>CM035294.1:52187293-52428160 GCA_020226075.1 Hydropotes inermis | reverse complement strand
ATTACGTTATACCTATTTATTTGTTCAAGAGCATTGACTACTTAAAACGTAGTCTTTTCACCTGAGATGTATTTCTTTTCATATTCTCAAATCTTTGTTATGTCTTTCAGTAGGATTTTAATTTTGTTTATGTAGGTCTATACATTTTATCCGGAGAAGGCAATGGCACCCCACTCCAGTACTCTTGCCTGGAAAATCCCATGGATGGAGGAGCCTGGTGGGCTGTGGTCCATGGGGTCGCTAAGACTGAGCGACTTCACTTTCACTTTTCACTTTAATGCATTGGAGAAGGAAATGGCAACCCACTCCAGTGTTCTTGCCTGGAGAATCCCAGGGACGGGGGAGCCTGGTGGGCTGCAGTCTATGGGGTCGCACAGAGTCAGACATGACTGAAGCGACTTAGCGGCAGCATCATACATTTTATCATCATCTTTAGGTGCTTACTGATACACCAAAGAGAGGTTTTTGATTTATGTTCATCTATTTTGTATACAGCTCACTTGGCAAATCCTCTCATTACTATTAGTAACTTTTTAACTTAAATCTCTTAGGTTTTCTAGGTATGCAGTTATATCACTGATGTGAAATAATAGTTCTCTTCTCCATTTCGATTTTATGCCAGTTATATCCCAGTTGTATCTCTTTGACTCCGCTACCTAATAGGTCACCATAATTGCAGTGTTTTCAATGTGTGTTAATGCTTGCAGCTAAGTTTTTGGTAATAGCCTTTAATATATGTGAGTAGTTTCTTTTCAGTCTCTATTTTACTTTGTGATATTTTTTAAAATCTGTTTTTTGGTTGTAACTCTCGGCTCTCAGAACCTTAGTTCCCCAACCGGGGATTGAACCCAGGTCATGGCAGGCAAAGCTGAGTCATAGCCACTGGACCTCCAGGGAATTCCCTACTTCATGATTTTTTTTTTTAAGTAAATGGCTGTTGGATTTTATAAAATGTCTTTTCAGCATCTACTATTACACTGACTTTTCCTTCAATTTTGACTTATGTTTGTAGAGTTTCTGATTTTGAACAATCCCTGCATTTGTGGAACAGACCTACTTGTTTATCAAGATGCATTTCTAGCTTCTCATTGCTTTTTTTCCTTTAAAGTTGAGATATAAATTACAGACTGTAAAAGTTTGCTTTCTTAGAGTATACTAGTCAGTAGTGTATATTTATAGAATTATGCAGCCATCATTATTATCTAACTCCAGAATGTTTTCACTACCTCAGAAAGAAACTGTACCTATTAGTAGTCACCCCATTCTTCCTTCACCCTAGCCCCTGGCAACCACTGACACACTTTCTGTATCTATAGATTTGCCTATTCTGGACGTCTGTAAAAGTGGAAGCACATAGTGAATGTCTTTCGGGTCTAGGCTCTCTCACTGAGCATATTTTCGAAGTTTATTCACGTGTAGCGTGTGTTAGCGCTTCCTTCCTTTTGATTGAATCACGACTGAATCATGTTCCGCTGTGTGGACACGCCCCATTTTGTTATCTGTTTATCAGTTGATGGCCCTTTGAGTTGTTTCTACTTTTTGGCTCTTATGAATAATAATATTCATAGTATTATTAGGTGATACTGCTATGAACTTTTGTGCACGATTTTTGTGTGGACGTATGTTTTCATTTCTCTAGGGTATATACCTAGGAGTGAAATTGCTCAGTACCTATTAACTCTATGTTTAACTTTTTGAGGAACTGCCAAACTGTTTTCCAAGGTCACTGTACCATTTTACATCCCCACCTGCAGTAACATTTGTTACTCAGTCCTTTTAAAACTGTAGCCGTCTCAGTGGGTGTGAAGTCGTATCTCACTGTGACTTTGGTTTATATCTCCCTAGTGACTAGGGGCTTCCCTGGTGGATCAGCGGTAAAGAATCTGCCTACGATGCAGGAGATGCGGGTTTGATTCCTGAGTCAGGAAGATCCCTTGGAGGAGGTAATGGCAACCCACTCTGGTATTCTTGCCTGGAGAGTCCCAGGGACAGCGGAGCCTGGCGGGCCACAGTCCATGGGGGCGCAAAGAGCCGGACACAGCCGCGTGACTAAGCGCGGTGCGGCAGTGTTGACGATGTTGGGCCTTTGACTGTGCTTGTTGGCCGTTTGTGTATCTTAGAGAAATATCTGCTCAGATTCTTAGCCCATTTTAAAATTGGGTTACTTGAACTGAAAGAGTTGTTAATATTTTTAAAATATCCTTAAATATTTCTATTTTCTAAGGGGGCACTGACTCTTTGCAGCCCCATGGACTATAGCCTGCCAGGCTCCTCTGTCCATAGCATTCTCTCCGCAAGAACACTGGAGTGGGTTGCCTTTCCTTTCTCCAGGGGATTTTTCGCACCCAGGGATCGAACCCAGGTCTCCTGCGTTGCAGGCAGATTCTTTAGCATCTGAGCCCCACACTCCTAACTTAGTTGTGTTTTGCTGAAAATTCTCAGATCATTGGGTGAAATAATAGTCTCCAGGAAGTTAACATTTGTGTTTATTTTTGCTTGCATTAGAGAGTGACTCAGACATCTCCTCTACAAGCACCTAACCCGTCCTGGATGCACCACCCGTCACACCTCATGCAGCCCTCAGTGAGTGTTCAGAAGAGGGCAAAAGCCAAAGCGGCAATTTGACGTAAAAGAAAACAGTGGGGTTTGGTGAAAGGAGGTGTGGGTGGGTCCTGGCCCAGTCTCCTGTGTAGCCAGGTGTCTGATCTGAAATTCTGTGAGTTTCCTAGTCTCCAGACCGGTGGGCAGAGCGCATGCTCCTGCTGCACGCCGGGTGGTTGCTTGCCTGTCATTTTCCAGGATTTGTAAATGTCTGTCATCAGTGGTTCCGGTCGCCGTGAACCACTGCTTCCTGCAGCCTCACAGGATGCTGCCAACTGACTTTGCCCTTTGTTGCTGCTTCTAGGGTTCGGTTCTGACACCAGGAATGGACCATCCCATTTCTCTCCAGCCTGCCTCCATGGTGGGACCTCTTACCCAGCAGCTGGGCCACCTCTCTCTCAGCAGCCCGGGCACGGTAAAGCAGGATGTTCCTCTTACAAACTCCGTGTAAGGCTCTTAGCTTTAAATACTCTTGGATAAGGATGGGAATCTCTTCACTGTCATCGAGGACGCACTCCGAAAAGGAGATGAACTGAAAAAGGGTCAGTCTGTGAGCAAGGAACGCAGCCTTCTGCTCTGAAACTCATTTGTTTTAACTGATTCCTAGTCATGTAACTAAAGGATCAGTGCTTCTGTCTGCGTGTTATCTAGGAGGGGTTCACACCCATTTCCTGAGAGCCTTATCAGAACAGGAATGGGAAGACTGGGCGAAGCCTGCTAGGTTCCTCCAAGCTCGGGCGCGTTTTGGTTTGTGGAGGAGTGCGCTGAGAATCAGGAGAAGACGGGGAGGAGGAGGAGAGCGCCGTGTAGGTAGAAGTCTGTCTGTAGTGCAGTCACCGAGCGCTTTTTAAAAGCACAGTTAGGTTAGCCTCTCGGGAGAGGGAACACAGGCACCTCCAGCTCCCCGGTGCTTCCATGCTAGCCAAGGACCACTGCCCCAGCCTGTCAATGCGTCTCGTTCCAGTACCTGCCGGCCGCCGCAGCTCTGCAGGGGGCCTACCTCTCCCCGTTCACGCCGGTGCCCGCTTCCAGCGTTTCGGTTGAGGTAAGAACTTTATTGTCTCCTGGGGTTGAAGACTGGGAGGCGATCAGAGGCAGGTTTCCACTGGCCACAGTCTTCCCCTGGCAGTGACGCTGACTCTGTTCGTAAATAGCTGGTGGGTGTGTGAAGAAAGCGGGAGGAGAGACAGCCAGTGCCCGGGTCGAGGCCCTTGCTCGTCTGGCCGGGCGCAGCTCACCCAGGGCGATGAGCCCAGGCTGCTCGGAAGCTGGGGACGTGGCGCTGTGGGTGTCGTGCGTGTCGGGCAGGTGTGTGGCAGGGGTGGGTCGGGCGGCTCGGCCCGCCGCGGGGAGGGTGCGCGCGGTGACTCCGGCCTCGCCCTGGCGCAGGAGAGCGGCAGCCCGCAGAACCCGGCGCCGGTGGACGCGCCCGCGGAGCCCGGCGTCTACCCCTTCCCGTTCAGCAAGTGACGGCCGCGCTCGCTCGCTGTCGCTGCCCTCCCGGCCTCCCTGGCTCACGCCTCTTTTAGGGCCTCCCTCCCCGCCTCTGTGGAATGCAAAAGAACTCTGGGAGATGCTGATGCTCCGGACTCCAGGGGGCTGCCCGGGAATGCGGCCCTCCGGCCCAGCTGAGGACGGACGGACGCGGTGCGCGGTTTGCACAGGCCTGGGCCCGGGAGGAGGAATCCCTGCAGCCTCGCCCTCCGCCCTCCCACCCGCCGGCGGAGCCTGGGGAGGCGGCGGCCCCTGTGGCGTGCCTGCAGCCGCGGACGTCAAGCACCTGTTTTCCTTTGTGAAGAAAGTTTGCTGTTCCGCTTTTCGCTGCAATATACTCTTATCCTACGCCAAAGAGACTGGTGCCTGGGACTTCTCATCTTTGTGAAAAACCATTTTTGATGTGTTGGACTTACTTGGGAAGGCTTTTCTTTTTATATAAAACAATTTATTTCTTAAAAAAAAAGATGTGGTGCTAGCACATTGATGGGGTCCTGCGTGGGCCCTTCTTTCTGAATTTAGCAGTGGGCCTTTTTTGCAGGGAGCTGTGTGAAAGAATACACAGACTTTGAATGTTTTGTCTTCTAAAGCTCTTAGATCATGCATCCCATCTCTTCTTCACATACATTTTATGCCTTCTTTTTCTCGTCCAGATTGCTCTTTTTCTCTTTTCCATACAGCAGAACCTGCTTGCCTTAACCTCTTGACAGCTTTTAATTTTGTGAATTTCTTTTTTGGATGAGACTTCCGATGGAATTTGGACGGGCGGGGCTAGGGACAGGTTGAACCCTAGGTAGGCAGTGGAAGCGGCTCTTCCTGCCTCTGCCCTTCCGGAAGCAGAGCCTTGACCTCGGCTGACCGAGGAGGCAGTTCCACAGCCTTGAAGCCATCTTTGATCCAAACTGGGATGAAGACTAGGTTTTCCCTGGCAAGTTCCAGAGGAACAGACCTACTGACTTGTAATTCTTCTCACTGCCGAGGCCAGCACCACACCGCCTGAGAAGGCGTCTTCCCCAGCTACAGCGTTTCAGGAACACCTGCTTTTCTGCTTCCCTGAAGATCTTTTCTGCCCTGGGTCTCAGGGCCCCCGTCTTCCCTGTCGCATGTCGTTGCCATGCTCAGAGCCCTTGCATTTGTGACCTTGCTGAATCCACTTAGGTTCCTTCCCCACCGGGGACCACCAGCTGCTTCGCCTTTGGACCAGTGACTCTTGGGGAGGTGCTTTGTCCCCTGGAGGCCGTTTTCACGGTTGTGTCTGGGCGTGAGGCTGTGTGCTGCCGTCTCCTGGCTGCAGACTCGGCGTGCTGCCGCGCATCCCACAGCGCCCAGGGGAGACCTGGCTTCCTCCCAGAGAATCCTCTGACTCAGGATGTCAGCAGTGCCCGGCTAGGAGACCTCGATGAAGGCGGTGTCGAGCCCGCCTGCGTACCAGAGGACTTGGTCAACTCCCAGCCCTGAACACAGTGCCTTTGGACCCCCAGGCAACTAGTTGAGACAGAGAACTGAGATTCTTGAATTTTCCGCAGGCGCCGGCCTTTGGCACCTCTGCGTATACAGCGAGGGCTGCCCCTGAACGCCCGGGCCACGTGCACACACACATCGAGGGGATGAGGCGGGGACTGGCCTGTGTGCGCGCTAGGCGGGGTGGGAAAGGACAGAGTGCTTTGTAACTGTCCAGAGCATTTGGGCCCTTTTCCCAGGGAATCAGGATGTCAGACATAGTTTTCCTTGTGGAAGGGCAGCAGGGAGCTAGGAGAGAAAAGAGCGATACATCCCATCTCCGTATTCCCAAGGTCAGGAGCCCTTCAGAGCAAGGCTCTGTTTTGCTCTTCAGCCCCACCTCCTCCTGCAAGACCTGACTGCGGGCCTGCAGACGGGCGGGCGGAGAAGCCTTTGCCCGCCGCCTGGGAAGCAGGTCCTGTACCTCCTCTTCCCAGTCACTCCATTCTGCGCAGAAAGGAGAGTGCTGCCCCCCTTCACTTGCAGGCCAGGTGCGTTTCCCCCAGACAGACAGACAGCCCGATGACGGGATAGAGGATGGGAGAAGGGGAGAAGCTGTGATGTCAGCGTGCAGAGCCTGGGCCCAGCTTTCCCTCCCCTTCACCTGTCGCAGGGTTGAGGGTCCTGATGTTCCCGCCCCGAGTGTCCCCTTGTGCATCCCGAGGGTGCGGCGTGGAGGTAGCAGACGGAAGGCAGGGATGGTGGGTGACATGGGAAATATCAAAGACAAAATGGCCACAGTTTTCTCATGGATACGTCCCAGCTCAGGAAGGGTTTATCTGATGTCAAACAGCCCCAAGTCCAGTAACCTTCTGGGAGGGTTTGCCTGGGCAGGCAGCTCTTGTTCCTGAGTCTCTAGTCCTTAGTCAGGAAAGTACAACATAGATCTCGTCAGGGGCCTTGAAGAAAAAGAAAAAAGTCTAGACTCCTGTTCATTTAATTAATAGTAGTTTGGGGGGAACCTTGCTTTGCTAGGAGGTTTAGTGAAATGATTCCCTGGTGGCTCAGAGGTTAAAGCATCTGCCGGCAATGCGGGAGACCCAGGTTCGATCCCCGGGTCGAGAAGATCCCCTGGAGAAGGAAATGCCAACCCACTCCAGTACCCTTGCCTAGAAAATTCCATGGATGGAGGAACCTGGTAGGCTACAGTCCATGGGGTTGCAGAGTTGGACACAACTGAGCAACTTCACTTAAGAGAAATGAGGGCCTTTCATGTGTAGAAGCTGTTGTTGACATTATTGCTGCCCCTTCTCTGCCTCTCAGAATTCTTGGTTCTACTTTCTCTGTATTTAAATGTTTAAATGGCTTTTACTTTGCATTGTTTTGCTTTAAAATTGTGAAGTTACCTTTTGGGCTTCCCTGGTGGCTCAGAGGTTAAAATTGAGAAGTTACCTTTTGTGCGTTTTCCTCATGTGAACCTGCTTAATGGATTTTATTAATGAATGTTTCTGGTTTGCGCAGGTTTGGGCGTGGGAAGTGATGGAGTGAGAGCCTGAAGTTATTTTTGTAGTGGTTAATGGTATCGTGGAATTTCGTTTGCACCCTTTTGGGTCTCATGATACTTTCCCCCTAATTGTTAGTTCATTTCTGACAGTTCATAACATGGGTGAGTGATTGGAAAAAGGAGAGAAGGAATGAGGGCCAGTTTCTCTCTCTGGAAATGGCGCACTGGGGGCAGCGGTGTTGCCGAGGAACTGTCGGCGGTCTTCAGGCTCACAGGCTTGGGCTGGGCCCTTCAAACGAGGCTGGTGCTTTCTGAGTCCTGTCTTTATGGAGCCCAGGACATCTCACCCCTGGTCATTATGGTGCTCATGACATTCTTAAAATATTTTACTACTGTGCATTTCTGTCTTTTCAGTCAGAGAGAACATACTAGAGTCACTTTCTCAGGTGATCTAGTCCTTTACTAGGCTTAGTGCCCGCCTGTCCCACCTCATGCCAGTATCATTACTGCGCCTCTCTCTGGGCAGTCAGACCCGAGGCTTTTTGGAAGAGGGTGTGGGTTGAGGTTAGGGGAGATGTCGAGTATTTTTCACAAAGGATTGGAAGAGCTGCCCAGACTAGGGAGCCTAGTGGCTCTGAAGACTAAATGACACCCCTTGTCAGGGGTCACGGGGCAGTAGGGGACATCACGTGCGCCCTGACCTAGTGTGAGGACTGGACTGTTGCTCTCCTGAGCCTCCCCGGGCCACCCCCGCCCAGCGCCATCCTTCTCCTGACTTACCGGCCTGGGCTCGTTTAGCCCCTGGGAGCCTGCCGTCTGGGGCGCCTGTCTGTGGGCGGTTACTTTGCTCCACAAAGGTGAAGTGAGAGGGCGTGCAGGAAAGGCGTGTAAACGTCTAAGAAACCCAAAGTTGCTCTCTTGTGCACAGGCGCCACCTCCCGGGAGAGCAGCGGCGTTGCGCTGACTGGCAGGCTGTCTCGGCCCCTTGGCCTTGACCTTGACGGGGGTCAGTCATCAGGTCTAAACCTGTCCCCAGGCTTTGCTAGGCCAGCTTCAGAGAGGGTGGTATTATGACAGCCAGGCTGTGAGGGCTAGGTCTAACCTCGTGCCTTGCCACATTAACCCTTCCTCATTCCCTCCCAAACCAACTATACCATTTCTGTGCTACCTGCTTTTGACTCCGGCATTAGCAGATCCCGCCTTCACCCATTCCGTTTGTAGGAGGGCCTTCCCTCAACAGCTGAGCCAGGCCTGTGGGCTCTCTCGCCCTCCTCCTCCGCTGAGCTCTGCGGCAACCCCCAGAGGTGCTCCCCGCGAGACTAGTGCTCGGAGGTAGGTGCCCTCAGCCCTGACCACTGTGGCCCCTCCGCGGCCTGGCCCCTTGCATTGCAGATGAGCCCAGGTGTGGCCCACCACCTCCTCGTCCTCGTTACACACCTACCTCACGGTTCCACGGCTCAGCACGGGCCCAGGCCCGTGGTGTGCACGCGTCTCCTTCCTTCACTGTCCTTCCCTTCACGAGGGTTAGGAAGCTGGGGGCTAGAAAGGGCTCATGATCAAATGCAAAAATCCCTCGTTATTTCTATTTCTGGAATGTCTTCTTTGAGACTTTTACCTCATTTGTCACCCTAGAATAGTGTGAAGTCTCCACTTAGATCTCGCTGTGGCAGGCCAAGTGACGGCTGCTTAGGCTGTCAGTGCTTGGGGCCGCCCCCAGGAACACCAGCACTGGAGCAGAGCTTATCTCTTAAGTTTCCCAGTGGCTGCCACTAGGTGAGAAGGTAAGCAGGCACTAAAGTGGCCATCTGAGGTTTTTGTGGGGCTGAAAATAGAGATATTCCTTCTTCTCCTATTTCAGTTAGAGAGAGGGTCACCAAAACAAAACTTCCAGCCTTCAGTGTGATAAGCTTTCCCAGCTTGTAAAAAGTTCTCCCAACATTTGCTGGTGTCTGCATCCCCCAACACATACAATTTCGGGGGTGACGAGTGCACTCCTGCATGCACTTACCACCTTGGACAGGAAATAAGTTTAATTATCCTCAGAACACATCCTTGTACATTTTTTCTTTATCCAGAGGTTTCTAATTTTATACTCTTGCCATGTTTGTGCCAGTGCTACTAGGCATTCTGTTTTCCTGACCCTTGCTATTCTCATGTTTCTTCCCTATAATTTGGTAGAACTTTGTCTTATTTCAACTTGTGAAATAAAACACAAAAGTCTGCCTCGTGGTCTTATCCATGGCTGGGAAGCTGGGGAAGGCGGTGATGAGCACACACTTTTCCTGTCACCAAGAGCACAGGCCGCACAAGGCCACGCGAGCCCTGTCTCAGCACCTCAGCCAGGAGCACCTGTTCCTTCACATGAACACGAATTCTGCCCTGGACGCCTCCTGGAAAAGGAAGGGCCAAGCCTGGAGGCTGCGAGAGAAATGCTGACAGTTTAGGGGCACACTGCTCTCCTGCCTGCACTGGGGAACCATCTTCTCCATCAAACCAGTCATATACCCACCCTGACACCACCCGGTTTTCCCCTTTAGGCAATTACAAGAACCTATGTTGAAGGAAGATAAATACACAGAGTCTTTTGAGTCTCTATCAAATGTGGTTTTTATTCAACTGACAAGCACTTTTCTACAGCTGCACTTGTGGAACATCACATGGCAAAAACAGGAGTTTTTTTTTTAATCTCTAGACTTTTTTTTCCTTTTTTTACCTTATTAAAAATGAGATTGGTCCTAAAAATATAGAAAGAAATAAATTTAAATTCACAAAAAACTGTACATTATCAAAAAGTCACTAAAACACCACATTTGGTTATATAAAAAGTCATGTCCCTTTTGTTGTAAAAGGAACGTGGAGATTTGTTGGTGTCGATGGTGTGGTTTCTTCCTGTTACCAGACTGATGGGGGAAGGGAAACAAAGGGGCGAGGGTGGGTTTACTTTTAACACTTGCCTTCCCTATCAAACACTCTTGTCAAGAAGAGAAAACCCACCTAGCTCAGGGGCAGTGAAGATGAGGAAAGGAAAGAGAAATGGCCCCTTTGAACAGCCCTATCCCCACCCCCCATCAACCCCCACTCCAAACTGAGGCTAGGACTCCACCCCACCTTCAGAGCGCCTGGTCCCTAGGGAAAGAGATGGAGCTGGGAGAGGAACGCAGAGCAGGAACAACTGAAACTTCACTCCCCCGTCCACCTAACCTCCAACGGTAAAATTAATCTATAACATTTTATACTGGGGAAAACTGCCGTGGGGAAAAAGAAGAGCCCCCAACTATAACAGTTCCAAATGTCTGACTAACACAAAGTTTGTTACAGAGCAGTTATTTAGATAAAATATAAATATTTATGCATAATATAAAGTCAATTCAAATATTCTTCAATCCACCTCTTATTTAAAAGCAAAAAAAAAAAAAATCTCAAATAAAATTAAAAGTTCTGAGGTTTATCTGACAGAAAAGGCGACTTTAGAAATAGGCTGTGGGGGAGTAGGGGCATAAGGAAATAGAGGGGTTGCCCAGGACCTACACTGCCCCCACCCCCTTCGGTGGCTATTCGAACGCACCCCCTCTCCCACCAACGGAACATTTCTGGGATGCCTCGGCTCTCTGCTTGGGCCAGCCAGCAGCCACCTCCCCAGTGCAAGTACCCGTAATCTCTGATGGGAGGGGCTCTGCTGAGCAGGAAAGCAGGGGGCCAGGGGCCCATGGCTATAGCTGGGAGTTAGCAGCTTTCCTCTCACATGTCGGGGCTTAACGGGCATAGTCAAATGTGGGGCAGTGGTGGACCCAGAGCGTCTCCTCCCTACTCACTTGTGCTCTGGGGTCTCTGCTACTGGGGAAGGGGTCCCAGGATATAAAGTAGCTACGGGAAGGAAAGCACAACTAAACCCACAGAAGCGCATGGGATTAGGAAGAGGTCCAGTTCTACCCCTCTCCCTGCAAAAGCTTAGGACTCAGAGCTGCTGAAAGGAGAGGGTGTTCCTGCTAGAAGATTGCACAGTTTGAAGAGGCTGGAACAGAAACGACTGGGAGAGAGGGAAGAGACACAGCTTTGACCCAGAAAAACTGTTCCTGTGGTTTCCCAAAGACAAGGTGATCGTTTGAAACAATGAGAAAGGTGTTTCAATGGTTTGAAACAATGGGAAACAGATACTTGGGAAAAAACTGAATGGATGCCACCAAAAACAGGGGCACAATCACATCCTCTCTCTCACACACACACACCCACACACCTCTCTCTCTCTCTGAGGCCAGTCGATTGCTACCCGGCCTCCATCTTGGGGTGTGCCCGAACTCAGCAGTAGTTGTCCCTGAGGAGTTCCCAAGAGGGAGGTTTGGGTAAGAGGTGGGGAAGGAGGCTGGAAGGCCCAGGGTCCAGGGTGCCTCCCGGCCCTCTCCCCAGTTTACTGAGTTTCAGAAAAGGCTAGAAACTCAGCATTTGAGGAGTATCCAACATTATTGAGGGGCTAGCTATTGGCAGGAAGATGAGGACAGAGAGAAAGACAGGGACCTCTGAACTTTTTCCTTTGAAGGGAAAAAAGATTTGGGGGAAGAGAAAAGGATGGAGGAACCCGTACACAATAGTTTTACATTACAGACCTGAAGGGGAGAGGGGCTGAGAGAGAGCAGGGGACTGAGCATGAAAGCAGCATGTTCAGGGCCCGGGGTCCGGCTCGACACGCTTGGGAGTTAAGTCCACTTTACTGGCCGTCACTGCGGGTCCACACACAGTGCAGAGTGTTTCTCGGTTTCACACATTCACTAGAACTATTGCTATTGTTAAATAGCCCCAGAATGCTGGGGCACGTACAGGGAAGGTGAGGAAGCTGGGAGGAGGAAGTAGGCGCTTCTTTCCTCCTCCTCTTATTTAATTAGGAAATAAAACAAAAAGGGAAAATTATTTTTTCTTTCTTTTTTGGCTTTCAGTCCAGAAGGGCCTCATCTCTGCCCCTCTTACTTGAGGAACAAGAGGAGGAGAGGGAGAGAGGGTGTAAGGATGAGCAGACATAGGGCGCTGCCAAGGGCGAGGTCAAGAACCAGGGTTCTGCCTCTGACGACTCGGGACCCAGGGCAGCATCAGCAGGTGAGAACGGCAGGGTTCATGTGGAGGGCAGGGGGCAATGCCACAAGGTGACTCCCCACCTCCCATGCCTCACAGATTGGCCTGTTTTCCCTGATAAAACTCCTCCCAGCGGCTCTCAAAGAAGCGGCGCATGATGTGTCCAGCCTTGCCCACTTCAGAATCATCCTCATTGAAAGTCTGGCAGTTGTCAAACACTAGGAGCGCATCAGCGGCAAACTCCTCTGAGCTGGTGTACCTGGGCAGGGGTGGAGACGGAGCTGTCGGCGGGGTGCCAGCAGAGGCAGTTAACAGGAGAGCCAGGAGGGCCACGAGGCCTACTTACCCTCCCCGCAGCAGTCGCTCCCGCATGGTGGAAAAATCCATCGGGTTTTTGATGATACGCCGGTAGCCACTCACCAACCGTGGGTTCACAGGCTCTAGGAAAGGCCAAGCTGCATCATGGGACTCCATCTCCATCAAGATAATCCTATTATGAAACAGACAGTGATGATACACTCTCAGGAAGCAAATCACACACCCCGTCCTAGCCCTCTACTCTGGAAAACGTAGAGCTGGTTGTCCCCAGAATTCACTCAACTCACTCGCAGAACGTGAGATCACTGTGATGGTTCCGCATGGAGACGCGCCGCCGCTTCGAGGGGGACAGCCCTTCCTCCGAGCACCGGGGCGTTGCTGGGCTCTCTCGGACCCTTGGCAGCAGCCGGCGCCGGCGGCTGTCACCCTCTGGGAAGTTCAGCACATAACTGCTTTTCCGCTTCTGGCCTCGTTTTGGGAAACCAGATTTCTGAGTCAGTTCTCCTTCCACCTGCTGAGGATGAGAAAAAGGTGAGGTCAGCCGCAGCAAGAGATGCGTCCTCTGCTTGCTCTCCACTTTGTCACAGTCCCTACTTGTCTGGGGGCCTCCCAAGTGGCACAGGTGGTAAAGAACCCACCTGCCAATGCAGGAGACATGGGTTTGACCTCTGAGTCAGGAAGATGCCCTGGAGGAGGTCATGGCAACCCGCTCCAGTATTCTTGCCTGGAGAATCCCATGGACAGGGGAGCCTGGCGGGTTATAGTCCACAGGGTTGCAGAAGAGTCAGACAGGACTGAGTGACCTAGCATAGTACCACCTGTCTGAGTGTGACTGAGGTTTCAAAATACTTTCATGCCTAAGTCAGTGAATTTATTACTCACCCTTTCGGGTTATGTGAAAAAAGGAAAGTATAATCACTCCCATTTTATAAGGAAAGCAAGTTAAGGTGGTAGAATTTAAGTGACTTGTGCAAAAAAGGACCAGAAGGTCTCCTAGCATGTCATCTGGAACCTTTTCCCAGGAGAGGTGGAAGGCATGGTAAGAATGATATTTTTAAGACTGGTGGTAAATGGGATGAGAAGGAAAACCTCTGCTTTGCTTGGGAGTGGAATGAGAGAGCAGAAGACGTACCTGGGCCAGACAGACAGAACAGAACCAGTCTCCTTCTGGGACAGCCTCCATCTTGGGCCGAAGGCAGTAAATATGGCAACCACGATCACATCCATCACAAAGTAGAAGAAACTCATCGTTGTCACCCTTCCGGCAGACTAGACAGGTCTAGACCAGGGTTGTGAGGAGTCAGGGTGAGCCCTCAAACCTCTCTGCCTGCCACTCACCCCACCCATCCCAGCGGCCATCTCTTCAGCTCCCCAGGCTTCTTACCACTTTGTTGACGGACTTTTCCCAGGCAATGGACCTCTCCAGCTGGCCCAGGCACAGACAGACCTGGGCCGCGCTCCGGCATCGCTCTAGCGTTTGGCGCCAGGCCCGAACTCGAGGGGTGATCTCGTATGATCTGATGGGAGAAAGGGGTGATGTGGGGATGAGGAGTAGGATTTATTAAATCAACTCCTTCTCCCCAAGACCCAGGACCAGAGGGCGGGTGCTCACATCTCCGTGGGCGCGCTCTGCGGGGCACTGCCGGGCGTGCTCAACAGGGCCTTCTCCAGCACCACCTCGTGAGCGGGCCACAGGGGCTCCCGCAGGTACCGCCGCTCCACGTTCTGCTCCAGGGCAGCAAGCCGTGTCACCGCCAGGTCCAGGGGGTTGGTAGTTTTGCGCTGGGGTGCCAGACCTTCCTTGCCCCGACCCCGCCAGGTGATGTCCTCCTGGGAATCAGCTAGGTGCTCACAGTAGGCCAAGTCTTCACGAATGGAGTCTGGGCTGGGACATGTCCAGCCCTGCAGGTGGGAGAAAGAAAGAAAACTCATTATAAAGGAAGGACATTAAGCACAGAAAAAGATGTGACCCATTTAGGGTCATGGGAGGTCACTTTGCAAAATGGGAAGCCTAGGTTTTCCTAACAGGGTATAGGAGATTAACACCTTCTCCTCAACAGCCCCCTCCCCAGTGTCAGCCCAGGGTACCCGAATCTGCAGGTCGGACAGGATCACCCGCTGCTCCAACTCCTCCACCCACTGAAGCACAGCCAGGTCCGTCTCGTACGTCTTCTCTCTGGGGGTCCAGCTCACGATCCCTTCTTCAAAGGCGGGTAGCTGACTGGGCTCAAAGATGGGGTCTGAGAAGACAGAAGGCAGAGGGAGAACCCCGTCAGGCTGTTCACTGCCCACAGCCGCAGCTCAGAACTGCCCTGGGCTCCTGTGCTTGGGCCTGACCTGCTGCGGGCCGCAAGCAGACTTCCTGCAAGAGGTCCCTGTGTTTGCTCAGGTGTTTGTGAAGCGCTTTCTCTCGGATGCCTCGGGGGTGCAGGGCCTGGAGCGTGGCATCCAGCGTCTCAGGATCCCGGATCCACCACCAGCCGGAGCGCATCTCTGTGAACACAGTTCACTTGTGTAACGTGGGCAATGGGAACTACAAGGTCCGTATCTGACGCCACTCCTGCCTGTACCCTCATTCCATCCCATCCCGAGCTCACTCACCAGGCGGGACAGGCTGGGCTGTCAGCTGGGTTAGGTAGCGCTGCTCCATCTGTTTGAAGAACTTACTGGGAGGCCTCCCTCTCCGCTTCGGCTGTCCCTGCCCAGCGGGGCTCTGTGGTGTTTCTCCAGGATCTCCTGCTCGCCTTTTAGGAGCCATGCCCAGCAAAGGCGTGGAAGAGAATGGCCCTGAAGAACAGGAGTTGGCGGCACTGGCTCTGCTCACCTATGAATGAGATGAAACACAAGGTGATGGATGGGGGTATTTTCATGTTGACAGGACCCCACTGGCCTCATCCCTTCCCCCCAACCGTGGCAACAGCCCACAGTCAGGCAACCTAGCCTGTGGCCAGATGAATATAAGTGCATACCACTAATTCTGGCTACTTACTGGCTTGGAAGAAGCAGGTAGCTGAGGGGAAAGAGTGGGCTGGTCCTCAGAAACTGCAGGGGGTGGTGTAGGGGCAGCAATGCAGGGCATCTGGGCTGATAAATTAAACCAGGGAGCTTGAGAATCAGGGCTGGCTTCTGTCTCATCAGGTTCTGGTTCTTCTGGGGCATGTGATGGGGCCGGGTCCAGTTTTCCGGGACTGCTGTCAGGCGTGAGGACCGAGCTGCTGAGCAGGGAGCCATGGTTCTGAGTTTGGCTCAGCCAAGACAGGAAGGCTGACTGGCTGAGGTCATGCTGGCTCTGACCCAGAGATAGTGGGGAGCCTTCTGGCTCCAGGAACCCATTATGAGAGTGAGGATGGGATTGAAGCTGGGGCTGGGCGTGAGCCTGAAGCTGAGGATGGGACTGAATCTCAGGCTGAAGCTGGGTCTGAGGCTCTTCTGAACCTTGACCCTTGGAAGATTTCAAGTGCCTAGGTTGCATAAAGCCAGGCTTAGTTTTCCGAGGTCG
This sequence comes from Hydropotes inermis, assembly GCA_020226075.1. NCBI lineage: Eukaryota > Metazoa > Chordata > Mammalia > Artiodactyla > Cervidae > Hydropotes > Hydropotes inermis. The sequence goes on along the minus strand of CM035294.1, from coordinate 52,412,243 downwards.
GCCTCGGGCCCGGGCAGGAGAACTGGCAGAGGTGCTGGAGCCAGCTAACTCCCTCTTCAGAGAGAAGGAGGCTGGGCTTGTTGCTGAATGGGCTGCCACTTTTAAGGAGTCAGTTTCCTGCTTTATCACATCCTCAGGAACTGTAAAGCAAAGTGAAGAGCATAAGACACACACTGATAAATAATGGGAGAGAAAGACGGTGTACACACACAGGACATATACTTTCTCTTGGACTTAATCCCCCACGTTTTGAGACTGCAATGGAAAATGCTTATAGGGCAAACAGCATTGTATCTGCAAAAGAAAAACTATGTTCCCAAGTAATTATCATCAGCATAAACATAAGCTAATATTTATTGAGAACCAGCTATGTTACACATTATTCTAAGTTATTACTCTATTAATTTACTTTAATCCCCTCAACAGCCCTATGACATATACATTGCATTATTAATTCCATCTCACAAATGAAAACGGAAGCACACAGCTGGTAAATGGCAGAGCAGAAGGTAGGCAGTCTTACTCCAGAGCCTGTGCTCTTGACCACAGCATGCTAAACTGTCACACAATCAGAAACGCCCAAGATGCTAGGCAGAGGAAAAGGAATCGCTTAACTTTGTCAGCCAGGACTCGAACCAGGGTCCTACGACACACCTACCTAAGCTCCCCTCTGCTCCTTCCACAAAGATACCAGTCAAGCAGGGCAACACCCAGTAGCGGCGTCTGTAGCGGTCCTGACCCAAGGAGACTGCTCGAAGCATCTGGGATGAGTGAAGCAGCTTTTTTCTAAAGAAGAGCTGACGCTGGGTAGGCAGTGGAAAAGGAAGATGAATGAAAAACACACTTGCAGGGTCAGAGTGGTGACTTCGTCCAGTATATTGGAGAAGGGCATGGATCTCAGCTTCCCTATAAAATTGATACCATCTAGGCCCAACTCATAAGGTAACCAATTCCCACCCAGCCCCTATCTCCAGCTCCTGGGAGGCTAGAAGCACAATACCTTGCTCAGTTTTTCTATCTGGCGCTCTAGCTCTGGGATGCTAGATGCTGTGATATCAACCTGGAGAAGAAACAAGTAGACACCGAGAAAAAAGGAATCATCAGATTCAAGAGAAAGAAATAATGTTTTCCACCTCCCACTTTCCTCGGTCTGGGCTAGTACCTCTCCATCCCTTCGACCCCTACGGCCATGGACAGCAGCCGCAGTCTCCTCCTCTTCCTCCTCTTCCATGCCGCTGGTCTCCTCCAGGATCCGAGAGCTGCGCCTCCGCCCCAGGCCTTCCTCTGGCCCCTGCAGCTCTAGCTCAGGTCGCCCCGTTCGCTTGGCCAGAGCAGTTTTCAATCTTGACACACACAATTTAAGGGAAACTGTGGTGAGGAACATGATACCGCCACAAAAGGAACACCTTGAATCAATCGATCCTGGGCCCTGGACCAGTCTCAACCCCAGCAGAGGGGCTAAGGACCCCAAGCTCCGAACAGAAGCCCTGGGTGCGCCGCAGCCCTCCCCCTCCTCCCTCTGCCCTGTCCTCACCTCCGCAGTCGGCCTTCAACAGTCCACTTGTTTTTCCTGCAGCTGGACATACTCTCCAGAGTCTTGTCAATCTCGCTGCAGGGAAACGGGACAGTGTCTCGAGGGAGAAGTGTCAACACACACAGAAGCGGGGTCCAAGGGTGAGAGGGTCTCAGCCTAGAGGCCAGCCTGGGTGAGCGGCAGAGTAAGGCTCACGCTCTCCCAGAAAGGAGAGTGAGATTCGGTCCAGGTCACACCAGCATGCCCAGAGCATGGCCGTAGACACACATCACCCAGGATTTCTAGATGGCAAACCCCTCCCCTACCCCAGTCTGACCAAGGCACATGATAGCCATCCCCACCCCAGCCACTCACTTGATGATGAGGGTGGAGCCATTGAGCTCATGCACAAGGAAGGCCAGGACAGCAGCCTTCTGTTGGGGTGGCTGGGCTTGAAAAGGCTGGGTGCGCAGGCTGTCACAGAGGGCTGGCTCCACTCCATATGCCATGAGGAAGCAGCGCAGGATCTCAGATACATTATCTCTTGTTAGTGGGATCTCAGACACCTTCTCCCCCAAGATCTTTAAGGACTGTTTGGAGGAGAACATATATAATATGAGTTAAGAGAGAAAGAGGAACATTCAAGTCAATCTGGAGCAGGAAAATACAGCAGGAGAGAACTACGGGGTTAAGACAGAAAAAGTTAAGAAGGAAAGCTGGTAGGATAAGACGAGAGAAGAAAAAGGACAGGGACAAAAGAAAAGTATATTAAAGGAAGATGAATAAAATAAGCAGAGGGAGGTCAGAAAGAAAAATAAAAAATAGAGGAAAACAAAACCAGGAAACACTACAGCTCTTCCTCTACTTGGCCGTGGAGAGAATAATGGAGACTCAGGACCTAAAATCATAAAGCAGAGAGAAGGAACCAAGGAAAAAAGGCAGTACATTACAAGGGAGAGCGTGTAGTATACAGATCTTCCTCAATTTATGATGGGGTCATGTCCCAAAAAATCCATCCGAGATTTTCAACTTACAATACTGTAAGTTGAAAACACATTTAATACACCTAATCTACAGAACATGACAGCTTAGCCAACCCTACTTTAAACATGCTCAGAACATTTAAATTAGCCTAGAGGAAGGCAAAAATCATCATTTAACACAAATCCACTTAATAATAAAATGCTGAATATCTCACACAATCTACTGCATACTGTACTGAAAGTAAGGAACAGAATGGCTGCAAAAGTGACATGCATGGCTGACTCGCTGCCCAGCACCGTGAGAGTGTACTATCACATTTCTCCAGTCCAGGAAAAGATCAAAATCAAAACCTTAGTACTTCTACTGAAGGCCTATCACTCTCAAACCATCGTGAAGTTGAAAAACTGTAAGTCAAACCACTCTTTTTGGGGACCGTGTGTGTGTCTCCCTTTGCCTGTCTGGATCACTCTGGAAGGGGCGTTCATGTGCTCAACTCAGAGAAAGCAAGACTGAGAAAAGCATGGATCCCAAGCCCTCGGAAGCCAGGAAAGGGCCTCACCTGGCAGTAGGAGGGCAAGCCAGGGTCATAGAGCGCAGCTTTCAGGAGTCGCACCAGGAGGTCTTGCACCTCGCCCAAGCTGTCGCCTTGACACAGGAGCCCCTCCTGCAGGACCCCCAGACTAGGGACATCTTTGGCGGGGTCAAAGCCCAGCACCTTGCCGAAGCTGTGCAGGAACTCCACGATGGTCAGGCAGTCTGAGAAGGCCCGGCTCGGCAGGAGCAGACCCGGGATGCGGGAGAAGTCAGGCAGCGGCTGCAGGGATGAAAGCGGCAGGTGTTCTGTCAAACACGCGGGAAGGCAACAGCCTGGGCGTCTAGGAGGCTCCTCCTTGAACACAAGTGTCTCCCCGGACAGCCCTCCAGGACCTGCTCGCCCCTCACTACCTGGTGGTCAGGCAGACACATGTCCTCCGTGGGCCTCTTCATCTCCTCCAAGATCATCTGCTGCCTCTGCCGCTCCTCCAAGCGCCGCTGGGTGGCCAGCACTTTATCTGCTTTCCCTGCCGGCGTGGTCTTGGCCGCCGCCTCCTTCTCCTTCGTCTTCACCTTCTCCTTCTTCTCCCTCTTGACTCTGTCCTTCAGTTTTTCCTGCTTTGTTTTCACCTTCTCCTTCTCAGCCTGTCCACCCAAGGGGGAGAGAAATCAGGAGTGCCGTGAAGACTCAAATCACCACCCTTCCCTGGTCCCCATCCTCCCCACCTTACACCCAGAAACATGACTATAAAACATGACCAACTCACATGTTTTGCAAAATCAGTTTGGTGACTTTCAAGTTATGCCTGTGCATGAGTACCTACCTTGGATTTCTTCTTGGCTTCCTTCTGCTTCAAGCTCTTGGTCTCTTGTTTCCTCTTGTTTTTGGCCTGTAAACCATAAAGGAAGTCATTTCTCCTCAAACTCTAAAAGCATCACTGCTTGGGCTAGGATTCAAAAACAAACAAGGATGCTGAGAAGAGCTGAGACATGGGATGAGGGGTTGGCAATGGATCAATTCTTTCACCCTGGACATGCCCACATTATTTTTAAACAAGCCAAATTCTCTAAATGGCAGGTGGCAGGCGTGGGAGATGGAAAAGACGACAGAGAAGCTGTAGGAGAAGCTAACCTACTGTGGAATCTCTCTGATGTCCCTCACCTGCCCTTGGTTTGTAGTCTGACACTCTCCCCGCTGCACCTTCTGCTTTATCTTCTTCTTGATTTTACACATCTTTGCTTTATCCTCCTCATTCAGTGTTTCTGTGACAGCAAAAAGAAAAATGAAGAGTGAGGCATCCAGACCAGCACATGCCTATCACAAAGCTGGCCTCCAAACAACTCCCTGAAGAAACTAGATGCCTGTCTTTTTTTTTTTAAGTATACATAAAACACTGGGAGAAAAAAATGCACGAGAGGAACCTCCTATGAGGCCACACGAATGGCACTGCATGCCCAGAAGCACCAGCCTCTGGAGCTTACACTGCTTCAGAAAGGGTCCTGGAGGCCAGAACAGCAGAGCAGCCTTGGAGACTGTGCCGCTCCCAGGCTGCCTGACAGGCTGGTTTTAGAACTAAGAAAGGAGACAGAAAAACTGCCAGAGGAAGCAGGCGGTCTTGAGTTGGAAGCACCAATTAAGCAGGAATGTGCCAGAAAGGAAGGGCCCAGATAATGGACACTTTGGTAGAATCCTATCAAGTCTGACATAGTTATTGCCTATGTTCAGCTCCTATGTCTTGCTCCATTAAAATATCTGAATTTCTTCTCCTTTGGAAGATGATGTTGAGGTGTGATTCTGTAGACAACCGTGTTTTAGAGCTGATGTTTTGATACAGCAGTACCTATCCTATTCTGGCACAGAAACACTACCACCACCACATCTGCGCAGCTAGCCTCTAAGTTTAGATGGAGACTCTCTGCAGATGAACCACTATGAGGCTTTCAAAATATAAGTGCCTTGCTCCAGGTCACACAGTCAGAATCTGGCAGAGCTGGAATTCTGAATAGGAGATACTTAATTCCAAATTCTTTCACATTCTTCATACTATATAAGGGTAAGTGCAATATGTACTGAAAAATTATAGACACTTCCTACCTGTCCATCCCACTAAAACAGTACCAATTATCTTTTGGATTCAGATGTGAATTCTGAACCTCTATGATGGTGGCAATGAGTGTTTACACAAGACAAGCCAGACCAGTACGATAGGTAAGAAGCTAAAAGATGGTAAGAAAGGACATGAAAGCCCTCTCCTTTCATAATTATTCTGGGATACCACCCCCACCTCCCTACACAAGGCTCCACTAAAGAGAAACTCAAGAAAGGAACTGGTTGTTTAAAAAAAAAAAATACCACAAAAGTGCTAGGACTCTGATGCTGCTTTCCAGAGAGGGGAAGGTAATTCAGATTCATTCTATCCAGATGTCAGTCACACTCCTGGGAAACCCAGGCATGAACCAATTCATCACCATTTCAGATACCTCAGAGAGTGAGCAGAACCCGCAAGGTAAGAAACAGCAGGGTACCTTGGGCCTCCAGTCTCTTCAGCAGGCGGGTGTCTGTCTTGCTCAGCAGCTCAGCGCCTTTGACCTTGGGCGGCCGACCTCGGCCCCGTTTCACCTTTGGGGCTTCCTTGGTCTTGGCCTTCTCAGTGTTCCGAGGTCGGCCCCGTTTCCCAGTGATTGCCTGAATCCTGGATGGGATCTCCTCAGCTGAGAGCTGTACCCACTGCAAGCCCTGAGGTAAGAAGGAAGACACTGTTACAACCAAAGTTCGTGCAAGCCACCAGAACCTCTGAACCATTTGATGCCTGAGAATCTCCAAACCCCATGAGGAAGCTGTAGCTTGTCCACCGGCTCCTCCTATTTACAAAACTATATTTAACCCCTGGGTGTGCACCTCTGGTGTGTCTCTCTCTTCAAAGAAATCACCGACAGGCATACGGGGACTGAAGCTGAAGTGCTCCCGACGGACGTTGTGTACCACATTGCGGCTCAGGTACTACGAGGAGGAGGTAAAGTGGCGTCAGTGACGTTACAGTCCTACGTGCCCTCTGGCTAGCAGCACAAGCAGAGCCAGCCACAGAGCAGACAGTGCCAGCCTGCTGCCACGGGGCCTGGAAGGGGGCCTGCGCTTCCCTGCACGAGCCCGCGAGCGCCCCGTCACCTTGATCACTTCTGGGAACTGCTTCATCCTCTTCCCACAAGGGCCGTAGTACCAGGTCTCCCCCTGCCATCGGTGGCTGCCCTTCTTGATGCGCACCTCTCTCCGCCATCTGCCAGAGAAGCACACGGGCCCTGCCGCCAGGTCACACCCCTACCCACGCTTAAGCCACCCAGAAGCCAGCCCCACTAAGCAGACGGCCCTCCCCGCACCTGTCTCACTAGAACTGCAGGTAGATGCAGAGGCCCATTCTGAGATACACGCTTGGCCGGAAAGCAGGCCTGAGTCTCAAGCCCCTCAGTGCCTCAGCGGAAAGCAGCACGCCACACTGCACAAGCCCAGACAGACCTCCACCCGTCCCCGCAGAGAGTCAGTGACGGGAGCAGTCAGAAACCCCTCCCTAATGCCATTCGGGACAGATTACTGGGCTTCCAGCAAAGAGAATATAGACCTAACAGAATAAAGGCAGAAACGACAGAGGGCAGGGAGGCAAGCAGAAGAATAAACTCACTGCTGACTCCATGAAATGACTCCGTAGAGGCCAGGGTTTAGTAAGGAACTCTGTGTTCTGAGCAACAGATTATTCTAAGACTAAGCCTTATCTTTCTCTCAAAACTTAAAGCAGAACTCAGACTTGGTGACCACAAGTAGCCTAGAGGGGTGGGGGTGGGGAAGATCAGGAAGGCAGTTATTCTTACAAAGCCCTTGGTATTAGCTGGCTTGTTCATTCTGGTCACACACTGTTCCTGCCCTTAGAGTACATTAAAAAAAAAAAAATCCCAATTCATGGGGATGTAGCCACTCCCCACTCACTGCTCTTCCTTCTCCAACCATAATAGGACAAATTAACTCATTTGGACACCTGAACCCCGGACCCACCAGCTGAATTTAGAAAAGATAACAGCACTACCCCTTGAGGAAAAAACTAAGTGGCCACAAAATGAGGAAAGAATGGGTGAGGGAAGGAAGACCACAACAAAGGAAGAAAGAACGCCTAAGCATCTCGTGCCCAGAAACATCAGTCATTGCAGATAACTATGCTTCAACCCCTTCTTGTCTAGTCCATTCCTCCCCCATCTCAGATGAGAGCTCCCTGCCCTTTGTCCTAGAATCATTCATTAAATGTGTCAAAGGTCAGCGCATGTGACAAATTAGAGCATTTACCCATGTTGGAGGGGAAGACGAACTTCTTCCGGGGTAGCAATACGTCTCTTCAGGACATCACCTGGGGGAGGAAGACAGGGATACTCAAGAGGTCAAGCAAAATACTGAAACAACAGGTCGATGAGGAGGGGCTAGATGCCACATGAGACAGATCCGTTTCCCCGGAACCAGTCAGGGGTGGGACAGAATCTAGAGACTCACCGCTCCCAGAGGGAGGGACTCCTTCTACAATGGTGTCTTCCAGGTCAGCAGTTGTTTCAGGGACACTGCTGATATCCTTGTCTGCTGGGGAGGCTGTCGGGAAGACAGCTGCTGGGGAAGCTGCTGGGGAGTCTTTTGGGGAGGTCACTGGGGAAGCTGTCAAGGAGACTTCTGAGGAGACTGGTGGGAGGGCTGCTGAGGAGGCTGGAGAGACCGCTGGGAAGGCTGCTGGGGAGATGGCTGGGGAGATTTCTGGAGAGGCTGCTGTGGAAACTGCCAGGGAGACTTGTGGGGAGATTCCCGGGGAGGCTGCTGGAGACACTGCTGAGGAGGCTGCTGGTGAGACCGCTGGCGAGGTTGCAGGATGCAGCTGAACAGTGGGCGACTGGCCAGGGGCTGGCTGGGTCAGAGGTGCGAAGTCTGCAGCCTGGGTCTCCATTTCCTCCTGCTCTGCATCGCTACCATTATTCAGGCCGAAGCTATTATCTAGAATCCAAAGGGACAGGATGGATAAAGGGAAATGACCCTATAAAACAAGAGAACCACTCAGACAAACCTGGACTAAGTTAAGCCAGGTTGCTTCAAGGGCTTTCCCCTAGGATGGGAAAAAGAGAAACGGCCTCTGGCTGTCCTGCCCTACCATTCATGAAGGTTAAAGAGCAAGACTACTGCTGCCACTTTCTGAATACCTTTCACCTGGAGGCAACAAAGGCCTCTGGGCTCCTTTCTCTGGTAAACTCCAAGTCTTATCCCACAAATTCTTTTGGGCACAGAGCAGAAGTCAGAATGCCTTTTTTCAGTCCCACCATACACCCTCCCATGGCCCCTGAGCTCCCAGCAAGGTGTTCTCATAGACCCCCCAGCCCTCAGGCCTGCACGTTCACCTCTCCCCAGGTCAGGACTCTGTTTAGCTCTCCTCACTCACCTTGCAGAACAGACTCCTCGAGGACAGGTGGAGAGGTGGGGCTGGCAAAAATAGAGGCTGAAGTCTGACTGTCATCTGCCAGGAGACTGAAGGCCGTGGCATTATTGAGGGAAGGGCAATCAAGGGCAGATATCACAGGGTTGTCCTCCAGAGGCAGCTTGGCCTCTGCACCCATCAGCTCCGTGTCATCTATACTGTAGAGTCCTCCACTCACTGGCTCTTCAGGGGTAGAAAATCAGGAAGTGAGATTTAAGAAATATTAGTGTGAATACATCCAATTCTAGTTCCTACGGGGTGAGGGTTCTTTCTAATATGAGGGAAGGAAAGGCAACGGTTCTGTTAACCTACAGACCAACACAAAATTCTAGAATCTATCATAACACAGTATGGTAAAACGCAATGTTTTCTTTCCAGTTAGTGAGAACCCAAATAGCCCAACTGTGTGGCAAGAAGTCCCTATCCAGGACTCCTGGCCAAAAGGAACAGTGGGAGAGAATGTGGGAAATGAACCAATTCAGCTCAGAGTGCAACTGGCGCAGTCAGGACAGGGGCACGACTCTGTGATCTGCCACAGGATCGTCTGCGGGCCCCAGGGCCCCAGATTCCCAGACACTTTCCCTGGCTTACTATCTCCTCTAGGTGGTATAAGTCAGTTACCCTCTGCATGGATAGGTTGAAGGGAGTCAATCTCCAAGCCTACCCGGTGCCAGAGTGTTGAAGGACTCAAGAGAGACTTCACTGAGGATTGGAGTGTCTTCCAGTTGGTCAGGAAGATGTGAAGGATCATCTAAGCAGCTCACTGTGGGATCAGGGACCAAGACTGAGACCTCCTGGTGTAATGATTCCACAGAAGGGACGGAGCCGTTGTAGCCACACATCTTTAGCTCTAGGATATCCCAGGAGAGGGCAAAGGTCAGAGTCAGTGCCTCCAACGGCTCAGTCAGCTACAGTAGGCAATCTCTGCTAGAAAGACGGATGATCCTTCTTTCAATATTTATGGGTGCTAGTTCTATGTTGGGTACTGAAAATACCAAGAACTTTGATTAAACAAAGATGTGTAAGATCTTATAGCAGATAAAAAAGGAAAAGAGTGGGGTCTGAGATAAGAACCCATCATCTTTTCAGCTATTTTCTCCCATCCAGTGGGAACAGGTGTCAGAGAAAACATCTGTGATTTTACAGGGTGGTCACCCCTTGTTCTCGGAACCAACAGCGAATTACATTCAGAGGGAAAGGATGAGAGGGGCCACACAGGCACCCATGCCAAGGACAGCAGGAAAGAGGAGGCTGAGGAGACACCACGTGCGCTCTGCCTATCCCTTCCTCCTTCACGCGCCAATCGCTACTTAGGGCTCAGCCCACTTCAGCAGCCAGCCTGGCTGTGCCACAGTCAAACTAAATTGGCCTCTGTGCCTCCTGCTGATGCTCCAGCCCCTGCCTGTATCTGAGAAGCAGCCTTTCTTGACACAGGGCGGCTGCTGGGGCTGTTTCGGGGGCGCCCCCCTGCCCCCTCCAGGCCAGCAGCTCTGCATGAGCTTGAAATAATCTGCACTCCCACTCTCGAGCTGGTGCTGCTGCCACAAAAACACCCGCCACTTGGCTCTGCTGATCACCAACATGCAAATCAGCCTCCACTGCAGAGAGCTGGGAAGACAAGTTCTCCTCACCTCAAAAAGCCACTGCCCCCGACAGCCCCATCTTCCCTCTCCCAGCCCAGCTCGCGGACCCACACGAGTGATACCTGGCTGCTCTTCCTCCAGCTCCAGGCTGCCTACCAAGCCAGCGCCATTCTCTGCCACGACGGAAGTAAGTTCCTTTTCTGCTGCCTCATCAGGATGGATACCACTGCCTACCTCCTGGGAGGAGGGTGCAAAGGTCTGGATGCTGGATCCCAACATAGGAGAAGTCTGTGGGGAGGTGAAAAAACTAGGGGGTCCATTGGGCATCATCTCAAAATTCTGGTCAGGAAAGGAATCATAGAGTTCCTGTGAGTCGAAGTTAAGCCCCATGGGACTCTGGGTACCGTTGGCCCAGAACTCCTGGCTCCCAGCCCGAAGGTTAGTGTTGTGACTTGGGGATGAAGGCTGCCGGCTGCCCCCAAGGATGCCGTTGAGTGGGTACTGTCCCCCCGAGAACTGGGAGAGAAGGGGTGGGTCCTTGAGGTTGCTGCCAGGATTGGCAGATGAGTACTGTGAGTAGTTCCAGAGACAGTCGTAGGCCACGCTGGGGTGATGGAGGTGTGACGTGCTGGAGGAGTGGGGAGCAGAGTTCAAAATCCCTGAAGTAGTAGTGTGAGATACAGTAGATAAGCCATTAACATTCACATCCCCATTCAAACCTGGCAGAGAAGGAGGGAAAAGGGTCAGTTTCAGATATATATGCAAGTAACAAGATCAATTCTACTAAAGGAACAGCACTGACTAGAAAAAGAAAAGGTGACGAGGTGGGGGACTCCCCCTCTACTCTATTTACAGTTTTTTGGTCTCCAGGGAACACCAAACCCAGATGCTCCTGGATGTAAGCTTAGCAACTGCGGCTGAGGCTGCGAGTAGAGGGCTGGGGGCTCGCTTGGCCTCCTACAGAAGCGACCAGCAGGGAGACAGATGCTGCTGATGCTCAGGGCTTTTTAATTTTTTTTTTTTCTTTCCTAAATGAAACTGTCTGCAGAATCCCTACAGTGACTTGCGTTCTTCCCCGCCCTCATACCCTAGAGGAATTCTCCCCTTGGAGTGGCATGACTGAATTCTCCATTTCCCTTCCCCCATCCCCTGCCTTCCCCAGTGCCTGTCTGGCCCCACAGTGGCACCAGAAGGGACAGCCTCCACCTCACTGGCACATGCAGATCCAGCACTTTGTGCTGGGCTAAGAATAGAATCTGCAGTCACCACAGCAGCAAGATCCCAACTCAGAAGAGACTGGACTTGGGCCCTCCCCATAAGCACTGTACCCCATAGGGTAATAGGCACCAAGTGGAATCTCTGCATGACCGTACTGCAGACTTCACCTTTCAACACCCATGGCAGCCTCTGGACTGGAGGGCAATCAAATAAAAGAAACCAAAATACTAAGGAAGCTTCAGGCGAGGTGGGGGTGTGAGGGAGTTGCTATCTGCAACCCTCTTGTTGAAAGGGGAGGGAGTGGTGGTCAAGCACAAGCCTATGGCAGTATTATTCTGCTGCAAGGAAGGAGGGAAGCATGTGCGCTTCCCATAAAGGACCCGACCGAAACCGAGGCAAGAGCAGAGAGGTGCTTGGCAGAGCCACTGCAGAGAGCAACTGATAAGCCAAACCCAGCGGAAGACCTGGTCCTGGCAGCAGCACTTCCATCTGGAAGTACAGATGTCTCTCTCTGGGGAAGTAGGTAAACTTAAAACTCCCCGTCCCTCCCTCTCTTCTGTCCACAAGGAGAGGAAGCAGCACACACGCCTCAAGCATCTGCCCTCTCCTCCGCTGCACAAACTAAAAGGCAGACCCATCCCAACCCTCACCCAACGCCTCCACCTACAGTCCCAGGGACGGCTACTCCAACCTCTAAAAACAGTTTCTCAGAGGGCTGACCCTTTATCTCTTTCTCACAGGTGCAACCTGGTTATCAGAAGCAGTAGCCACCTCACCACTTTGGGGCAGCAGCCAGGGAACAGGGCTTAACAGAAGAACAGGCTAAGATGAAAAGGCCAGTATATTTTTCTAATCTCTTCCAACCTTAAAACTAACAGCAGTTCTTCCATAAACCCCTAGAACTTGCTCTAAGAAGCTTGATTTCTCTCCAGCAGCTGGAGTTCTGAGGATTCACTTCCTCCCTTCCCACCTGACATAAAAGAGAGCTGTGGTAAAGTAGCCAACCCAGAGGAGAGCCCGCTGACCCCATCAATCCACTCTAAAGAAATGATGCCCACTCCCTCCCAGGCCACATGGCCCTCACACTCACTTTTCCCTTGCTGGGGGAAGTTCATGGGAGACCCGTTAGTGTAGAGCCCCTCCCCTGAGGAGGGAGAGGGTTTCAGTCCTGAGGCAGCAGGTGCAGGGGGAAGGCCAGTAAAGTTAAAATGGTCGTTTGCCTCCATTTCTGTAGGAGGGGAGAGAAAGGGGAAAAAAATACTGGCGGTTAAACAAGGTTATGTCACCGGAAGTATTCTAGAAGGAATGCCCCCACCCTTCCATCTACCTTACTTACCCTTCTCCTACCTAAGCACTGGAAAGGGCAGAGTGGGGAGAGAGGGGGTTGAGGAAAAAGAGCAGAGAAGAGGAAGCATGCTCCTAATCTGGGCAGTGACGGTATGGAAAGTATTCTTAAAAAGTCAGCCTTGTAGTGATACAAAGAGTTAGGGAGAAGAACCAAAACAGCCGCCTGGAGGAGTCTTTCCCTGGTATAAGCGCCACTCTTTTAACTCCCAGCCCAGGTTACCCCTCTGTGTTAGATATTAGCCCTCAATCGTTAATATTTAACATTCTCCATCCTTTTTTCTCCCCCTCAGTTAAGGCCAGAGTCCCGTTCTCAGGGTCTGTGGAAGGTTCCCAAAGCCATTTTTTGGCAGGAAAGCATGGATATGTTGGCAGAAAAAGTATATTTAACACATATCATGTTTCATTATTATAGTTGTTAATTTTCGTGTTATCCTATCTATAGCCTCAGACATCAGAAGCAGACAGTATAGTTACCCGACTAAAGGAATTTGAAAAGCACACAGTTCAGGAGAGGTGATCATAACGGCAAAACTCAAATCATCAAGTAACACTTCTACTCCTTTTTCATGGGAAATACTATGGTCTCAAGAACACAGCTCTGAAAAGTGTCAGAGCTGGAAAACTGATTAAATAAGAGTGCCCTAAGGAATAGTATTTTGTTGTGTCTAAGACTACTTTCCCATGTTTGTGTTTTGTGGCTTAAATGTAAAGGGTTGCTGAGAGAACTGCTAGGTACTTTTTTTTTTACTGCTAGTTACTTAAACTGTAAAATGCAGTGGCTCACTGGGGAGACGTATGGTTTAAAAGTTCTTTACCCTCTACTGAATATGAGGTGATACACTAGTAGGAATGATGATCAGAACAAATTTATCTTTGGCGCTTCCCTGATGGCTCAGTGGTAAAGAACCCACCTGTCACTGGAGGAGACATGGGTTTGATCCCTGGTCCAAGAAGATCTCACAAGCCACACAGCGACTTAAGCCCGTGCACCACAGCTACTGAGCCTGTGCGCTGGAGCCAGGGAGCCAGAACTGCTGAAACACACGAACCCCAGAGCCTGCGCAGCACAGAGATGCCCGCACACCGTAACTACGGAGGGGCCCCTCTGCGCAAAACTACAGAAAGGCCCTCGCAGCAACAAGGGCCCAGCACAGCCAAAAATAAACAAACACATAACATTATTTTGAGGAACTTCCCTGGTGGCCTAGTGGTTAAGAATCTGCCTGCCAATGCAGGGGACGTGGGTTTGATCTCTGGTCTAGGAAGAACCCACATGCAGTGGAGCAACTTGGCCCGTGCCCCGCAACTGCTGAGCGTGACCACCCAGAGTCTGAGCTCCACAAGAGCAGCCACCACAATGAGAAGCCCACACACCACAATGAAGACTCACCCCCGCTCACTGCAACTGAACAAAGCCACTGGGTGGCAACTAAGACCCAGGATAGCCAAAAATAAATAGATCTTAATAAAAATTAAAAAAAAATTTTTTTTAAAAGAATAAATTTACCTTTGATAGAGCAAAGAGAAAAAGGAGGAAAGATAGGAAACCGAAGCTAGGATTATTGACAGTCTGACACATCAGATACTTAGGATATCCTAGCACACACTAATTTGACATGTGAGAGACATGATCTGTTGTGATACAGAAAAAGCAACTCCTCTGGTTACTACATTTTGAAAAAGGACAGACAAATTCAGGTAGAAAGATTTATCAAGCTCCCAAGATGAAATAATAAGCAGCCCTAGGTTATGCCGGTTTTTTAAGATACAATGTTATTTATTTGTGGCTGTGCTGGGCCCTCACTGGCGCAGAGTGGGGGCTACTCTCTGTAGCAGGTCCTAGAGCGCGCAGGTTTCAGCAGCTGTGGCACACGGGCTCAGGTGCTCCGCAGCACGTGGGCTCTTCCTGGACCGGACTAAACCCATGTCCTCTGCGCTGGCAGACAGAATCTTGCCCACTGCGCCACCTGGGAAGTCCTAGGTTATGTTTTTTGTTTTGTTTTTATTCGGTTGTGCATGTGGGATCTAGTTCCCCGACTAGGGATCAAATCTAGGAGCACAGAGTCTCCTAGGTGAGGTTTTTTAAGTAGCTTCTTAAAAAAATAAAACAAAAAAGCTAGAAGTAAAGCTTTTTAAAGAATGAATATTAATTAAACCCACTCCAGTGTTCTTGCCTAGAGAATCTTGTGGACACAGGGGCCTGGTGGGCTGCTGTCCATAGGGTCGCACAAAGTCGGACACGACTGAAGCGACTTAGCATGCATTGGAGAAGGAAATGGCAACCCACTCCAGTGTTCTTGCCTGGAGAATCCCAGGGACAGAGGAGCCTGTGGGCTGCCGTCTATGGGGTCTCACAGAGTTGGACATGACTGAAGCGACTTAGCAGCAGCAGCAAGCGTAAATGGATGGCTTGCAGAAATCAGATAAGTAAAAGGGATGAGAAGTTATCTCGTGCCTGAGGTCTGTTTCTCCAGTAGCCTCTACTGCGGGGTCACAGGACCACAGGCACTTCATTCATGAGCAGCTCCTAGAAGCATAAAACTCTGTGCTGGGCAGTGACATCAGTGGGACAACAGCGGCTCGACGTGCGAATTCCAGCTCTACCACCACTGGCTGTGTGACCTTGACAAGTTACTTTAAAACTATCACTATTTTACTACTACGAGAGATATTACAAAAGCAGGGATGATCCTCCCAGCCAGACTCACTGTATACTTTTGTTGTTCAGTCGCGCAATCGTGTCCAACTCTTTGCAACCCCATGGACTGCAGCACGCCAGGCTTCCCTGTCCTTCACTATCTCCCAGGGTTTGTTCAAATTCATGTCCATTGAGTCGGTGATGCTATCCAACCATCTCATCCTCTGTCACCTGCTTCTCCTCCTGCCTTCAATCTTTCCCAGCATCGGGGTCTTTTCCAATGAGTTGGCTTTCTGCATCAGGTGGCCAAAGTTTTAGAGCTTCAGCCTCGGCATCAGTCCTTCCAATGAATATTCAGGGTTGACTTCCTTTAGGATTGACTGGTTTGATCTCTGTGCTATCCAAAGGACTCTCAAGAGTCTTCTCCAGTACCACAATTCAAAAGCATCAATTCTTTGCTGCTCAGCCTTTTTTACGGTCCAACTCTCACATCCATACACGACTACTGGAAAAACCAGAACTTTGACTATATGGACCTTTGCGTCAGCAACGTGATGTCTCTGCTTTTTAATATGCTAAGTTTGTCATAGCTTTTCTTCCAAGGAGCAAGTGCCTTTTAATTTCAGATGTCACTTAAATATGGCATCACAGTACAGGAATGCAAAGAAAATGTGGGCAGCTCCTCTCAGCAATAAAATCAGGGTTATTTTATTTCAACCTTTCTACCCAAGATGATTTTCACGATAAGGCCTGAAGGTAAACCATGTCTTCCCATCTAGAACTAATGAGAACGGTAAAGCAAAGGAGAGTGTCTCCCTTTAAACTAATAGGATCTTGGCCAAATGAAAAAAGGAAATCAGTGCCCAACCCCCAGAAGAGTAGACAGCTCTCCTGACCAGGAAGTACAATCAGGCCAGAACCCAGCCCAGTCCCAGTAGTATGTAAATGTATTTCTTAAGAGCCTTTAAGCTTCATTTGTAAGAGTTAAGAGAGGGACACTGCCCCTTAAGCTTGAGGCAGTAAAGCTCTTGCCACATGGCCAAACAGCCTGCTCTTTCTCTCAGTTGCAACTGAAGAGGTACTATTCTGTGGATGTGTGACATGGCTTTAACAGAAAAAGGCTGACAATGCACAAAGTGTTGAAATAAACATTGCAAATTTCAACACTGTTGCAGGTGTCCTGACCAACACCAACATTCAGACCTCTGAGGCTACCTACCCCCAAACAAGACACATCATCAACACCATCCAGCTGGACCCTTGAGCAATGCCTGCAGCTTCTTGCTTCATTTTTCCCATAGAGAATGCTGAAATTCCAAAGAGAGATTTCTAATATGGGGGGCTAGGAAGAGATTTCAAACACCTGTCTTTACTAAACGGTGAATGTAAATCTTGCAGTATAGTAAATAAATCATATTACTACATTTTAGATATGTAATGGTGCATGTTGTGATATTTCTGAACACTGAACATCTCTGGATTCACCCACCATACTCTAACACAGTAGGTCCCAACCAGGGTGATTTTGCCCCCAGGGAACATTTAGTTATGTAGAAAGGTATATTCCACTGACATGGGATGCACCTAATGATCATGTAATATACAAGACAACCCACCACAACAAAGGATTATTTGGCTCTTGCTCAAGGTTGAAAAACTCTGCTGTGATACAAAAGCTGCCTCATTTCCCATTCCTATCCTATTCTCTCGGGAAGATCCAAAAGTTCTAACTATTCCTAATGCCTGATGCTGCAAACAAGGATGCCTTGCCTTTCAAATCTAAAAACCCCTTCCCTGGTTAGGCTGTCTTCCCCCACCAATAGAGTTCCAAGTGTCAAGCCACAAAATCAACATGCCTTCTTCTCCTGTCAGGATAGCCCATTCGGACAGTACTGGTAACTGACTTCCCGTGGAACGCTGATTCAGACTACAGCCATACTGAACGAGGCTCATTCTCTCATAATGTCCTCTCCTTAACCTCCCTTTCCTAGTCAGGACAGCGAGGCAGAAGGAAGGTGATGAAAGAAGGAAGGTTATACTAAGGGAAGCTATTCAAAGACAACTGCCATGTCCAAGCTGCACAGAACAGAGAGGACTGCTGTGTCCTTATTTCTCTTCACCGTGTAGGTTCTCGGGGCCAGGTGGCGCTGTGGTGCAGACCCATCTGCAATGCAAGGGTTCATCAGGGGTTCAATCTCTGGGCTGGGAAGATCCCCTGGAGCAGGAAACTGCACACCAGTATTGCATGGAACACTCCATGAACTTGAAGAGCCTGGTGGGCTACAGTCCACGGGGTCACAAAGACTCAGACAAGACTGAACGACTGAGCACACATGTAGGCTCTACAGCAACACCAGCATTAGTTCTCCCCTTGTATCCCCAGCACTTAGTTCAGTGCTGAAAGGAAATATTTGTTGAACCTGTAGATTGAGCAAATGAATGAATAAATCTATTTTTTCTGTCACTATCAATTTACTCATCTGATATAGAATATGGTTTTTTTGCTCCTACCATTCTCAGAGAATCAAAAAATTCAGTTTCATTCTTCATAGAGGTAACTCTTCTAGAGGGAAGAAAGGCCCCAAATCTTGACATATTTTAGACAGACGTCTCATGCAGAAAATAAGGCCTAGAAACAGGGAAGCATGATTTAACTGAACACTCAAGGTGTATAGCAGGTTTTAAAATATTTGGTGACTGAATAAAGGAACCACATACCAACAATCTAGGCTAGATTTTCTGCCACTGCTCTGGTTGCTTCACCAGAGAACTGGAAATGCCTTTAAAACTGCAGGACATTAAAAGCCACACTCCAGAGGCTTTAACAAGGTTATTTCCCTTTCAAGCTCTGTTTCTCAATTTCAACTCTAACAGTTAGACTTCACCCCTTTTCAAAAATATATCACCCTCTTCCTCAAAAACAAAACAAAACAAAACAACACTCAGCTGAGAAGGCAGGTTAAAGATCCCATTTAATGAGGCAGGTTTTATAAATTCACAATTTTATAAATCAGAATTATGAAAAACAACAAGTTGGTGAAAAATGCTCCCTCTGACCCATGTGCAACAATGCTAAGAAAGTATAATCTTGGGCTATGAGGTATATGAGAACATTCATATCCTAAAAAACAAATCCAGATGATTACTTGCCCCCAAAAATCCGCAAAGAGTTTTATAAGTCACTCTATCTCATAGGAAATAAGATTTCTGGCATTACTGCCTCACTGTACACATCTCACACAAGACTGAGCAGCATACCAGTTATTGGAATAACTTCCACACTATTTTAACTATTTTATTATTTTAGTAAAAGAGTATAGCAGACCTCTTCAGAGGTGAGAAGAAAGGTCAACAGGAGCAAGACACAGCAACCCTAACAAGCTTTGCTTCTCCCTTGGCAACACCCGATTCCAGAACCAGAAGACTGCAAGATGAGCCTCTCAGGGCATTCTAGATTTCTGACTGACTCTGAGGTCGGCCCCACATAGTTCTTTCTACACCTCAAATTTTCTCCTCTACAGAGAAGCTTAAAAAAAAAAAAAAGTCAATATTCAGAAATCCACTTCTGAGAGAAAAATACATCCATTTTACAAAAAGGCCATGAAAGCTTTACTTCATTCAGCTTTCTGATCAATCATGTATAGAATGAAGCCATAGCTATCTCAAAAATCAACTTCTCTTAAATAGTCCAAAGAAACAGGAGTAGTCTTTCTCCTTCCTTCACTGTTTTAATTTCCAACAGGGAAAATCAATTTACTATTCTGTCAGGACCCAATCTAGGTAAACAAAGGTTGAAGAAAGGGGAACTTAAAAATCAGTGTCAAGTCAACCCTGTCAGAAAGCAACTCAAAGGAGCCAACCAGTCAAGCAGAGGGGCAAGAAAAAGGGCAATGACACTGAACTTGTTTTTACTGTTTCCAGAATATCAACTCCAACAGCCCCAGTATAAAGAGCAATGCTGCTATCCTAACAGTGATGATGCCGCTGTCACATGTCTACCAGGTCCTATCCTGGACCTTTAATCTAAGAATCTACAATTCAGGAGGAAAATACTGAAAAGATTATTTAAATGTTAGGCTTAAGCCATCTTCAGGATAGTTCAAATGATCTCAGTACTTCCATCTCCCAAAATATAAAATCCTGTGGCCAACTCATCTCAAACCAAACCCAGGGTCTAGCTAAGTGCCTGGGGGCATAGTACACAGAGTCCATCACTGTACATTGCAATAAAAATCTCCTGGAGTTATCAGGTTGGAAAAAGAGAAAATCTTTGCACAGATACAGGACTTTGCATAGAACAGAGGAAAAGGTTACCACTCTCCATGAATGGTAATGAGAGAATGTCTTTTATGAACTGAGGCGTAAGTCATATGATAACTAACTCTCCTAATGAGTTGTTTCTGCAGAAGGTAAACCATCCCCTATGTTAACTAGCAGGCTTCCAACAGGGACTTATTCTTAGGCTAGAATTACCACTGAGGAACAAGCCCACCACCCTCACTCTGCAAATCAGTCCTACCCCAACACACAAATCCCACTCAGTTACATGTTCCCCCTTCCCTCCTCTTCTTCCACATCTCAGAATTGACTTCTTCACAAGCTCTCTTGCTCAAGTGGTCTGTAATACAGAAGCTGTCATATGTAAGAATATATTTAATGTTCATATACACATATAAAGCAAGATCCCCAAAAGTCACTCTCATGCCACAAAAGATCCCAAGTCTTCCTGGCTGCTCCCTACACTCAGGGAATTTGCATTACTCGTACTGAAAGTGTAGCCTTGCTGGTGAGTGAGTGAGTGTGATTTTCTATGACCTCTAGCTCAGGAGAAAAAAATCCAGACAAGGAGACAGAGATGCTTTGGAGGGGGAATTGGGATCAGTGAGTCAACCGCAGTGACTACTTCAGTTGACAAGTCTACTAAAAACAAAAAAAAAAAGAGTCGAACGAAAGGACTCTCTGACCACATGGTTGGCAGGATCCAAGCTTGCCTGAAGGCCTCAGAAAATGAAACCAAATCAGAGTAAAACGGACATTTCAAAACAACCAGAGACGCGGCAGCAAACGCACAGCTGCCATTTCCCGGCCACTTCCTGCGGGAGGCTTGGGGGAGGGGCTGTTTGTGTACAGATGGAGGAGAAGCTATCCCCCCGCGTCGCCCCCCCCAAGGATGCAAATCTCTCACGCCAACAAATCCTACAAAGGATGACTACTGATGGCACTGCCCTCCCCTGAAAACTGGGGACCTCAGGAAAGAAAGGGATGATGCGGGATCATCTTTTCTGCCATGGAAATGGGGATCCCCTTAGCGAGGGATCCCCTTGGAAAGGGTTCCCTCTTTATTCTTCGCTCCGGCCCCTAAGCCCGGCTCAGATCCGGACGCCTTAGCACCGGCCCCACCAACCCCCATCCCTGGAGTGGGGGATTCTCCCTGGACTCGAGGGCCCCAAGCCAAGCAGTTTCACTCCTGCAAGGCTCGCTCCTGCTCGCCTAGCTCAAGAGAGCGTGCACCCACCCCCCCACTCCGCCAAAGAGGCACCCCGAGACCCCTGGAAAGCCCTTTAACCCCCACTCACCATTGCCAAAACGCCCCACCCCCCACAAACGGAGTGTGTAACCCGTCCAGGGAACCCCCTCACCTGCCCTTCGCACTCGGGCAATCCCCACCCCTTCTGAAGAGGTGGAGCCCCTCCCGGGGATTCCACCCAGAGGCCCCCACAGGAGGCATCTCCTCCAGCCAGGCGGCTTCTCCGCCTCCTCCTCGCAGCCGCCGCCGTCGCCGGGGGCCTCCACAGCTCCTCTCGCTCCCGCCCCCGCCGCCCCATCCCGGGTCCACAGCAGGCCGGCCAGCCCCCTTCTCCTTCCAGCCCCCTGGGCGGAGAGACCCCCGCCCAGGGCTGGGTCCTAACTAGAAAGTCGGCGTCTCTCCCCCTACTGCCCCGCAAGGCTGTAGGCGGCTCCAGAGCCTCCGTTCCCTGAGGGAAACCTCGGATGAAAGCGGGGCTCCCTCCCCTCAGGCCCCCAGCCACAGACCCAACAGACCTGAGGCGGCGGCGTCCAGCCAGGCTCGGGGCTTGTCTCTCCCCGGGGGACGGGCGGTTCACATGGCCGCGCTCCGGGCGCCAGGAGGGGAGGGGAACGCGGGGGAGGGGGTCTGGGGTCCGGGAGGGGGGAGGGGGACGCGGCTCAACCGCGGGGCCCGAGCGGAGCCAACATGGCCGGCGGGGGAGGAGTGAGCCGAAGCCGGAGGGGGCGGGGAAGCTGCGGCCGCAGGAGAGCCGCCTTCCGCCGCCGGGTCCTAGCGCCGGGCGTCCCGGCTGCCTGCCCCGGATCTGGGTCCTAGCGCCGCGGCGTCACCTAGCTTACCCGTAAGCTACCTCTGCACCGTTCATTGTGGGCGGTAGCCCCGCATCACGTTGAGCAAGCTGAAAGCCGTGCCCTGAACCCAAGGTTAACCTAAAAGACTACACCAAATTTCTAGGACCGAGATGTATGCCAGTCCCCTGAGGGGGGCGGGGCGGGAGCTGGGAGAGGGAGATCATTTCGGGGGCAACTATTTCCCATGGCAAGTAGTGGAAAAGTGGAAGTGCAGAGGCGGAAAGGTTAGGAAAAAATCAGTCCTGGTAAAGAGGTGGAAAAAGGCAAGCTCCATCTGCTGCCCACTCACCTGTCCCGTGGAAGACAGCCCGGTCCTGCCTGGATCACCAATTTCCCGGCGACATCAGCAGGACCCTGAGGGTCAGGAAGATTCCTGTGGGTAAGAAAAGGAACCTTGAGCTGAGAAAGGGAAGGCCAGAGTCTAGCCTAAATCTGGTCAGAGGGACAGGGAAGGAACAGGAAAATTTACCAGCAAATAAGGTGCCCCAAATCACCACTTTTTATATAGTTCCAGTACTTTTTCTGATAGGGCTATATGTGAAAACTTCTGAGAAGAGGAAGGAAAAATCTAGCAGAGGACCAGAGATCAGCTATCACCTAAAATGTCTATTGCAGAGGCCCAGAATGGAGAACAGTGTCATATGTGATGTTAGAGAATTTCTAGTTCAATCTTCTCTTGTTAGATGAAGAAATTATGGCCTGAAGAGAGTAACCAACTCGTCCAAGGTCAAACAGTGGATAAAATGTGACCAGAAACCAGGTTTTTCTTTTTTCCTTCCAACTCAACAGACTTTGCAGGCATCAAGATAATTCCTATTCAATTCATTGCAATGCAGTTCTACAAACAACTGCCTAACTGTGCAAAACTGTGCAAAACTCAGGCTGAATTCTCTGGAAGAGGAACAGTTTCAGAGTGGGGATGACGAAACTCTGGCAGGTTTCGGGGTCAACAAATACCTTTTTCCTCTGGGAGTCTGGGGAGGAAGAAGATCTGAAAACTGGGTGAGACCACAGTAATGTAGGAGCAAATCCATCCGTCTAGCTTGGATTTTCTTACTCCACAGAGCAGTGAGTTCTTC
Source organism: Hydropotes inermis (assembly GCA_020226075.1). NCBI lineage: Eukaryota > Metazoa > Chordata > Mammalia > Artiodactyla > Cervidae > Hydropotes > Hydropotes inermis. The sequence continues at coordinate 52,389,480 of CM035294.1, read as the reverse complement.
CTGAGTTCTGACAGACTTCATTCACCACAACAAACCAATGGCTCAGAAAAGCTAAGAAGGAAGTGAGCTTCAGCAAAGCTCAAAGTGTGTAGGACAGAGACAGGCTAAGGAGGGTCAGGAGGATGTCTCTCCTGAAAAAAATAGGTTGCCAGTGGGAAGGAGCAGACAGCAATAAAAATCCTTTTCTCCTCCACGACTCAATAACAGATTTAAAGGGTCACCTTGAATAAAAAATCAAGACTCCTAACAGCCTACTAACCTGAAGTCTCTGGGTAAACAGGAAGCACACTCAGGGTTTGGGGGGTCCTTTCTTCTGGTGAAAGCGAGGACCCGGCAAACTTCTGCTAAGGAATGCCTCCCCCACCCCCAAATAAAGACACGTGAAGAAGAGAGCCCAGGGCGTGGAACTGGCTTCCTAAAGGGCCAAGAGAGAGCGCTAGGTATCCTTTTTCTTTTTTTCTTGTTCCTTTTCCAGGGCAGATGAGGGCGAACCTTCCTACCTCCCGCCCCCAATCAGAGGGCAGGACAGTCGGAGGCGGGCGGCAGGGGAGGAGCCTGCGCCAGTCGGACGGGTGTGGCCACGCCCCCACCACACACCCACACACACCCACCCGCTGGCTCGGCTCCGCTCCGGAAGAGCCGGTTACTCCTGTGCCCCACTGACTACCCCCACCCCTTCCGAGCCTCAGGCCTAGTCTCCAGGGCAACCCCTAGGACTATCCCTGCCAGGAGCCAGGGGAAGGACGGTGCTGGATAGGAAAGGGCCACCCGGGATTAGAAAAGAAAGTGAGGCAGGATCCATTCTTTCCCATCTGATACAGAAAGACTACCGTCACCTTCCTCCTTGAAGGAGACCCCTCCTCGTCCCTTCTGATCAGAGGTCTTCCTTGCTCTTTGAGGAAGGGTGAGGGTGGGGTGTCAATATGCCAGCAGCTGGGTGTTCACCTCTTGCCAGAAGCCACCCCAACCAGCAGCTGCGCTTCTCCCCGACATCCAGACGACAGAGGGCAGACTGATCCTTTAGAACCCCAGACAGTCCTCAATCCTCTCAGACGTGGACAGTTCCTACCCCGTCTCTCTTTAGGAAGCTACTAGAAACGGGAAGGGGCAAATGGTCATTTTTTTCCAGCAACTAGTGAGAAGAGTAGCTGGAGAATACTCTGAACCTCTGACAAGCCCGGCCAGTGAGCGGGTAACAGAGAGAACGGGGAGGAGGAGATGAGCACCTGCTCCCCGTGTCCCACCCTGACCGGGGTCAGCTGCCGCAGTGCATGGCTCCACTGAGGAGCCAGGTGGCTGGAGCTCAGAGCGGGAAGAGACAGAAAGGAAGAGAGGGCAAATTCATTTGTAGCCCTCTGCCTCTCCTTGTCCAGGTCCTCCTGGAATTGAACCCCAAACACCACTGCTGATCACCCTCTCCTTCATCCCCCACCCAGCTCCCTCTCGGCCTGTGAAACATGACTCAAATTCAGACCCCCTGTCCCTTCATTCTGGAGTGTGTTGTGCTGGGGACAGTGGGGAATGAGAGGGCAAGAAGAAAAGGGGCAGAGCGAAGGTCTCAGCTGGATTTGGGCGGAGGGGAATTCTCTAATGGAGATGGGGTAATTATCAATATTAAAAGACCTCCCTCGCCCTCACGGGCTGAATGGTTCACATGTTAATAGGGTCTAGTGGGGCGACAGCCTTCAACCTGGTAACCATTCCAACTTGTCCCACTTTCCTCTCCAGGTCAATGGAAAACAGTCTCCTCCCCCCACACCCCCCACCCCGTATTTTGGGGAGGCCAGATTCTCCCCATCAAAAAGGACCGCAGCTCATCCCTCTTTCTCTCCAAATTGGTATGTCCCCTCAGACTCAGCAGTCTTCTTTCAAACTCTCCAAGGAGCTCATCCAGACTGGTCTCAGAAGAGGATGGGGAAAGACCTAATTTCCTCAGGATTCCTTTTGCATCTGAATAGAAAAGGCCGGGCTTCCCAGACCTTCCTCACCACCCCCAACACCCTTAGAGACTTAGTCCTAGCCCTTCAAACACTGCTCTCCAGCAGCCCCTTAAGCCCAGAATCACAAGATTCTGGGTGCCCCCCCCCATTTCCTGACTCTGGGGTAAGATTGGTCTTAGGTAGAAGGGCCGTTTCCACCTGGGCTGGTGCTGGGGTCGCACCCCCGGAGTCTGGGAGAGATGCTGTAGGGTCAGGGCGCCAGGAAAGCTTCAGACGAGAGTTAGTTGAACTTGAATGGCTAAACGGAGCAGGGCCTGAAAGTGGCTCTAGGCTATGCTAACTAACCCCCACCCCGCTCACTACGGGAAGGAGAGGGGCTGGGGTGGCGGTTATTCCCCCTCCCATTGAAGGTTAGGATGGCGTGGGAAAGCGATGGTTCCAGAGGGGAGGAGGCGAAACCCAGACCGCGGGAGATTTTCCTGGCGAGGAAGGCGCGGGGGAGGGGCGATCCTGGGTCCAGAGCAGGAGGGGTACCCGGGCGAGGCTGGCCGAGAAGCGTGAGAAGCCTCCGGATTCCGGTCGCAGAGGACGGGGGAGAAATGGGCGAGGAGAGCGCGGGGGAGAGAGGAAGGGAGCTCCCGCAGGGCGAGGATCGGGTCCGGAGCCCCGGGCGGCGCGGGTCCCGGGTAGCAGGCCGCAGGGGCGGCCGGCCGGGGGACTCCGGGGCCGGACGTGCGTGCCGGGCCTCACCTGGAGCAGGGCCGGGCGGCGGCGGCGGCGGCGGCGCAGGTGGCCGAGCCGGGCGGCGGCGGCGCCTCCTCCCCCAGCCCTGGGCCGCCGGCGGGGCGGGGGGCGGGGGAAGCGCTTAAAGGGGCCGGAGCTCCCGGGGCAGGGTCGAGCGCTCGGGCCGCGCCGTCGCGGAGAGCCCGCTGGGGGCGGGGGAGGCGGGGGCGTCTCCCGGGGGCCAGAACCAGGAAGAATCCCAGGTGCAGGAGGAGGGCAGGTCCCCAGGAAGGAGAGGCAGAAACTTCTGCGGTGAAGTGGGGGGTGGTGGTGGGTTCGAACTGGAGGACCTGGGACAGCCCCACCCGCGCCCCGGGAGACGGCGGCCCAGGTCCCGTCACAAAGGAAGACCCGGAAGGCGGTGCGGGCCGCCGGGACTCCGGAGGAATGGAGCTGTCCGGGAGGAAACTCGGCCGAGCCTGCTGCGGTGACGCACGGCGGCCCTGCTGGGCGAGCAGGTTCAGCTCCCGGGAGCCCGAGCCCCGCCGCGCTGGGGAGACGCGGCCCCCTCCCCGGCACGGCCCGTGGGAACGCTCTGGGATCCGGGGGGCACAGGCGGCCCCGGCCCCTCAGCCCTGCCTTGCCTTCCCTGTCTCTCAGTGCCTGGACGTGGGGGGCCGCCGGGAACTGCGCTGGGGAGGCTGAGGCGGGACCGTGGGAATCGGCTTTATTCTCGTCAGCTCCCCCCCGCCGCCGCCGCCCTTGCAGCCGCCCCCGGGCAACAGGAGGCTGAAGCTCAGTGCGGACCCTCCTGGCGGCGGCGGCGGGGGGGACAGGGGCGGGCACCCTAGAAACCCTCCAGCGTGACCCAAAGTGGGCTTTGCTTTGAGGGGGGCCACCAACGAGTGCTGTAAAATGTTTCTTGGATCCCAGCGGCTTAAGGGGGAGGCACAAGGAACTGGGGGCTGAAGGGGCGGGAGTTGGCGGCAGGGAAGCCCCCAGCCAAGGCGCAGAGCAGGCTCCTCCCTGAGGCTGGCGCTTGCCAGCGCTCACCATCCCTTGGTCAGCAGCCTCACCAGCTGAGCCCTGTGCCCCCGTGGTCCGGTCTCCCCTCCTTCACCCCCAAGAGCAAAGGTTGGGCCCCACCCCTGCTGAGTCAGCCCGGGAGGGAGGGAGGCCTTCCCGGGGGCTGGTCCTCTACTCACTCATGTCCGGCCGCAGGGCTCAAGGGCTGCGACCACCAGCTCCTCGCTGTCCTTGGTTCCCCTTCACGTGCAGGCTGGTGTCACAGCCTCCCAAACTATGAGCTGGGACCTAGCGCGAATCGAAAAGCCAATGAATGCCGCCTGCGAGCCACAGCCTGAACTGCCGGGCTGTCCCCGTGTGACAGGCCGGGGCGGGGCTTTCTCTGGGTGGGGAGGGAGGAGGCGCCGAGCGCAGGGCAGAGCCGGGAGAAACATGGAGGAAGGTTAGGTCTGTGTTGACACCCTAGTGGCGTGGCACCGGGAGTGGTGAAGGGGAAGGAAGTGAATAGCTGCAGCCGGTGAGACGGAGAAGGTTCTCGATGAATGCTGAGACAGAAACGTGTGGGGGGAGGGGTGGAAGTGCGCGAGAAACCACCTTAGGGTCACAGTTCCTAGGTCCATCTGCATCCAGATAGCAAGGGAAAACAGCGGAAAGGGTGGGCCCACAGCCTGGGGACTTCTGCGCCAGCGTCTTACCCACCCCGGAGTCAAAACCCAGAGGATGTGCCCACACCCCCGTAACTCCGCATTTCCCCGAATCCAGGCTTTCCTAGGGGCAAACTTCTGAGCACGGGCGGCGCAGGGGCTCCACCTTCCGGCCAAACCGTGACACAGGCCAGACGGGTGCCCCGGACGTCAGAGGCAGATGGGAGGAAACTTAGAGGCCTCTACTCCACCCCTGGCACCCCTCCCAAGGCCCCTCCCCAACCTTCAGCCCCAGGGGCCTCTGAATTGGGATCTCAGCTTATCCTGCCCAGTTTTTACCCAACTTGAATGCCTCGGGGTGGAGCTTATAGATTCAGGCTCCTCCTCAGGACAAAAACCCCAGCTGGTTTGTAAACAGTCATTAGCAAAGAGCCACATCCCAGCAAATGGCCTTCATGGATTTCAAAATGGTGAGATCAGAATTCTTGCAGCGCCTTCGGTCCTACCACCAGAGGGCAGATGGGTCTGGGTCTGGGCCTGGGCCTGGGCCTGGGCCTGGGCCTGGGCCGACAAAAGAACATCTAAGGGGAACACCTAAGGGGCACCAAATCTCCGACCTTGCACTTTAACAGCCACTTGTTAGGTGGCTGTTCTTGTAATCCTTGCAGTCGTCATCATTTTAGTAGCCTAAAATGAAGGGAAGATTGTCTAAATTCCATTATTTAGCTCAGAAACTCAAGCCCAGCAACCCTGGGCTTACCTCTAAAAAATTTTATTTTGGCCACACCACAGGGCGTGTGGATCTTAGTTCCCCAACCTGGAACGGAACTTGCAGCCCCTGCAGTGGAAGCAGTCAACCGCTGGACCACCAGGGAAGTCTGAAAATTACTCTTCCTTTAGCATTCTTTCCCCAATTTTCTTAAGGAATTTTAGTAAACCTCACAACAGGCCTTAAGGCACTTTATATTCGGCATTGCCTCAAGGAATCAGACATACAAGCCTTGACCAAAATGTTAGGAGGTAGTAGTCAGGGACACCTTCTTAAAAAAATGAAGGTGGTAATAGAAGAGAGCCCTTTTGATTCAGCTTTAATCCCTCAGAACATGCATCATTCCCCCAAAATTTAATTCACTGATTAACCTGTGCCTTCTCTTAGAATAGCAGTTATTTCTAAACCCATTTTCTCCAAAATGCTCTTCTAAAAATCCTTTTGCTTTTTAAAAAAGTAGGACTGCACTACATGTATTTAAGAGGCAAAACTCAACTTGCTTTGAATGACATAAAAGAGCCAAAAATGAGGCCCTGTTAGGATCCAGTCATCCCCAGAAAACCCCTTCACAAGGCCCAGCTATTCAACAATCCAAGACAATGGCTTTTCTTTTTGGATGACCCCATTTCAAACATATATGTATGGCCTACTTTGTGTTGTTTCTTGTGGCTATTCTAAAATACTATTAAAAACTTCAGTACTGGCTGTGTTGCCAGGACCAACAGAAACAGACAGATGTTAAGGGATGTACATTTTATTGGAAACCTTAAATATTCTTCAGACAGAACACAATGTCTTCAATTGAGGGTTCTCACGTGGCCTACAGAGAAAACTGCAATTTCTGGATTGGGGGCAAGGAGATGGACATCACGGAGGACGAGTGCTTAATTTGCCAAAAGGACCCCCTCATGAGTGCTCTTCAGCCAGCTTATCAGCTTTCGCCACAGCTTCTTCAATGGGTCCCACCATATAGAAGGCCTGTTCCGGGAGGTGGTCATAGTCACCTATATGGAAAAAACAAAATCCAACTGGTGAGAAGTGAGGGATATCAACTTCTACAGTGTTTACATGCCTCACCACTGGAGGCCACCAGTCAGAACGTGATGAAATCCTGCCATCTCAGGTTCTTTTCTTAAACTTGCCTCACAATTTACAAGAAATGCTACAGTACAGATTAAGAACATACGGTCTGGAGTCACGTAACTCAGGTTCGCATTCTTCCTGGCCGTATCACACTGGGGCCAGCTAACCTTTCCGCGCTTCAAGCTTCCTAATGCGTAAAATAGGATAATCATGCCTTCTTTACAAGGATGTTGTGATTCACTTAGAAGAGCAGCTGGCACTGAGAACTAAGACTCACTAAATCTAAGGCTCACTCTCAGATGGTACTTTCAAAGCAAACTGATGGAGAATAACTTATTTTCATATAAAAATTAAGTGATTAGGCACAATATATTTATACACTGCTAGATGGTTCCCTGAACAGGACACACCACAGCATTCAAGGGAGTTCAGCTTCTATGCCACTTTATGTTCAGCCTTATACTAGAAATCCCACCTGCCAAAATCTGCTGGAATCCTTTGATGGTCTCCTTGAGGGGTACCAGCTTCCCCAAATGACCAGTAAAGACCTCAGCCACCTGGAATGGCTGAGACAAGAAACGCTGGATTTTCCGTGCACGGGACACAGTTAACTTGTCTTCTTCAGAAAGTTCATCCATACCCAGGATGGCAATGATGTCCTGGAGGGATTTGTAGTCCTATGAAAAAACAAGATTAGAGAGGCCAAGTAAATATTTACATTCCTCAAATTTGGACAAAAACTTAAGGGTTAATACAACTTTATATTCACAATGAGCTTTGTATAGAGCATTTTAGCACTTTACAGCACTTCTTAACTGAAACAAATCATGAGGACCCTCAGCTAAGACTGGCATCTTGTTTCCCCTACTCTGAATCTACTGGGCGCTGTTATAAAAAACTTCGACTTCAAACCTGGAAACTCAGGAGACCTCATTAACACTCACTAGGAATTCTAGCCTCTTCTTTCCTTGCTCTAAAGCACATCACACAAATTACCAGGGAAAATCTTGTCCTAATATAGTCCCCAAATTCTATGACTTTAGGGCCACTGATCTCACCTGCAGAATCTTTTGCACCCCACGGGCAACATCATAATGCTCACTGCCAACAATGTTGGGATCCATGATACGAGACGTGGAGTCCAGAGGATCCACAGCTGGATAGATGCCCAGCTCAGCAATAGCACGGGACAGCACAGTGGTAGCATCCAAATGGGCAAAGGTAGTGGCTGGGGCAGGGTCAGTCAAGTCATCAGCAGGCACATAGATAGCCTAAAGTGAATCAAGAACCCATTATGAGCAGCAGGAAGCCAAGTAATTCTGCTTAAACCATCCCCTTTCCTGACTCCTCCTCATTATGTTACTCCAACTTCTCAACATTTAAGAGTCCAACAGAGACTCTTACCACTCCTAATGCAGAGTGTTAGTGGTTATATATTATCTGGTTCTTCCCAGCTGTAATGGAAGAATTTTGATTGTTATTCCTTTTGTTCTTCATTCTACTTTTTAACTCTAAACCAAAAAACTCGCACTACTCTATCAGGAAGATGAATCGTGCAAGTTAAAAAAATTTAGACAAAGTTTACTGATAAGTTTACTACATACACGATCGACATACATTTGAAAACTGTAGTAGCTAGTGTAGTACATATTTAAAGCTCACTGCAAAGTTCCCTTCAGGTTGGAAACCACTATTTTGTGATCTACATTTACATATATACCTTCAATTAGTTCAGATAAGTGGTTTCTTAATCTTTCAGGGTCTTAACATGCACACACTGAATTTTAAATATTATTTAAGCTCCAGTACCTACTTAAAAAAAGTAATGAGATTTTATACCTCTGTACATGCCTTTACACAAACTAGACCTTCATCCAATAAGTGTTCTCACCTGTACAGAGGTGATAGATCCCTTTTTGGTGGTGGTGATTCTTTCCTGCATGGTACCCATGTCAGTGGCCAGGGTAGGCTGATAACCCACAGCAGAAGGGATTCTGCCCAATAAAGCAGACACCTGGGGAAAAAAAGAAAAACCTATCATTAGCCTTATCTGCATCATTTCACAGATACGTCAAATGAACCAGGTTCTCTCAAGCCTACCTCTGAGCCAGCCTGGGTGAAGCGAAAGATGTTATCAATAAACAGCAACACATCTTGACCTTCTTGGTCTCTGAAGTACTCAGCTACAGTCAGTCCAGTCAGAGCGACCCGGGCCCGAGCACCAGGTGGTTCATTCATTTGACCATACACCAGTGCCACCTGCAGCAATGATAAACAGTCAGGAATCCTGGCAGAGGAGTGTGAAAGTCATCTATCCAAGGCCCCCAAATCGCAGGAACGACCAAAAACCCCTCCTCCTCAGGTGTCTAGGTTTTTGTTCACAAATTTCTTTTCCCTTTTAGAGCTGCAGTTCAAAACAAAAGATAATTTCTTTTATTACTGAGGCAAAATTCTCTGGTAGGAAGGAAATAAACTATAAATATGTGAAAGGCACAAAATAGGGTTGAGACATTAAGAACCACATTTAATGCCCCAGAATTAGCTTTCAAATGATGGGTCTATATATCAAAAAAACCAAAAACCCTAGAAATGTTATCTAATATTAAAAAGGAAAACACAATGTACATGAGTGTATTAGAAACGGGGGAAAATACTGATAGAACTTGCCTTTGTAGGTCCTAGGACAATAAAATGGAAATACAAAACAAGTCAACTTCAACAGTTTCCTGACACTACTTACAAGGACATCAGATCAGTGCTCACCTTAGAGGTAGCATCTTTTAAGTTGATAACCCCAGACTCAATCATTTCATGGTATAAGTCATTGCCCTCACGGGTCCTTTCACCAACGCCAGCAAACACAGAGTAACCACCATGGGCTTTGGCAACGTTGTTGATTAACTCCATGATCAGTACTGTCTTGCCGACTCCAGCACCACCAAAGAGCCCTACAAGAGGTTGAGAAAAACAAATTAAGAATTTTGTTTCCATATAAGCAAACTCTAAAAAAAAAATTTCTGTTTCTTTCCATCCTTTCCCTTCTCAGAAATGGCATCTGGCTTCAGCAAACTCAGAAGAACGAAAGTCAGAAGCTGCTCATCAGTGAGGGGCGTATCTCAGTATCCACTCATAACATGGTATGATGTGTGTCCCACATTAGGTTTGGAAAATATCTACCTGTCACTTAACATACCAATTTTGCCACCCTTGGCATATGGAGCCAACAGATCCACAACCTTGATACCAGTAACCAGAATTTCCTGCTCAACACTCATCTCCACGAATTCAGGAGCCTCAGCATGAATAGCAGCAAATCTGTAAAGGCAGATGAGAAGATCAGTGTCTCATTAAAAAGTTCTTCTCAATTTTCAAGCCTAACCCTTTACTCAGAGTCTCATCTCTTATATAACACTCTAGACAAATTACCACCCACCATCAAGCCCAAATACTCTGCAATAAAAGGAATTCCATTATTTCAGGAAGCAATAATCCCATTCCCTGACAACTCTGTCATAAAGCTTTCCTTTTACAGAGTCTAAACATCACTTCTTCACATACCAATATGAAATACAAACACCACTGGTATTAAGACGAACTGAAATAATCAACCTATGGAGTTCAGTTTTCTCTTTTTTATAATCAGAATTTCTGCATCACTAATTTTCTTCATAAGAAATTGCATTGTGTGGTTTAAAGAAATGACTAGAGTAGGAATTTGAGGGATTCTCTGCAGAAAAATTCTGCTATAGTAGATGGTGCCACCTTAACGTATAAAACTGCTAGGCAAAAGTTCCTTTGTGTGTAGATACAACAACAGGAGTACTTACTGCTTGGTTTTGATGGGACCCCTCTCATCAATGGGTTCTCCAATGACGTTCATGATTCTACCCAAGGTCTCAGGGCCAACAGGAATTCTGATTGGTGCGCCAGAATCCAGAACTTTCTGGCCTCTAACCAAGCCTTCCGTGCCGTCCATTGCAATAGTCCTGACTGTGCTCTCACCTGTCAGATACAGGCATTGCAGGCTTACAGAGAAGCGCAAACTGGCCTCGTGGCATTTAATTTAAGTTGTAGCTGGCCTTAAACACGTAAGTCGACCAAGACTTCTTCTCAGTACTGAAATGTGGCTTCAGCAAACTCAGAAGAACGAAAGTCATCTTGATAAAAATCATCATAGAAGACAGCCTGGTTTTGAGGGATATTTGGGTCGAACAAGATCTTTACTATTCCTAACAAATTCTACTTACCCAAATGCTGGGCCACCTCCAAAACCAGCCTGGTCTCCCTGCCTTGCACCTCCAGGGCATTTAGGATGGGAGGCAGTCCCTCATCAAACTGGACGTCCACCACGGCACCAATGACCGCCACGATGCGCCCAGTGGTGGCGCCTGCCTTTGGCGATGGAGATGCTTGAGCGGCATAGTCTCTGGCTAACAGACAAAAAAGATATTGAAGAAGTTGGGGTTAGGACAGTTAAAGGTCATCGGACGCCCGGACTTAACTCACAAGGACTGGTGAACGCAACCCAGGCCCGGCCCCCTTCCGCTTGCACGGAAGGCGGGTCCAGAGGCAGGGCCGCGCCAGAAGCGGAGAGCGAGCCGGCACCATCTTCCCATCCTCATGCACAAAACTCCATTATTCGAGAGCGCGCGCGGTGACCCCATTCCGCGGGAAGGTCAATGCACCTGCTCGCACTATTACGTCACACAGCGCCCCTCTTCCAAAATAAGACGGAATTAGATCGTCCCTGTTCTTGTTCTTCCGCCGTTAGAGGGCAGGGCGCTGGCCCTGGCGTCCTTCTACCACCACAGATCCCTTAGGCCGGTGCAACTATGGGCCCCCAGGCTCAAGGTCATGGGACGACAGAAGCGAACCCAGCTGCTAGAGCAAGGCACTTACCAGGCTGGAGGGCTGCAGGAGCGGCCCGCAGTAAGAGCTGCGCTTGCGGCAGCGGCGCTGAAGGGCTGAGTCCCCGCAAGGCCCCGGAGGCCGAGGCAGCAGCCACACGACCCACAAGTCCCAACATGGCGGAGCCCGGGTGGAGACTGAGCGCTGCAGGGGTCTGGCCTCCAACTGCCAGCAGTTGGAGGCGGGACCTACTCTACAGTAGGCACGGCCACTGGATGATTTTTATGCTTGTCACTCTGACCGCTGCTCCTATAGGCCAATAGTCTCTCATCTTCTCAACCATTGGCCAAAATTCGTGCTAATCTGAATCCCTTTTTTCATTGGACAGTGACTGGCTCGGTGCAACCCTCAGAGCTTTGAAACATAATTGGACAACAGGGATGTCAGTCGGAGAGAGCATTCGGAGGAACTGCGTTTGCGAAAGGGGCCGAGTTCCTGGGCGGAAGCACGTGTGCTGTCTTTGGCTGTCCTTGGCTGTCTCGTTAGATAGGACCTTGAGCTAGGTGACAGTCTCGGAGGCGGTTTTAAGGAAGGAGGCAACACTGACTGACCTTGGCTAGTTAGGAGTCTTTCTAGAGCCAAACGGTTTTTCCTCTGCAGTAGGGAGATTGGAGGTTTTTAGACAATTCAGCAGGTCAGGAATCTGGACAGAGTTAAAGCTACAATGAAAGACACTCACGTGTCTTATAAAAACCAGCCTTATAAAAAAAATGTGTCCTGGGCATTTGAGGAGGCAGAGATAAATAAGACTTAAAGAAAAACAGATGAGCAAAAAATGCGATGAAGTGTAATAGGTCTTGGTTAGCACAGGGTAAAACAGATGGAGGAAGGGATCAATTTAGGTCGTCTAGAAATGTGAAATGTAGGTGGAATTGCCTTTAAAGTGGAAGGGGCGGACAGACCTGTCGGGAAACACCCGTAGAATTCCTAGGGTAAAGGAGAAAGGAAGACCATTCCATTATATATTTGTGTTACACAGCATGTTTCTTTTGTGGTACAGCAGGTGAGGAAGGGAAAAAAGAGGTGTGTAAAGAGATGAATATAGAGAGAAGAACCGGTTCTCGGGGACTTGGATGGGAGTGGAGGCAGGGCAGAGGTAAGTGTGTGGTCCTTGAACATGAAAAATCATAAAATAAACAGGACATCCATCCTTTAATGTAGTATTGATTTTATTTAAGGTATTTTGGAGCAGGGTGGAGGAAACCCTTAATCTATTACAACAAACATGGCTAATGACAAATATGGCTGCTGGTCAGCATGAAACTACTTCCCCAGACTTTCTCCAACCAGGACACATTAGTTCTCATTTTTCTGCGTGATAGTGAAAGTCTTCTACTGTTTGGTAGCAAGAACTATCAAAGAAATTAAAAGGAGAAAGCACAAAAAAAAAAAAAAATAGGAGAAAGCAGGAACAGAAGAGAATTAGAGAAAGTTTAATTTGGTCTGTGGTTTCCCAGGTAGCACTAGTGGTAAAGAACCTGCCTGCCAGTGCAGCAGACTCAAGACCTGGGTTCCATCCCTGGGTTGGGAAGATTCCTTGAAGGGCATGGCAACCCACTCTAGTATTCTTGCGTGGAGAATCCCATGGAAAGAGGAACCTGGCGGATTACAGTCCATAGCATCCCAAAAGTTCACATCTAAAGCAACTTAGCATGCACACAGGTCACCTTGCCTAGTAAGAGGGAAAGAACCCAAGAAAACAGCAATGTGTATGGAGCAGGTAGAAAAAAATAAAGCATCTTAGGAAACGGCAGAGGAATAATGAAATCAAAGAATATACACTATGTAAGAATCAAGTAGAATACTGAGAAAATGGTCAATAGTATCAATGACATAACTAGCTATAAAATAAGGGCTCAAAAGAACTAGTTGGGTTTGGCACTAGGAATTCATTCTGCAGTGATACAGGGTCAAAGACTTTCAATGGGCTGCATGCAGGATGTACATTTCTGGTTTGCAACTTGTGCTTTTCTGATTACATGGGGGCAGCATCCCATTTAATAGGAACCTATACATCTCACTTGCTTTTCTCAACTATTAGAGTTGAAGTTTCTGTAGAAAGGGTAAGATAACTTAAAGAGTATTGCCCCTGGAGCCAGACTGAGTTTAAAATCTTTTTACAGTTACTAGACATCATTGAGCAAGTTTAAAATCTCTGTATATCATCTTCCTCATAATAAGAGATGAGGATAATCTCATAGAGTTGTCTCAAAAATCAAGTAGATTAAAATGTGAAAGAAGCATTTAGAAAAATGGCACATAATCAGCACCATATCTGTGTTGACTAGTATTTTTACTTACTATTGACTTAGTGTTCAGATCCTTTGTATCATCACTTTTGGTTGTGGCCAAAATTTTTAACCATCAAACATTTAAACTGACACTTCACTTAATCCAGGTGTCCAAGGAAAGATTTCAACATAAAATTTCAGGTAACTGAGGCTCATCACTTTTTGAAATGTTTTTACACATTTAGGATATTACCAGGAAACCTTATTCTTTGGGCAGTTAGATTACATTAAACAAATCTTTGTACCACAACGCAACGCTAAATGCCCTTAATGTTACCGAGGTGGATATATAAAGCCATTTCTCCACTATGCTCATTTGTGAATTTATTTTTCTAACTCCTTTGCTGTCAGTGTTTGCCCCAACTGCCTCCAGTCCTCTTCTGATATTAGATAACCTGCTAAATTTATAAATAGTACTGTCTAAAATCTGCCTACAATGCAGGAGACCCCAGTTTGATTCCTGGGTGAAGAAGTTCCCCTGGAGAAGGGATATGCTACCCACCCCAGTATTCTTTAGCTTCGCTGGTGGCTCAAACTGTAAAGAATCTGCCTGCAACGTGGGAGACCTGGGTTCAACCCCTAGGTTGAGAAGATCCCCTGGAGGGCATAGCAGCCTGCTCCACTATTCTTACCTGGAGAATCCCCATGGACAGAGGAGCCTGGCAGGCTACAGCCCATGGGGTCACAAAGAGTCAGATACAACTAAACACAGCACACTTTAGAGTTTTGACATATTTTGGTCTTGCTTATTTTTTGATTTCCTGATAGCCCAGGTAGTATTTCATGTAAAATACAAGTTACTTTCCATGGGATAAGAGAGACCACAAAGGCTGAATCTGAAGTTAATTTCAAATTAACTAAACTCTCCATTTATGACTGGAAACCTTAGGAATTTCATCTTAAGGTGAAAATTGTGTTTACCATGAACTTTTTCTTTTGGTTGAGCAGCAGCTTTTGGAATCTTAGTTCCCTAACTAGGGATTGAACGCACAGCAGTGAAAGGATAGTCCCGACCACTGCACTGCCAGGGAATTCCTTACAGACTCATCTTAACTGCCATATGTAACAGTCAAGGCCCACATTCTTTCAGTACTTTGTCTCTACCATATTTTTTGACAATCATGTTGGGTGACTTTCAAAAGTAATCCAATCAATTCCCTGGCTTCGGAGTTTTTTAACCTCTTCAATTCCAATTAGTTTTGAACTGACATTTCACTTAAGTATCCTACTCAAGTTGTACCTCGAAAATCTTAATATTCTCTTGTCAGATCACAATTTTTTTTTTAATGCAAGTAATACATGAACAAATTGTAAGCACACAGGATCAGGATAAATCCTTTCATCACTACCCAAATCTCATTCCCAGAAATAACCATTAAAAATATTTTGCTTCTGTGCATTCACTTTCATTCCATCCCATGTCCATAAAACATATATTCTTGTCTTTTAAAAAACTTCAGTGGAGGTGCACTACAAAAAACATAAGGTTTCTATGTTTTTGAGAACTTTGTCAGTTTACATTTTTGATTGTAGCTACACCTTATGCCACAGAAATGTGTAATAACTTACTCCATTAATGGTTATTTGGATTGTTTTAAATGCCTATTATATGCAATATTGAAGGAAAAAATGAAATCTTATAAACATGAGTACACCATCTATTGCTTCTTTAAAATTACTAGAAATAAAATGTTGGTTATGTTCACTTAATTAAAAAATTTTTATTTTTGGCTGTGCTACAGGGCTTGTGGGATGGGGGGAATCTTAGTTCCTCAACCAGAGAGTGAACCCAGGTGCCTGGCAGTGGGAACACAGGATCCCAACCACTAGACCAGCAGGGACTACCTAATCTGTGTTTTTTTAGTTCTCTCCTTTGTTCCTTCTAGATTTTGTATCATTCTTGGGAGAATTTCCCATCCTTAATAAGAACTTGACTTTTTTGCAGCGAGTAGGCCAAGAACCACCAGCACCAGAATCATCTAAATCTACACTATCTACTATGGTAATCACTAACTATATGGGATTTAAGTAATTCAGTTTTTAGTCACACTAGCCACATACCAGATTTCCAATAGTTCCATGCAGCTGGCACTCACTGTATCAGACAACGGAGAGACACAGAACAATTTCATCAGTCACACTGAATGGGGTTGCCACCTCAGCAGGACCAACTGATTCAGAATCTACATTTTAGATCTAAAGGAAGTTGTCAAATTTCAGCACACATCAGAATCAGCTAGCGGTCCTAAGAACCTAGTTTAGCTTCAGATTTGGAAGATTTGGGGGCCCAGGATTTATATATCTAACAAGTTTATATATCTATATATCTAACAAGTTCCTAGGTGAGACTGATGCTGGTAGCCAGGACACAAAAAAACCAGAACTACATCTCCATTGCGGCTGCACCTTGTGGCATGTGGCATCTTAGTTCCTGGACTAGGCAATCAATCCACTGCCCTGTGTACCATGAGCATGGGGTTTTAGCCACTGGACCAGTAAGTCCTGGGATCACACGTCAAGTATCAGTTGAATTGCACATTTCTGCACCCCACGTGCACCTGCTATCCTAAGGCATATTTTCCGGTTGGGAGTTCTGAATCCACACTGACCCAAGGTGGTTCTATAGCTACAGGGCTACAGCTACGGGACAGGAACTAGAGCTTTGAGATGAAACTTGGGAGAACACAAAAAAACAATGGCTGAGGGAGGTAAACTCAAGGGGCTGTTAACTGTACTGGAACGGCTTTACAGCAACCCCTGCTAAACCCGTGATTCCCAAGATACAGGAATGGGTGAGAGAGAAGGAAGTCAGGTCACTGGACTTGAGGCAAACGAACTTGAGTTAGAGGTCTGGGTAGGTTCTTCACATGAACAATGAAATTACCCGTCCTGACACTTTGAAAGCTGTGAGCAACTGATGTTTCCTCTTCACTTTAGCAGGTACTGTCCTCAGGGTGGGATATTTAGTGGTGACATACATCCTTCACTGTTCCTGAAGCGATTACCAATTATCAAGTATGGAAGCCTATCAGAGTAAAATAATTGGGGAGTTAAGAGTAGGCCTTACACAAACCTGTCTACCCTCTCCTCCCCAGCCTTTATGTTCTCAAGGGTAGTACAATACTGGGAGAACAAAGGGGAACAGCAGCTGATATTCATATACACGTGAAGTTCATCATCACACATCAAAAGAACTCCTGCTAAACAGATAAACCACCTGCGCAGAACTGAACAGGTAAATAAAACCTAAGCTGTACCAACTAATAACTCCTTTCTTCCTTGAAGGTAACTTTACAGTTCAGGAAGTTGAATATAGCCATTTTTATCACGTCACAATAGCCAAATGGTAATAAAGAGATGCTATCTCCCTTATTCAAGCTTAAATTCACCAAATGATCCTCTCCCCAGTGACTAAGGCAAAAGTAGCCACGGTTCAGATTTGCAACGCAAGGCCAAATAGCCCTCCTTGTTTTGGCCTGTCAATTCACCTTTGGGCATGATATCCTCTTAATTTAAAGAGGGGTCAGATACCATTGAGAGGCCTTCATAAAGCAATAAGGATTACCGAAATCCTACTAAAAGTCCAAATATACCTAATATGGAAAAAACTAAGGCTTTGAAGAAAAATTGTATTCCTGTAAGAGGACCAATGTAACAAATGAGTTGACTGCCCAGTCTCTTTAGTAAGATTTTCTATTTGGACCATTTCAAGAAAATGGCTTTGACTATCATTTAGAACAATTATATACTTAACAAGGAAAGAATACTCTATCCATACCTGTTACTACATTGGCCATTTCCCAAGTTTCTCTTCACTATTTGTCCTGAGGCTCAACTTGTGATGTGTGCTCCCTGAGTATACAATTACCTGAAGGATTAATCTCTGTATCCCCTGCCCCCAGCACTTGAACACTGCCTATAACAAAGGTCCTTAGTGTCTGACATGAGAAAGTACTGAAATATGAAGCATTTCTATGCTATGACAAATACACAGAAGCTGGAAGGAATAAAAAGTGCCAAAATGCGAAAGCTCAGAGAGAGGAGGACAACACATTTAGTTTTATTTCAATCAAATCACAACACTTTCTTTTCCAACTGTTGCAAAGTGCATCTACAATGTTCTATTACAGATCCACTTTTAAAAGGTTTTCTGTGACATTACAGCAAGCCTTTGTTTCCCCCAAACAGAGGAATATTCCCAAATTCTTCCTCAGGTAAAAATAAAAACTCCATTCCAGTAAATGGCAATACATGAAATTACAGTAAACCAGACACTTGAAAGGATAGCCAAGAAGTCTTCCAACAGTTTATTAGAAAGAATGTAGACATTAAAAAAAAAAAAAAATCCTCACTGTCTTGAGGTTTTCAGCCGAGATACAAGCTGAATCAAAAAAAAAGGAATAAAAAATCCAATAGTGTATTAACATTTTTTTCCACTCATTTGCCATACTGACAGTGCAAATACAAATTTGGTCTAAATGTACAGACTCTCAAGCAACAATGTACAGCCTTTCTTCGTCCTCCATGCTAAGAGATGTAAAAGTTTAAGGGTCAAACAATACCAAATGTACAGGCTTCAAAACCATCTAAGTTAGGGCATTCACTAGTTTTAGCTAAGATACATCTGAACACTGACAAGTGATCACTTACATACAATAATGTGAAGTAAATTTTTTGAAAAATAAAACTTTAGTGGAACAATCCTGAAGGAAATGCCAGAGGAACAACATGTTGCCAGTTTAAAGTATCAACCAATTGTTTCAGCCACTTTGAGTCCATGTTCTAAAATCTAAAATTTAGTTACTTTCCCTAAGCCAGAGAGCTTCCTATCATGTCAGTATCTATGTTATGAGTAAAGGAGACTTAGGTGAGATTTTTATTTATCACAACTGCTGTGTCAATTGCCTAGGACCTCAACAGCATCATAGAAATCTGGGAAATGTTCATGCACAAGGTTATTGCCTTAGCTGACTTAAAACTGCCCCATACAATGGTACATGTCAACCCTTAGTGAAGCCTTTAAAAAAACAAACAGGTTGAAAAATGGGTTAAAGGAGGCAAATACAGCATCTGCCTTTAGAGCTATCAACTCAGGAATTCTCTCAATTATGAAATCTTGCAGAGAAGTTATTTTTCTTTCTCAAAATCCAGCGATGACAACATTCCTTACTCCAGATCTGGCATTTCTGAAAAGATTTTTAAAAGATTAGTATAAATTACAAGGATAATAACCCTACTACTTCGAATCATCCAAATTTTTGCTTCAGCTATTTGTTAAGAGGCCATAAAGAAATAATCACATATCTTCTTAGAATTTTAAACAAGTAACTTCTTATTTTGAGTTTGGTCTTTGATGTGAAATATCTCTGTGTAGATTTATTTTTACAAAGATACTTACTTTCATCATCACTGTCTTGTGAATCCTGCAGAAAGAGAAATAAAAAATTTCAACCAAATTGATCAAATATTCATCTGCTAACTGAACAGTTTGCCCTTTTTAACAGTTTGTCTTAAAGTTGAAGCACTATCCTTTTGACCAAAGTAGCAGAGACATGTGGTTATATTAATCTCATGAACTTATTAATGGACTGAAAAACAGGTTTATTTAAGATGAACAGTATGTACAGCTAAGGATAATATATCTTCCTATAAGATGTGTGCCTTTTGGAGGGAATAGAGCCCATCCTTTGAATTCCTTCCTACTAATCGAAATGAATTTTTCTATAAAATGGTTTCTTTTCTCTCTTGGCATTTAATGCAAGAGAAAAACGCCTCAACATGAAGACCACTGGAATGACAGAAGAGAATGAACTCTAACCCTAACTGTTGAACTATTTAAATAAATATTTTCCAAACTAGATAGAAAAGCTTTCTTAAAGATGTTAACAGGATGCCAGGTGGGAAAATGTTGAGAAGAGTGGACCAGTATATCCTTTACAGATTCACAACATCCATCTGTTTACTATACGTCTCTCTGACCATCCTGCTGTTAAAACTTGTTTGTCAAAATATTCCCTAAACTACTACTTGAATAAGGCATATGTCTCTGTACAATAATTATTCTGAACTATAAATCTGGTGGTCCCTTTAAGAATGATCCATGGGACACCTGTTTCCTACTAGGTATCCATCCCTCTAAAATGAACACTTCTAAAGAATTGGTTTTCCCTGTAAAAACCCACCAATGTCAAAAAAAAGCAGTCTCGATTTAAATAAAACAACCTGTAAATACATTGTTTCTTACTATTTTATTAAACATAGAAAAGAATTTATAGACTTACATCATCTGCTCCATCTACTTCTGGTAAATCTACATCCTCATCACCACCCATGTTGTTCATCATCTATTCGAAGTGTAAAAATTAGTTTTAAAAATGATGTTAAATTAAGTCCTAATTATTAGGTTGCACACTCCAGAATAAACCTTAGCTCTGCTGTAGATTTCCACCAATTAAAAAAAAATTCAATTATAGGTAAGTTAGGTTCTTTCCTTTCTGGAAAAGGTAGATTTTATGTTAATTATATAAAATCCTGAAATTTCGTAGGAAGTTAAGAGTAAGTTCTCACTGAAGAAAAGTGAAGTTTTTAAAATTCATCCAACAAGATACGTATGTATGATGCAGAAATTAAATACCACAATCCTGAATAGCAGGTACCTCTAGTGATTAATAACGGGATTATTTTTAGTTGTAAAGTTTTGTATGTTCAACTAAGTGGCGTGTATATTATGGTATTCTCACTATAGTTTTAAATATTGTGAAGAATCAATGGTAACTTAAAAGTCCTTTGGGCTGATTAGTTTGTATAAAAGGCCTGAATACCGAATTCAGCTAAACACCAGTAACTAAGTTAAAAACAGAAAATAAACATAATCCTTGAAAGAAAACATATAGGCTGTGTAAAATACTCATACATACTTAAACTGGGACCAACAGAGTATAAGAACTGCAATATATTATATAAAGAGGTATAAACAAGCAGACTAAATAATTCATATGGAACTTCAAAAACACATGCTTACTGAACTTCAGAGTTAGAAGGGGTCTTAAAAAGATATTGACTTAAAAACCTTTCAGTATAAAAATCCTCAGCATCTACTCTCAAATAATATGAGTAACTAGTGAAGTTTTCCTACATCTGAAGACACTAAATACTGGTTAAGTTTCTTTGAGCAGGAAAAATACTCAGAAGGCTCCCAGTGGAATACTAGATGTCAAGATATGATGGCAATAGATGTAGAACTGAATACATTTAAGAGTTTACTTAGGAGATAAAAACAAAAAGACAACAAAGACAGCAGTTAATGTCATACTGGATAGAGAGAATCAGAGAACGAGAACAGTGTTAAAAGTTGTCACATGCACATCTGGGTAAATGGTAGCACCAATTACTACAGGTAAGGAGTAGCACAGTTTAGAATGAGTATCATTTCTCCCTTCTCTCTTTTGAAATCAAGGTGCCAGAGCCATGTGAGGGATGTTAAATAAGCAACTGCATACATGAAATTGCATATTTACTTTTTAACTCTTTGTTTTCAAAGAAATGGTAAAAACCAGCTGTGCTGTACTGACCATATAGTTTATTTTTTTCCCTTACACATGAAATTTAGAACTTGACACTACTTTTTAAAAACTCATAAAAGAACGTTAAATGACCACTGTTAAAATCTCACTTGACTTTCTGCAAAAGTCTTGAAAGTAAAGTAATGCAGGTCCTTACGTATCACTAGGCCTTTAAAACCAAATTACACTGACTAGAAAGAAGTATCCTGAGAGGGAGGTGGAAGAATGCATTTAAAAGAACTTACCTCAGAGAAACGATCAAAATTAGACATGTCTTCATCGGAATCATCTTCCCAGTCTTTCCAATTATTAAAGTCCACACTAAGCCAATTAAGCTACAGATCAATACAAATATCACCCTATGATTAGATTATTGAATTGTGGGGTTCATACTCACTAGCAAGGAATGAAATCAACAGAAAAATAGAATAGACTAGAAAAATCAGTCAAGTCAAATGCAATATATATTAGTAAATAGTTTCATGAAGTCTCAGTTGTCAGAAACCTATTTTTTAAATTAACTAATAGAAACTATTCAAATTCATAAAATCAATTAACTTATTATTTTTTAAATGCCACCATGATACACTCTGATCTGATATTTGAGTAATTTATACTTTTAAGTCTTTACTTTGGCCACCTCATGTAGAGCTGACTCACTGGAAAAGACCCTGACGCTGGGAGGGACTGGGGGCAGGAGGAGAAGGGGACAACAGAGGAGGAGATGGCTGGATGGCACCACCGACTCGATGAACTTGAGTTTGAGTAAACTCCGGGAGTTGGTGATGGACAGGGAGGCCTGGTGTGCTACAATTCACGGGGTCACAGAGTCGGACACGGCTGAGCAACTGAACTGAACTGAACTTGAATGCAAAAGAGCCTGCATCAATTAGTGACTGATCTTATTCTGACCGTACTCGGTATTAACAATAATAAATCTCAAAGTAGAGAAAAGCATACGGAACACAGGGCCTTAATAGTATTATGCCATGAAATAAACACACTATAATTCTTCATACCATTTTTTTATACCAGTTTTTAAAAATACCAGTTCCAGGTGTATAACATTGTCACTCAACATCTGAATACAACTACAAAGTGATTACCTTCCAAGTCCACTTATTGTCTGTCACTATAAAATTGACTCCTTGTACCCCTTTATGTCGGAGAAGGTAATGGCAACCCACTCCAGTACTCTCACCTGGAAAATCCCATGGATAGAGTAGCCTGGTAGGCTGCAGTCCATGACGTCACTAAGAGTCGGAGACGACTGAGTGACTTCATTTTCACTTTTCCTTTCATGCATTGGAGAAGGAAATGGCAACCCACTCCAGTGTTCTTGCCTGGAGAATCCCAGGGACGGGGGAGCCTGGTGGGCTGCCTCTATGGGGTCGCAGAGTCAGACAGGACTGAAGCAACTTAGCAGCAGCAGCACCCCTTTATCTACCCCTTCAACTCCCCCTCCCCTGCTGGTAATCATCAATCTGTTCTCTGTATGTGTCTTTTAGTTTTGTTTGTTGTATTTTTTAAAATTAGGTTCGTCTTTTTCCTTCTGACTCATTTATTACCCTCAAGGTCCATCCATGTTGCTGCAAATGGCAAGATTTCATTCTTTCAAAATGGTTAACTACTAATCCACTGAACAGACACACACACACACCGGGTTACCATTCATTCATCAATGGATACTTTGGCTGCACCCATATTTTGGTTATTTTAAATAATCCTGCAATGAAGAGAGATGGCATACATCTTTTCCAACTAGTGTTTTTATATTCTTCAGATAAATACCCAGAAGTGGAATGCCTAGATCATACGGTAGTTCTACGCTTAATTTTTTGAGAATCTCCATACTATTTTCCATAGTGGCTATACCAGTTTATAATCCCAACAACAGCATTTCTTATTGGCCTTCTTGACATTAGCCATTCTAACAGTTAGAAGATGGTATCTCATTATGGTTTTAATTTGCATCTCTCTAATAATTAGTGATGAACCTGGGCCAAGGCAATGAAAGCCTGGACCCTCATCACTAGGTCACCAGGGAACTGCTCTACCTGCTCCATTGTTGTTTGATGGTTTTCTTTGCTGGGCAGCAACTTTTGAGTTTGATATCAATGTATCTTTAATTATTTAAAAATACCTAACTTTCAAAAAAAGGAAAAGAAACCTACCTTTGCCCTTTCTTTTGTTAACCTTGGCCATGACTGGCCAGATTCTCCTTTTCGTAAACAACATAAAATCGATCTGTCCGTTCTTTTATGCTTGGAATCCTAAAACAAAAGTTTTATCACACTGTTATCACACTGTTATAACTCTAGTATAGGATACAAAGTTGCTTGTTGTCATTTCTTTCCCTACACCCTGAAACATCCTCTAGGCTACTGAAGATTTTGTAAGCTATCCAATAGTAAAAATATCATTTTTTCCCTCCCCTGAACAAGGTGAATAGCATAGAAAATTTGAATTAGTAAACATGGTGTAAGCATAGAACATACTTAGCTACATCTATGCTTAAATAAGACAAGCATCGAGAGTACTGTCCTTACATTAACTACACTGCAATTTTAAAAAGGTTAAAAAAGACAGTACTGTCCTGAGTCCAAACACTGATGACAACAAAAATACCCAGAGTAGTAGTTAGAAGATGGAAAACAATGCAAACCATATAATTATACTTAGCCTCTGAACTGTTAAGAATTAGTATTTATCTCTAAAATGAGTATTTAAATTATGTCCATTTCCTCACAATTTAAATCGGGATTAAAGTTTCAAAACTACTTACATTTGGATCAATACAGTGAAAAAGATCAATTTCATTTAAATGTTTAAAATTATCACTTCCTCCAAGACAACTGTACAAAAATAAAAAGGGAAAATGAAATCTCTTTAAAGAGGTAAAAATTAGTAATAACTTCAAAGAAAACACAAAACAAGCAAATGAAAGCTATTCAAGCTGTCTGAAACAAGTTTTTCACCCAATGATGTAAAAATGGTAATTTACCTGAATGTAAGTTTTGATTTTTCAAAATTTACATTAACATCTTTACTGTCTTCAACACAAAATTCAATGAAGACATAGTCCCTCCGATCGTACCACTTTGCAGAAGCAGGTTGC
Source organism: Hydropotes inermis (assembly GCA_020226075.1). Classification (NCBI taxonomy): domain Eukaryota; kingdom Metazoa; phylum Chordata; class Mammalia; order Artiodactyla; family Cervidae; genus Hydropotes; species Hydropotes inermis. Next base: position 52,365,416 of record CM035294.1, on the reverse strand, counting down.
CTATAATGAGATAAAATTAGACAAAGTTAAGCTGAAATTCACTAAGTGGGTATTTACATAACCCCCAAAATTTAGCATGTAAGTAACATACTTCTCCATCAGAGCATTATTTTGAGGCAGTATATTATAATTTCAAATGTGAACTATTAATATGTTTTTTCCCTAACAGCTGCATTTCACGTGAAAATGCAATGATACTGTGTCATCATAGGAAGGAATTTTAAAACATGAGACCAAAATGTTCAATGGCGTTAACAACCATTTAGATAGCCCTGTTAAAATTTGTGTGCTACTTCTTTATAGTCCTGCTCTTAAAAATTCAACTTCACAGGATTAAAAAGAACTAACTCATTGTCATCTGAAATAGAGTATGCAACATTTCTACTTATAATTCTAGAAACTGTGGGGGGAATTTTTTAAAAGTATGAGAAATGACAGTATTTCAAAGTTCTGCCTAAAGCTCTACTTATCCATTAAAAACTATGTTTTAGAATATAGCTAAAAATCTACTAGAAACAAATGCAGTCAAATATGGTTAATTAATAGACAGTAAAGATTATAAGCGCTTCCCAGGTGGTGCTAGTGGTGAAGAATCCACCTGCCAATGCAGGAGATGCAAAAAGACAAGCTCGATCCCTGGGTAGGGACAATCCCCTGAAACAGGAAATGACAACCCAATCTGTATTCTTGCCTGGAAAATCCCATGGACAGAGGATCCTGGTGGGCTAAGATAGAGTCCATGGGGTCTCAGAGAGTCAGACAATACTGAGTGCACACACACACACAAGATTACATGTGGTAAATAAAGTTTTTCTTTGTTATCTTCAAGGCCAAGACAGGTTACTTCAATAAATATTTACACACATAATAATAATTCACACACAGATACACACAGGCATGCACGCACAAACAGGTAGATTAACAGCACTTGCCTCTAAAGCATGAGCCAGAAAGAGAAAAGAAACGAAATAGAGCCGTATCAATCTCAACTGTTCCAATTATTTAAAAAACCTTTTATTTTGCATTTTGGGTGCAATTACTTTTTAAAAATAAGTATGTGCCACTTTGATCATTTAAAAATCAAAGTTACAGTAATTATTTGTGTTTTTTAAACTTTTCTATAAACCCAAAACTTTTAAACAAATTAGTTTTATGTTCAAACACTACTCACAAAAATCAACTCAACATAAAGGAATTGTTTGCTTCCGAAATTCCCAATCCTAAGGTGTAACCTTTTCAAATTCTAAAAAGTTACAGCCACAGCTTATTAACATTCTTATACAATGGTTAAACTTGTGAATGGTTAAACTAGTCACCACACACTACTCTGGAAACACTGATACCAGATCCGAAATTGGCGGGACTTCCCTGGTGGTCCACGGGCTGACTCCAAGCTCCCCATGCAGGAGATCAGGTTTGATTCCTGGTCAGGGAACTAGATTCCACAAGCCACAACTAAGATCCAGCACAGGTAAATAAATATTAAATATATATATATATATATATACACACACAGCAATTTCCAAAGCCTAAATACCAACAAATCAGCAAGAGTAACAGCTATTTCTTTAGGCATCTACTGACAGACGGGGGTGGGATTTAAAAATATCTCTGAAAAATGTCCATGACTTCCCTGGTGGCTCAGATGGTAAAGCGTCTGCCTACAATGCGGGAGACCTGGGTTCGATCCTTGGGTCAGGAAGATCCCCTGGAGAAGAAAATGGCAACCCACTCCAGTACTCTTGCCTGGAAAATCCCATGGATGGAGAATCACAGTCCAGGGAGTCGCAAACAGTCGGACACGACTAAGCGACTTCACTTCACCTTGAAAAAGAACCAAACTTCTGTGGACTAAAAAAAATAAAAATAACAACTTCTAATGTTACCATGTCAATGTACATAAAATGATTTAGGAGTTTATTAGTAGGTTCCAATAGGCCACACATTACCTCTAGTTCATTTTCTTGCCAAAACAGCTTTCTCAATATGTGGTAACATGTTTGGCCTTTTCTATGCAGCGTGTGGGATCTTTTCTATGCAGCGTCTCCCAACCAGAGATCACATGGGTCTTCAGCAACGAAAGCACCAGAAGCCCTAAGCCCTGGGCTGAAGAATTTCCCCCATGTTTGCCTTTACCATTCAGTCCTTGTTAACTTAACTCATTACTGACTAGGAAGTTTTTGCAAAAACACCAGTGGCTGGAAATTCGTTATATAAGCGAACATTTAAACATCTCTGGTCAATAATGTCTGGGCTTCCCAGATGGCTCAGTGGTAACGAACCTGCCTGCCAATGCAGGAGATGCAGGTTTGATCCCAGGGCTAGGAAGATGCCCTGAATAGGGAATTGGCAACCCACTCTAATATTCTTGCCTGGGAAATCCCATGGAGAAAGCCTGGCAGGCTACAGTCCATGGTGTTCCAAAGAGTCAAACATGACTTAGGAACCAAACAATAAAACAAATTAATATCTCTTTGGTCAATAATGTGTTGGAACTTCTCTAGTGATCCAGTGGTTGAGAATCTTCCTTTGAAGGGGACTTGGGTTGAGCTCTGGCTGGAAAACTAAGATCCCATATGACTCAGGGAAACTAAACCCACTAACCACAATTACTGAGCCCAGGGCTCTGCAACGATTAAGCCTGCACACAGCAAAGAGGCTGCCACATGCTACAACGAAGACCCAGCGCAGCCAAAACTTAAAGAAATAAAAATAAAAACAATGTTTTGCCCACTTGAGGCAAAAAAAGTAGGGTGTCTCTTTCCTTGGCCAGTGACAATTTGAAAGGACTGCAAATTGATCCAAGTACACTGACTATAAATACTGCAAATTTATATTGATTAAAAAACTACCCACAATTCTAGATCACCAGAAGATGATATAGCTCCAGTTCTTTACAAAAAGGCAACTAAGGAGAAAGAACAGGCATCTATCCTCTTTTCCCTTTATGAATCTTTAAATTTTATTCATTTATATTTTATTTTTGGTTGCACTGGGTCTTCATTGTTGCTCTCAGGCTTTCTCTATTTGCAGGGTGAGTGGGAGGTACTCTCTAGGTGCAGTGCTCAGACTTTTCTTGTTGCAGAAGTGCAAATTCTAGGGTGTGCAGGCCCCATTTCTGCTCTAGTGGAGCACAGGCTCAGCAGTTGTGATGCACAAGCTCAGCTGCCCTGTGGCATGTGGACTCTTTCCAGATCAGACAGAGAACCTACGTCCTCCACATTGGCAGAAAGATTCTTTACCACTGGACCACCAGGGCAGTCCCCTTTATGTATCTTTATTCATGATACCTGAATAGGACCATTTCACGAAAGAAGCTTCCTTACAAAATTTTAGCTGTGGTGTGGAATAAAATGTGAGGCAAAAACAAAAAATAAAATAATAAAACCATTTTTCAATCTTTATAGTGATTTGGCAATTATTCATCAATAAATAAGACCATGAGTAATGATTAGATGAATAGCAGAAAGAATGTATGATCTCAGCATCACCAAAAGTGGGACAACCAGACATTTAACTCCTGATTTGATCAACATGATTCATTCCAATCTAGAACTTAACTGTTCTAGATTAAGAGAGACGTAAGAACTATAGAACAAGCACAATTTGTAAATCTAGTATGCATCTCGATTCAAAGTGAATATAAAAAAAAGATTCCTGAAACAGTGGAAACCCGTCCTAGATATGGACAGAGTATTAGACAATGTGAAAACTGATAGTTTTGTTAGGTGTGAAAAGTACTGCTCTACAATAGAAAAAAAAAATTTCCACTCAAGATTAAAGGGAGAAGTACATGAGGCTTGCTTTAAAATAAACTAAGGAAAGGAAAGAGAAAGCAACATGGCAATGACCTGCTGCTAAATGTTCAAACTGCTAAGGGTAGATGGATTTATTATTTTCACACTTTAGAAAAATGATATTAAATGCTTTTGACATAGAATGGTTTGTTTCTTTAGAGCAACATAGTCTAATGGCGAAACTGTGTTATTTAAAAAGAAAAATCTTTTCCATTCAATTAAGACACAAAACAACAAAGACTGCAATAGCTACAGCCTAGAAAATCTGTCTAGGATTTACTGTCTAACTGTCATTTATTCTCAAGTTTTAGAAATTGTTGTTTTCATAAACAAGAATTGCCTGTTGCCAAAGGTATCCAGACTGCAGATGCTCCTTATTTAAAGGAACATGTCTGGGATTTTCTTCAATACAAAATCCACTGGGGAAAAGGGAGGGGGGTAGATAAGAATAACCTGTACTGAGAAAGGTTGAGACTGAATAATGGGCTTCTGAAGAATTCATTGAAATATTCGACCTTTCCTGTTGGGGGTGGGGGTGGGGGGGTAGTAACGCTAAAAACAATTACCCAGATTTTTTTTAAATGAATTTTTATTGGCCCAAGGTGACTTATTACAATGTTGAATTAACCTGATTAATGAGAAGATTCTTCTCCCAACATGTTTACCAATTTCAATACTGGTAAACACGCTTTTCCAGCCAATTTAACAACATAATCTGAAATAGTTAACAGTATCATTTACCATGTTAGAGTAGAGTGTTTACCTTCTTAAAGTGGAGTTACGCATTAAGAACCTATAGTAATGGAGAAGAAGCACCACTGGTGACCTGGTGGCTCTAGCAAAAACCAAGTACATAAACTCTTCAGTTTCTGTTCATACCAAGGACAATGGAATCAGGGAGAATCTTTCTTCTTTCCTTGAATTCACATTCTGTAATCTAGATTTACATCATTGTTACGGCCTGAATTGTGTCCCAAATACCTATGCTTAAGTCCTAAACCCCCAAATTCCTATGTTAAGTCCTAAACCTCATGTGACTTTATTGGAGACAGGGTCTTTAATGTAAAATGAGGTCTTAGAGTGGGCCATAATGCAGTACGACTAATGTCCTTGTAAGAGATCAGAATAGTTACAATGAAGCAACCTAAATGTCCATAGAGGAACTGATGAAGAAAATGTGATAGGTATATACAATGAAATATTACTTTCAGCTGGAGAAAGGAATGAAATAACACCATTTGTAGAGACATGAATGAACCTAGAGTTTGTCAGACAGAGGGAAGTCAGAAAGAGAAAAATAAGTATAATATCGCTTATATGTGAAGAAAAATGGTACAGAAAAACTTATTTGCAACACAGAGAGTCAGACGTAGAGAACAAATTTATGGTTACCAAGCAGGGAAGGGAGGAGTGGGAAGAACGGAGAGATTAGGACTGACATATACACACTACTGGACATAACACCGACAGCTAGTGAGAACTCGCCGTGTAGCACAGCGGGCTGTGGTGGCCTAAACGGAAAGGAAACCTAAACAAGAGGACACGTGTGCACGTAACCAACTCACTGCACTGTACAGCAGACAGAACACGGCACTGCAAAGCAATTATACCTCAATAAAAACTAATTTTACAAATTAATTTTTTACAAAAGATTAGGACCATTACAGAGGGAAGACCCTGTGACCTGTGAAGACAGATGAAGGCCATTTGCAAGCCAAGTACAGAGGCTTCAAAAGAAACCAACCTTTCTGACACCTTGATCTTGGACTAACCACCCTCCAGAATTATAAGGAAAACATTTTTACTGTTTAAATCACCCTTCCTCTAGTACTTTGCTATGGCAGCCCTAGCAAACTAATACGATCATTTACCAGACAATAAAAGCAAAATCAAATGATCCAAATCGGAGGTTGGCCCAGGAGCCATTCGGGGGTATATACACACATACGCATACATTTATGAGTCAATCCCTGTTTTTGGTCGTCAGGGTCCTCACTGCCCTGTGCAGGCTGTCTCTGGCTGTGCTGAGCGAGGCTGCTCTCTGCTGTAGAGAGTAGTGGTGCACAGGCTCAGCTGCTCCACAGCACGCGGGATCTTCCTGGACCAGGGACTGAACCCATGTCCCCTGCATTGGCAGGCAGATTCTTATCCACTGCCACACCAGGGAAGTCCTAACTTCTGTAATATTTAAGAGTTGCAAAAATAAGAATGTGAGACAGGGATACTCGCTTGGGGCCTGTAAATCCTAATATTTACCAAGTGACCCCGCTCTAAACCATCAGAAGATGCAAGAGAGGAAATCCTACCCTTAACCTAAACAGTTACAGGCACACATATTCACTCACTTGAGAGGCAAACCAAGTTTATGAAATTCCTTTTTGTCTTCTGTGAGGATCATATCACATCACTCTTTTTTCCTATTAACCCAGAGAAAGGTTGATTTTAAGTTCTAGCATCTAAATTATGTTGGATTTATCTCGAGTCTTACATAAACCCTGGCAAAATCCCACACTACCATTCAAGCCTGTTAATCCATTTTTTAATACTAACATAGATGCAAAACCTTTCTCATCTCTTTATACATTATGTGAATGAGCCACTAATTACAATACCACCCAAAATCCCGGAAGTGGGACATTCCAAGTTCTTCTGACAAGTATTTTCAAGTTCAATATTTAGGGCTATGTCATTCCAGCAATTAAAATTTGCATTACCTAAAATTCTCCTCTGTAGTTTTGACTAGAATTTCTTAGTTTGTCTTAGAATGACAGTGGAAACCACATTTGTTCCCAAATACTGCTTTTAACATACTAGAATCTGGTGCATCTTAACTATGGTTTGTAGGAAAACAAGCACATCTCTCCTTATTTTAAATTGGAAAATAAGTCTTTACCATGTTGTGTTGGTTTCTATCTTACAACGTGAATCAGCTCTAAGTATACATATGTTGCTTAGCTGCTCAATTATATCTGACTTTTAGCAACCCCACAGACTTTAGTAGCCCACCAGGCTCCTCTGTTCATGATTTTCCAGTCAAGAATATCGGTGGGTTGCCATTTCCTACTTCAGAAGATCGTCCAAACCTAGAGATCAAATTCACATCTCCTGCACTGGAGGCAAATTCTTTACCACTGAGCTCTCAGAGAAGGGCACTTCTCCCTTTAGAAAAATGGACGCGCCACTGACTTCCCCTTAACCACTTCCAGTGGTTAAGATGCCATCTCCCCAACGTAGGGGTCATGGGTTCAATCCTTGGGCAGGATCCTGCATGTGGCACAGCTTAGCCAAAAAACAAAAAAAATGTTCTACTTTTGTAAAAGTACTTAAGGGGCTGAAAAATGTGATATGAGCACATGCTAAATGACAATAATGTTTGTGATAAAACAAATATTGTTAAATGTGTTAAGTTTTGGGACTTCCCTGGTGGTCCATGCTCCCAAAGAGGGGGACCCAGGTTCAAACCTTGGTCAGGGAACTAGATACCACACACCTCAACTAAAGATCCCACATGCCACAACTAAAAGATCCCGCATGCCACAATGAGAACTGGAGACACGATATGCCACAACTGAGATCTGGCACAGCCCAAGTACTAAAGTCCATTTTGAAAAGATAAATCTGAGCTTCCTTTGAGGCTCAGTGTTAAAGAATCTGCCTGCCAATGCAGGAGACACAGGTTTGATCCCTGGTCCAGGAAGATTCCACGTGCCGCATAGCAACTAAGCCTGTGCACTCTATTGAGTCTGTGCTCCGAAGTGTGAGAGCCACAGCTGCTGAGCCCATGTGCCACTACTGAAGCCCAGTGTCCTAGAGCCCGTGCTCCCCAACAAGTGCGGCCACTGCAAGGAAAACCCTGAGCACTGCACCTAGGTAGCAGCCCTCCCGCCGGCTGCAACTAGACAAAAACCCATGTAGCAACAAAGACCCAGCACAGCCAAAAATAAATAAAAAATTAAAAAATGTATTAGGTTTTATCTTTAACTGATGGGCACATATTGAAATTAATCAAGCAGGAAAAGTTAAAGCATTACTATTTTACTGAAAAGCCAATTTCTTTGGATGTTAAAAAAATGGAGGGGAGAAAAAAAGGGCAGAATTTCTTAAAAGAGAATCTATGGTAATCATTCAATTAATTAAGAGAAAGATCAGTCTGATCGAATTATAACTAATAAATATTCCCAAAATAAACATTTCCCTAATAAAGGGATCACAAACAAGTCAAATGTAACTTGAGGGTATATACTCATTTGGTGGTACTTCTTTTCCAGATTTCCCCCAATACAGCAAAGTCTCAGTTAATAGAAACTAAAAGCTCACATTCAAGCTGGATGACATTTAGCCCAAAGTCTTCTATGAAACATGGAGGTAGATGGTTCAGATCCATCACTAGTTATGGCTCACCTCTCTTAAAGCATAAATGTGATACACCATAAGATACTCATGTTGGTTAGCACTTTGAAAGGTAACTCATCTGTGTATTTAATTGTAAGATACATCATGACATACAACCTCACATACTTTTATTCAGAAGTAATGACAGTTCCTTATGAGTTCATTTTTAATGGAACATGAGGTTTGTTTGAATTAAAAGATCACTTTGAATTCTAATATACAATAATAGTAATCAGAAAGCTAAATTTTTTCACTTAATGCAGTAAATATACTCTATGTTTAGAGGATAAACTCAACATTTCTAGTAAATGAAAGCTCCTTAAAGACTAGAATCACTCAAGAGTATTTTTAAGCATCTAGAAAAATTACAGGGACTTCCCTGTGGTCCAGAAGCTAAGACTCCACACTCCCAATCAAAAGGGCCCAGGTTCTATCATCCCTGATCAGGGAACTAGATCCTACAGGCTGGAACTAAGATCAGGCACAGCCAAACAAATAAACATTAAAAATAAAAAAATTCAAAAAAGGAAAAAACTGAAAAAAAAAAAAAAGTTTAAAAAAATGTCACAGAAGGTCAGAATAACTGAACTTTAAGTCTGTCAACTGGTCTATCATTTACAAAAAAGAAACTGGTAATCTGTTTCAGTTTTTATCAAGTGAGGAATATGGAAACATGAATTTTTTTTTTTGGAAACATATTCTGCTAAAAAATAAAAAAAATCAGTTCCAGTTAAGTATTACCAAAAGTCCTGCTTATAAACATCTAAAACCAAACTCTCTTTCACATACAGGTAAAGTAACATCTTCCTGGAAAACCAAAAGTTCAAAGGTGTTCTGGGGAAGTCCGCTTCAATGTAAAAATCTATCACTGCCAATCTACACAGCAAATAAAACCACTTTAAAATACACTAGATACAGCAACTTTCAATGTAGTGTTTCAGAACTAGATTGATTCTAACAGTTGATATTACAAAGGTATTTTTTCCTGGGAAGCAATTATCACTAACCACCTATGGCCCCACAATGATACAGGTTCTAGAAGATCATTAAACACAATCCAACAGCAAAATTTTAACAATACATACTGGTCTGCACTCAAGTGATCTGTCAATTTGCTTCTACTGCCTTCTAGTGCAAACACAGAAAAAACAAAAAAAAAACAAAAAGAAAATCCAGTTGCCAGGTTACAGTGATTAGGAAATCAACACTGAACAAAAGCCATCATCAACAGTTACTCGTAGCTTATAGAAATTAACCATATGCTGTATGGTCATTATTAACACTTGTTTTGGAGATTGAAAACAGATGGATTTTATTTGGGGAACAATCTCATAAAGCTGAATGATGGCAAAGTAAGTAGGATGTTAACCAATGGTAACAATAGTCAGTATGTTTCTGGACAGCGTAATAATTTAAGTAAAAGACATTGGAAAGAATGACTTCAAATAGCTCAAATCTAAACATTTCACTCCATCTCTTGTTAATAGGTCCAACTTAAATGAAAACCAGCTGCAATAGATTAAAAAAGAAAAAGTAAAGGAGCACCCCCTGCAGGGGATTTGGGTGGGTCTCAAACAGAGGAAAGGTCCTCAATTCCCAGCTTTCTCCAACGTGGGAGAATGACTTCCCTGGTGTTTCAGACAGTAAAGTGTCTGCCTATAATGCGGGAGACCTGGACTGAATCTCTGGGTCGGGAAGATCCCTTGGAGAAGGAAATGGCGACCCACTCCAGTTCTCTTGCCTGGAAAATCCCATGGATGGAGAATCCTGGTAGGCTACAGTCCGAGAGTCGGACACGACTGAGAGACTTCACTTCAATGCTAACTACTAGACAAAAGTTTAAAAACCTGACTGAAAGAAATTTACCTAGGAAATGACTGAAGAGCTAAGATGTGATAAAAAGCATACCCTAAACCCTTGAGATGTCTCGCAAAAAGTCTTTCTATTTACAATACTTAATATCTGTTACCTATTTTAATTATTTCATATGACCTCCCAGAGTGTTTCTATTTCAAACCATATTCAACGTACTATTTCTTCGTGAAAAGATCTGCTTGGCTACATTAACCTATTAAACGTTGGTAATGCCTTACGTGAGGATTCATGTTCTCAGTTTTAAAACTTGACGATCCTCGTACATTATCTGGAATACGGATTTCTTAGGGTACAACACAAACTACGTAAATTAAAATCTATTATATACTTTTGGTGGTGCAGGAATCCTTCCAAATTCTAATGTATTACTTTACAATAATACACGCCTTCTTCTTAAGCCTTATTTTCCATCGTTAACTGGCTCTGGTGTTTTATTCCATATCCATTTAGATGTCTGACTAAACATACTCACCGCAACATTATTTTATTAAGTAAACCCTTAAAAGTACATTATTTTTTCCAGGAATAAAAATTGTTCCCCTCAATTGCTCTTCATATGCAATTTTTAGGAAGCATTTAGTGCCAAAAAACTCTCAACATCTGAAAAGGTAAAGCTTTCCCTGAGAAAAATTTAAAGGCTGAAAGTGGTGGTGCCAAGAATTCTAATTTGGTTAAAATCATCAACGTTTCCCTGTATCATAAAACTTATAAAGTATCTAGTCACCTCAGGTAAACAAATTTGAGCCAAGGTAATGACATACCTGTTTCATCCTTAAATTAAGATAGGATAACGAAAGCTCGCCTAAAGTTTAATATAGAAAACAGAAAACGTCCATAAGTATCTCTTGGCTCCAACACGTGCAGAACTCCCCGCTCAATGGTAATTCCTCGCTGCCAGGGACACGATTAGGTTTTGGCAACCTTCACTCCCTTAGCGAGACTAGAGTCCGAAGGAAGTCTGGAAAGACCACACTCAAGCAATCACGACACCCGAGAGGGAAGTTAAGTTGCGAAGAAGGTATGGCCTCCGTCCGGTCGCCTAGAAGTACCTGTCGCTCGCGGGGGAGGGCCGCGTGGTGCTCTACGACGAGCCCCAGCAGCCTCGTGGTAGCACCCACCGCAGGTGCACTTGGGCCCGGGCCTAGTCCCAGCATCACAGAGCGACAGGGCAAACTGCCCCTGGAGCAGAGCGGAGGCCCACGAGGGTCCACGCCTCCAGGGCGCCCGCGTGGTCAAAAGCTCACGGGAGATTAAGGCCTACGGCTAAGTTACCGAGAGTTACGAGCGGCCCGCCCAGCCGATGAGGGGTAAGTGGGATTTCCGGCACGAGGAAGCCAAAGGCCAGCTTAGAGGTGGGGGAAGCGGACATCGGAGGAAAAATGTCCTCCACCCGCCAACGGTAACCGGAACTGGGATAATGAACCTCCCACCCCCAGGCAAGAACGATTTCCACAGAGGACGAAAGCCGAAGGGGCCGAAAGCGGGGGAGGGGAAGGGACGGCTTCCCGGCAGCCCCCCGCGCGGCCTCGGCCTCCCTCCCGGACGACCTTCTCTCGGCGGGGTGTCGCACTCACATCGTGAGCGGGGCAGGGGGACGGGCGAACGGGTGGGCGGGCCTCTCCGGCGGCAGCTCCTGGGCTGGCGACTCCTCTCCGCTGGCGACTCCGGCGTCTTCTCCCCAGTCGCGGCCTCTTCTCGCTTTCCCCAAGCGACGGCGGCGGCGGCGGGCTCGACCTGGCTCCCCAGAATGCACCGCGCGGGGAGAGCGACTCCTCGGGTGGGAGAGAAGAGGAAAGTGTAGGAAAACGGGCGCGAGGACGGAGAATGAACGTGCGTGCGTGCGAGCGAGGGGTGGTGAGGCCGGGCGGCGGCTGGTGACGCAGCAAAATGCCCGGGCCTAGCCGCCGCGCGTGCGCACTCTTTGTTTTCGGGCTCCTGCGCGGCTTTCTAGAGATATCTACGGAAGGGGCGGGGCCTCCAGCTCCTTCGCGATCCTTCCCGGCGCTGGCTCCGCCCTGCGTCCGCCGCCTCTGGCAGGACTGGTTCCCGCCGGTCCTCCCGCGCTCCCCCTGGGCGGTGGAAAACCGTTGGCCGTCTAACCGCCGCGCCCCGCGCCTCGGAGTATCTCCCAGAAAAACGGCCGCGTTGACCGCGGGAGAAAGGCCGAGGCGGAGGGTGCGGAGTCCAGAGTCTCGGAAAGTGGAGTGGCGGTTCGGTTTCTCTTAGAGCAAACCAGTCCGCTCACGAAACTGCACCGCAGAAGCCTCTGCTGTTGATATTTGCGGAGACGGGCTAACTTCTGAATTAAGGGCCTGGGCCCACCTCGCCATTTTTCTGAGGGTTGGAGACCCTGTTAAGAGGCAGCGAAAATTTGAGGTCTTTGGAGAGGGAAGTTTTTACCCTTTGGGGCCGGCATTTGCACCTACTCTGAGAAATTAGTGCTGTAGGTGAGACCGGAAGGTTATTAGCCGTTTAAGTTTGTAGGAATGGAGAGATTAGGACACTCCTGTCTCGAGGCACATCACTTGGGGGATAGGCCCCATCCCATCGTGTTTCAACAGTTATTTGTGGAGCTGCCGGTTTGTGTAAGGCACTGGTTTAGGATCTTGAGGGTTGGTGAATAATCAAAACAGTTCCTTGTCTACTCTAGAAGATTACTTAACCCTGGAGCAAGGAGAGACACACACCAGTGCACCGCTCATTAGCAGATACAGTTTAAGGAAAGTGCAATCGACTTGAGAAGTGTTTGGGGGCTTGCATGTTCAGCATTGAGGACTTAATGTTTATTCTGTGCAAGGCAGATGTAGGGAGCTACAGAGATTGACCCAATGCTCAAATCTCAGTAAAAGAGGAGGTTAAAGGCCAGCTCTCATACTATGATTCTACGGAGACTAGTACTTGGGGAAAACGGAGGACGCACACAAGTCAAGGTAATTGAGTCCTATAATGGAAGTACAAAATACAATGGGTTCATCAAAGGAGAGGACGAATTTGACTGGAAGGGTTAGAGGCCTTATGGAAAAAAAAAAATCTAAAACATGAAAATGAGTGGAGACATGAATGACCTTTCAGTTCACTCTGGGATATGGTTTAACCTCTGCCCAAGGATGAGTCTCTAAGAGAAGGTACCTGTGTTTAACTTTGCTACTTGTTATATAATAAGAGCTCAAACGTTGTGAAGTTACTTGAATTGCAAATTTCTGACTGATAGAAAAGGTAACCCCAAAGTTTAGGGTTTTACTGCTCTGTGGGACTCTATCCAGTTTTGTTTCACATGCAACCTTATTTGAATTCTTTTATGCCCATAAATAACTAGTCCCACAAATCCCCTTGAAACCAGCTTTACCGTCTTACTGGGTCCCTCAATCATTTGAGTACATGCTTAAGTATAAATGTTAGTTGCTCAGTCATGCCCAACTTTATGGACCCCATGGGCTGTAGCCCCACCAGGCTTCTGGAGTGGGTTGCTATTTCCTTCTCCAGAGAGCATCTTTCCGAACCAGGGATCTAACCTGGGCCTCCTGCTTTGCAGGCAGAGTCTTTACCATCTCAGCCACCAAGGAAGCTTAAGTTAATGCTTGGCTCATGTTGATTTTATATTTGTGGGAGAATCATGTTTTGAAAGTTTTTGAAAATTTTACCTTGAATGAGTGGGAGTAGTACATTCCAGGCAGGGAGGGATCTTGATAGGTTAAGCAATAGGAACAGAAGTGGATCTCGGTGGGACTGGCAAACTTTATGTAAAGGGTTAGATAAGACCACAAGGTCTGTACTGGAACTTTTGAACTCTACTATTGTAGCATGAAATCAACCATAGAAAATATATAAGAAAACCAGAGTGATTGTGTTTAAAAAAAAAAAAAACTGCTGAAATTTGAATTTTTTATGTCCACGTGCCACATTATTTTCTTTTCCATCCGTTGTAAATGTAAAAGTCATTCTTATCCTTTGTATAGGTAGTCCAGAGCGTAGGGGGAAGGTAGTTTGCAACCAAATAATGGTGGCACTGAGTAGCAGGCTAATTGTTTTCAACTTATTTCTCTGACATTGGGAAACTATTGGTTTTATTTGAAGGGGAGTAACACTCTTGTGTTCAAGAAAGATTAATTTGGCAACAGCATATAAGATGAACTGAAAATAGAGGAATTGAAGATAGCATTTGGAAGTCTGCAAGCTGAAATAACTGGCAATTTCTGTTATCAAAAGAAAGTGCAATGGGAAAAATTGCTTTCCATATAAATTGTTTGAAAATTCAAATCCACTGCATTGTATTTTATAGTTTATTTACTACTCCTGTTGCACATATTTTAACGGATTTCATGTTAATGTAGCTCTGGAAATGGCTTCTCACTCAGAAGTTTCACAAACACCTTGTAATCAGGATTACCATGCATTTACAGCTTATCTATTAACTGATGGGGACACAGTTTGTACCAGATCTGTTTTTTCAGACAGATTCACTGAAACGTTTTATTATCTAGTAGGGAACAAAATCTAGTTTCAAAGATGTGTAGCTATGGTGTCAGGGCTCTGGGGAGGAAAATATATAACCCAAATTGGCAGAAACCAGAGAATAGTTGGTATTAGCTGCCATTTCACAAATTTGATGCTAACAGTCTTCCAAGAGAAAAGAATTCCCATGCCAGTTTAACAAACTAGTGGACTTCTCTGGTGGTCCAGTGGTTAAGAATCCATCTGCCACTGCTGGGGACACCAGTTTGATCTGTGGTCCGGGAAGATCACACGTTCCTAGGAGCAACTTAGCCCACGTGCCACAACTACTGAGCCCCAGGGGCTGCAGCTGTGGAAGCCTGAGCCTGGAGCCGGTGCTTCGCAGGAAGAGAAGCCGTCACAGAGAGAGGCCTGCGCCCGGTGCAGCGGGAGAGTAGCCCCTGCTCCACAAGGAGAGGAGCAGACCCAGCGCAGCCAAAAACGGAATTTTAAAAAATAGCATTAAAAAGGAACACAAAGAATTTGTCAGTTTCAGTTGTAGCATCCATCTTTCCCCTGATATTTTTCTGAGGCTGGAATTTGTGTGTCCACAGTCACTAATAGCAAGAGAGAACTTTATAGATTGACTTGAGCCATTTTTTAAAAAGTCCAGTTTTATGAATGGGTTTTCTAATAAGACAAGAACTTATGTAAATAAAAGGTAAAAGGAAAAGGAGCTGGAGAAGAAAATGGCAACCCACTCCAATATTCTTGCTGGGAGAATCCCAGGGACAGGGGAGCCTGGTGGTCTGCTGTCTGTGGGGTCACACAGAGTCGGACATGACTGAATCGATTTAGCAGCAGCATAGTGCAGATATTCCCAACAAAATTAATGTATTTTGTGAGATTAAACAGTGCTTATATATGCTTGGCCTTTCTTAAAATATGTTCATTTCAAACTATATGAATGTACATTTTTAAAAACATACATATTTTCAAAAGCATATCAGGCCCACGAATTATTTCCTCACTTTTTTAGTTGATGAAATGCTGGAATATGAACCACAGAAGTTTGTCAAATAAATCATTTTAAACTGAACAAAAAAAAAAAAGGAAAAGGAGCAAAATAGTAATCTATTCTAGGTATAGGGTGTAAGAAATTGGTCAAAGTTTAAAGGAGACAACATATGTTGTAAACATCACATATCCCATGATGTAAACATAACATATACCAACTTAAATTACTTTATGATCATAAATTACTTTTTTTTTTAACTTAATTATGATCTCTGATGCCATCATATCTTCCTGCTAGAGACATACCCTGCCAGCCTGGTTGGCAGTAATAGAAAGGGGTAAAAAAATGACTGTCTTATGTTGAGCTTTTTCATATCCTGAGTTTTGCTGCTACTTTCTCACAGTAGAGTGACAAAGGCATGAACTGCTGTAAGTGAAGGAGGAGGCTTTAAAAAGCTAATTTCATTTGAAAATAAAATACATTGAAATAGCCTAAAAATGGTCTTCTACCCCAAACATCACCTCACTGCAGTTCAAATTGTAGAAAATATGACAATAAATAGTGACATATTCTTAATTCTATGTAAATTATCAGTACTCTCTGGGATCAGAAAAAATGAGGTAATAGTTTTTTTTTTTTTTTTTTTAAGGTAATAGTTTTAATTTCAGAGTCTTCATGAGAGAGAATGTATTACTGTTCATGGGTGACTTTGTTTGCCATAGGTAAATAGGTCATTATGCTTTTTCCATTGTGTAAGGTGGGAAGTGACCAGAAGGAGGTTACATATACATTCAGACATTAGATTTTGGTAGAGTATTAATATTTTGTTCAGCACTTTGCAGGATAACTGGGTATATAATGGGATGATGGAGAAAAAGGATTACTTTTCAAGTTAAAGGAGACTTTTTTTTTTTCGTGATTTTTTTAGTTGCTCACTTGAATTTTTTTTAATGCTCCCTTTCCTAGGAAATAAACATATCATTTGGGGGAAATAAGAAAAGACCAAGTGCTTAGAGATTTCATGTAAAAAATATTTGGAGGGAATTCCTTGGTGGTCCAGTGGTTAGGATGTTATAGCCATGCTTTCCGGGAAACAAACTCACTCAGAAGGACAATACAGATACTGGAGTGCAGTTTATTACACCGGCGGGCCCAAGGCAGAGTCTCCTCTTAGCCAAGGACCCCAACCAGCATTTGTGAAAATCTTTTATACCCCATGTGTACGTGTCCAAACCCACCACCCCAATCCTTGATGCTTACAAAGGAAGGGTAAATACAATCACAATAACCCCATCATTCACGTGTTATGTGTTCAAACAGTTAGTAATCAATAAGCCCACGGTTACATTCCAACCAGTTAATAACCGATAAGCCTGTGCTTTCATTCTGATAGATACTGTCCGGAGGCAGGGGTTATTAGTGTCTGTTTTCTCTTAGGTGATGAGTAACCTGGATGTGATCTTCAAGATTCCCCTCCCCAGAGGGGGGGTCTTCTCCTTCCATTGTCGTTCCCACAGGCACTAAGCATAGGGCTCAGAGTCCACTGGAGAGGTGGCCGAGCACGACCAGCATGGGCAGGCCTGAGATGGAGCCCAGGCCCTGCAAATTGCTTCTTCAAGGACTCTACTCTTTCCCTGCTGTGGGCCTGATTCATCCCTGATCAGGGAGCTAAGCTCCCACAAGCCACCCAACATGGCAAAAAAAAAGGAATTTATCATATGCCTGATATAGCAAAGCAATGCTGTTCCTGACTTCCAGGAACTGTAGAAAAGATAAAAAGTAAGCAGATAAACTATAATGCATGGTGATGAGCCCTATATTAGAGCTGTAAACAGAGTACTGTGGGAACAGCGACCCAGAGAAATAAGTGGCGATGTGAAATGTGAAACCCAAACGCCTCCATTTTAGGATAGCACCGCCATTTTGAGTAAAACCCCCTCCCGGGGAGAGAAAGAAACTCAATGAGCCAATCAGGGGAGGACAGGAAAGTCCCTCACCCCCCCTTTACTCTAACCCACCAATCAGTAGCTAACAAGACATTCTTAGTTGAAGAATTAACCAATCCCCTTAAGCTTCCCTTCCCGCGTCCCCTGCTATACAGTATAAGAAAGATTCGCCGCTTTCACTCGGGGCTCCTTCGCCGTTTTGTGAAGAGAGTCCCTGCTCGAGCTTGTAATAAAGTTCCTCACAGTTTTTGCATCGATCCGTGGCTCCTGTGGTGTTTGGTGGGATTCCGTGATTCGGGTACAACAGCGAAGTCTGGGAAAGTGTCAAAAAGGGGTGATGATCAAAGCTTGAGTTTCAAAGGCTGAACTAATATCTCCCAGGCGAATGGTGAGAGGCAGAGAAGAGGTTATTCCAGGCATAATCTAGCACATAAAAAGCAATGGAATTCTCAGGGATCTGTGCGAAGTTCAGCATGGCCAGAGCTTAGGAGAGACTGTAGGTAAAGGAAAGTAGTGAGAGATAAGGCAGCAAATTCAGTGGGTTCAGGGCAGCTGGTAAATGGCCCTCTATGCTTGCTTGAGGAGTTTGGATTTCGTTCTGCAGGCAGCACGTTTCTTTATCAATCACACAGGAATGATGCTGCAGTGTGAGTGGACAGGCTTGACTGTAGGGACTGGCGTCATATCTTTGTGTTTCCAGTGCCAAACATATAATAGACGCTCAAAAGTTTGTGGAATATAATTTGCTGTAAAAAGACTGCAGACAGGCCTGCTGTGGTAGTTTAGGCAAGACAGTAGACCCAGAACTAAAACAACCGCTAAAGACGTGAAGAGAAGTGCTCACCCAAAATTTTGACTAATTTCTGACCTTGAAGACCAGTTAGAAAAGGGGGAAGAGATAAAAGAGGCTTCTAGCTTGGGAGAGTGAGTGAATGACACCATTAACTGAAACTAAAAGGGATAGATGGAGGAGTAAAAAGAGACACTTTAATGTTGTATACCTTTAGTAGTTGAGGGAAGGTTTTTTATTTTTGTGGCTTGTTTAGGAATGAGGAAGTGTTTTTGTTTGTTTTGTTTTTATCATGTTTGAAGAGTAAGAGAAAAAGCCAGTGGAAAGGGAGGGGTCAAAGACAGGATAATTGAGAGCATGAGGTCTGATATGAGGCAGGAGAAGATAAAACCCAAAGAAAAGAGGGAAGGCGATGAATGTCTAAGGACTTTTAAATTACTATATAAGCAAGTTCTAAACCCCTTAACATACAAAAACTCAAGGCTTGGCTTGTAAGGAGATCTCTTATGTAGTGTATACAGATAGAACTATTTTGGTAGTCTAATCCTAAATTTTGGATTTCTGTGATAGACTGAAAGCTTGTGTCCCCCCAAAATTCATAGGTTGAAATCCTAACTCCCAATGTGATGGTATTAGGATGTGGCAACTTTGAGAGGTAATTAGGACATGAGGGTGAACCATCATAAATGGGATTAGTGCCCTTTTAGAAGGGAACCCAGAGACCAGCTGCTCTCGTCTCATCTTTCCACCCTGTGAGGATACAATGAAAAGTCATAGTCTGCTATTAGGAAGACAGACTTCAGCAGAACCCAACCATGCTAGTATCCTCATCTCAGATTTCTTAGCCTCCAAAACTGAGAGAAGTAAATTTCTATTGTATCTAAGCTACCTAGTACATAGTTTGTTAGAGCAGCCCAACCTAAAACAATTTGCCAGAGATGATCAGTCATATATCAAAGTGATGATTTCATACAGATCCAATCACCTTTGTATGAACTTTAATGATAATAGGAATGAGGGTATTCCTTTTTTAGTATTTATCTTTTTTTATTTGACTATGCCTAGTCTTAGTTATGGCACAGGGGATCTTCGATCTTCATTGTGGCACACAGGATGTTTAATTGTGGCATGCAGGATCTTTAGTTGCAGCATTCGAATTCTAAGCGGTAGCATGTGGTATATAGCTTCCTGACCAGGGATCTAACCCAGGCCCCTTGCCTTGGAAGTGCAGAGTCTTAGCCACTGGACCACCAGGGAAGGCTCAAGAATGGGAGTACCCTTGATAGAATCCTGATATAGACTCAAGAATATTTTGTACTGAAGCTCATATAATGTTATGTGTCAATTATATCTCAAAAAAATAAAAGAATACTTTGTTACCTAAATAGTGAAGTTTCATCACTTTAATATTCTTATTTTCAGTATAAAATTGTAGGTTCCAAAGAGTCAGAGATTTTGTCTTGTTTGTTGTATTCCTAGGGCCTGATATGTAATAGATATTTCTTCCATTCATTTATGCAACACATTTGTTAAGCTCCTTCTATGACCCAGCATTGCTGTAGATGCTAAGGATATAACAATGAACAAAAATCCTTACCCTCAAAGAGCTTACAGTATAGCCAGGGAGACAATAAAGAAGCCAGAAATATGCTGAGATGTGTTATTGAACGTCTTTTACAAAAATATTTAAGAAGTTACAATCAGTGCCAAGTATCTAATATATATTAAAATTACACATTCTCAAGTATGTGGCCAAAGAAGTTTGCAAAGAAATGAAGTTATGGATATGGTACAGTTATTGGTGATGATAAGGCCAAGACCATTGAAATGAGTGGCTCAGGTATGATGTAGAATATCATAGGGGGAGAAGAAGTCAATGAACTTGAAACATAAGGTACTGAAGAAATATTGATATCACCAAGAATTCTGATAGTTTTGTCCCTGGAGAGAGTGACAGACAACCAGGATCTAAAATCTTAAAGAAATGAGTAGAAGTAACCTAAGGGAAAAGGCAATAAATCACAAGAGGAGCTAGCGAGTGTGTAGTATACAGATCTTCCTCAACTCACAGTGGGGTTATGGCAAACCCATTATTTGTTAAAAATTCATTTGATATACAACCTACTGAACAACATAGCTTAGTTTAGCCTACCATAAATGTGCTTAGAACACATTAGCCTACAAGTTAGGCAAAATCATCTAACACAAATTATAATGTTGACATAAAAAATTGCTCAGCATCACTAACAGAAAAAATGCAATTCAAAGCTACAATGAAAGGGACTTGCCTGGTGATCCAGTGGTTAAGAATCTGCCTGCCGTTGCAGGGAACACAGGTTCGATATCTGGTCCAGGAGGATCCCACGTGCTGTGGAGCAATTAAACTCCTGTGCCACAGTTACTGAGCCCGCTCTCCAGAGCCCGTGCTCCACCACAAAAGGAGCTGTTGCAGTGAGAAGCCCCTGCACCCCAACGAAGAGCAGGCCCGCACTTGAGGCAACTAGAGAAAGCCTGTGAAGCACCATAGAACACGGTGTCCCTGAATTGTACTAAAAGTGAAAAGCAAACTGATGATGTGGGTACAGAATGGTTGTCGTGTATGGCTTGTTTACCCTTTAGATCACACGGCTGATTGGGAGCTGTGGGTCCCTGCACTGCCTCGTATCACAGGAGAGTATTGATACCAAATAATGCTAGCCCAGGAAAAGGTCAAAATTTAGAATTTGAAATATGGTTTCTACTATATGCATACTGGGGCTTCCCAGGTGGCCCTAGTGGTAAAAAAAAAAAAAAAAAAAAAAAAAAACCCACCTGCTAATGCAGGTTAGACATAAGAGACACGGGTTTGATTCCTAGATCGGGAAGATGCCCTGGAGGAGGGCACAGCAACCTACTTCAATATTCCTGCCTGGAGAATCCCATGGACAGAGGAGCCCCGGGCTACAGTCCAGAGGGTCACACAGAGTTGGACATGACTAAAGAGACTTAGCACGCACACATATGTATATTTATTTTGCACCATTGTAAAGTTGAAAAATCAACCATAAGTTACACAGTTCAAAGTTGGGGGCTGTCTGCAGTCTGATAACTTATGCTTTTTAAAAGAAACTTATTTTGGCTGTGCCAGGTCTTCATTGCCGGGCCAGCTACTCTCCAGTTGCGGTTCGAGTGCTTCTCGTTGCGATGGCTTCTCTTGCTGCTGAGCTCAGACTCTAGGGCCTGTGGGCTCAGTAATCGCAGCTCCCGGGCTCGAGAGCACAGGCTCAATGGTGTGGTACATGCACCTAGCTGCTCTGTGGCACGTGGGTTCTTCCCAGATCAGGGATCAAACCCTGTCTCCTGAACTGGCAGGAGGGTTCTTTACCACCGAGTCACCAGGGAAGCCCAGCTTATATAAAGAGGACACCCACCTCCAGGCCCCACAGTCCCAGAGACTGTAGGAGAATAGTTACACTCAAGAAGGCTGCAGGCAGACGCTGCCATCAAAGGAGAGCCCCATTACACTTAGAGAACTAAGGTGAAGGAATGCTCAGAAAAGAGATTGAGAATGTAAGTGATTTTGCAGATATTTGATTTTGACTTCAGTTGTGAAAGGATTTCAAAATTTAGGAAGGGGTGTGAAATAGAAGTGATGATATGCAGACTGTAGGAATTTTAGAGATCAAGATATAAGGCAGAGCTAGGGAGTCCTGGATTCTAATGATAACTGACTGAACAGGGATAAAGGGCATAATGATCTCAAGGGAGAGGGTGGTAGAGAAGCTGTGCATGTTGAGTAAAATGAGCTGTTGCCGCGCCAGGAGATTTTTCTTCCTCCTGTTTCCTCAGTGAAATAGTGTTGGTTCCTTCTGGAAGTGCAAAGTAGGCTCCTTGGTACTGGGATGTCTATTGATTTTCAGGTGTCTGAAAGCTCCCCATTCTGGTCTTGCTGCTCAATTTTAGTGAAGTTTCCCTTTATTTTATCACTAGTAGCACCCGGGAGACACCAGTGGTAAAGAACTAACTTGCCAGTACAGGAGACACAAGAGACGTGGGTTCCATCCCTGGGTTGGGAAGATGCAGGGAGGAGGGCATGGCAATGAACTCCAGTATTCTTGCCTAGAGTATCCCAGGAACAGAGGGGCCTGGTGGGCTCTAGTCCATAGGGTGGCAGGACCGAAGCAACTGGGCAACACACACTTCGTTTTCACAACGTGTTTCTGTGTGCACTCCGTTGCTCGGTTTTGTTACACTCTATGTGACCCCATGGGCTGTCGCCCACCAGGCCCCTCTGTCCATGGGGTTTTCCAGGCAAGAATACTGGAGGGAGTTGCCATTTCCTTTTCAAGTGGATTTTCCTGACTCAGGAATCAAACCCCTGTCTCCTATGTCTCCTGCATTGGGAGGGGATTCTATATCACTGAGCCATCTGGGAAGCCCATTTTCACAATACTAAGATGTTATTTTCTGACTTATAAACTTAAGTTCTTTTTATTCAGTTCAATTCATGTGCTCAGTGGTGTCCGACTCTTTGTCACCCCATGGGCTGCAACACACCAGGCTTCCCTGTCCATCATCAGCTCCCAGAGCTTGCTCAAACTCATGTCCGTTGAGTCAATGATGCCATCCAAACATCTCATCTTTTGTCATCCCCTTTTCCTGCCTTCAATCTTTCCCAGCATGAGGGTCTTTTCCAATGAGTGAGTTCTTCACATCAGGTGGCCAAAGTATTGGAGCTTCAGCTTCCACATCAGTCCTTCCAATGAGTTCAGGGTTGATTTCCTTTGGGACGGACTGGTTTAATCTCCTTGCAGTACAAGGGATTCTCAAGAGTCTTTTCCATTTCCACAGTTCAGAAGCATCAATTCTTCGGCACTCAGCTTTCTTTATAGTCCAACTCTCACATCCATACATGACATGACAACTGGGAAAACCATAGCCTTGACTAGACAGACGTTTGTCAGCAAAGTAATATCTCTGCTTTTTAACATGCTGTTTAGGTTTGTCATAACTTTTCTTCCAAGGAGCAAGTGCCTTTAACGTCCTGGCTGCAGTCACCATCTGTATTGATTTTGGAGCCCCCAAAAATAAAGTCTCTCACTGTTTCCCCATCTATTTGCCATGAAGTGATGGGACCAGATGCCATGATCTTATTTTTTTGAATGTTGAGTTTTAAGCCTGTTCTTTCACTCTCCTCT
This sequence comes from Hydropotes inermis, assembly GCA_020226075.1. Lineage (NCBI taxonomy): Eukaryota > Metazoa > Chordata > Mammalia > Artiodactyla > Cervidae > Hydropotes > Hydropotes inermis. The sequence continues at coordinate 52,341,990 of CM035294.1, read as the reverse complement.
TTCACTTTCATCAAGAGGCTCTTCAGTTCCTCTTCACTTTCTGCCATAAGCGTGATGTCATCTGCATATCTGAGGTTATTGATATTTCTCCTTGATTCCAACTTGTGCTTCATCCAGCCCAGCATTTCGCATAATGTGCTCTGGACATAAGTTAAATAAGCAGGGTGACAATATACAGCCTTGACGTACTCCTTTCCCAATTTGGAACCAGTCCATTATTCCCTGCCCGGTTCTAACTATTGCTTCTTGACCTGCATACAGATTTCTCAGGAGGCAGGTAAGGTGGTCTGGTATTCCCATCTCTCTCAGAATTTTCCCCAGTTTATTGTGATTCACAGAGTCAAAGGCTTTAGTGTAGTCAATAAAGTAGAAGTAGATGTTTTTCTGGAACTCTCTTACTTTTTCAGTGATCCAACGGATATTGGCAATTTGATCTCTGGTTCCTCTGCCTTTTCTAAATCCAGCCTGAACATCTGGAAGTTCTCAATTCATGTACTGTTGAAGCCTAGCTTGGAGGATTTTGAGCATTACTTTGCTAGTGTGTAAGATGAGTGAAATTATATGGTAGTTTGAATATTTTTTGGCATTGCCTTTCTTTGGGATTGGAATGAAAACTGACCTTTTCCAGTCCTGTGGCCACTGCTGAGTTTCTCAAATTTGCTGGCATATTGAGTGCAGCACTTTCACAGCATCATCTTTTAGGATTTGAAATGCTCAACTGGAATTCCATCACCTCCACTAGCTTTGTTCATAGAGATGTTTCCTAAGACCCACTTGACTTCTCATCCCAGGCTGTCTGGCTCTAAGTGGGTGATCACACCATCATAGTTATCTGGGTCATTAGGATTTTTTTGTATAGTTCTTCCATGTATTCTTGCCACTTCTTCTTAATATCTTCTGCTTCTGTTACATCCATACCATTTCTGTCCTTTATTGTGCCCATCTTTGCATGAAGTGTTCCCTTGGTATCTCTAGTTTTCTTGAAGAGATCTCTAGTCTTTCCCATTCTATTGTTTTCCCCTATTTCTCTTCATTGATCGCTGAGGAAGGATTTCTTGTCTCTCCTTGCTGCTTTGGGAGTCTGCATTCAGATGGGTGTACCTTTCCTTTTCTCATTTGCCTTTGCTTCCCTTCTTTTCTCAGATATTTGTAAGGCCTCCTCATACAGCCACTTTGCCTTTTTGCATTTCTTTTCCTGGGGGATGGTTTTGACCACCGCCTCCTGTACCATGTCGGGAACCTGCTCTTTTTATTATGAGGCAACTATTCCAGCTCCCCCACTCTCCTGCTGCTCCTTCCGCTTGTCGTTTCCTTTCCCCTTGTTAAGGCAGGGGCAGCAGCCCTCAAGGCATTTGGCTGGCGGACCTGGGCCCGCAGGCAAAGCTGGATCCATCCCTGCCTGTAAGGACTTGGCAGCCTCAGAGGACAGTGTCTATGAGCAGCCAGACGGAACTCCTGAAGCGCAGATAGAGCTGGAGAATGTCTCATTGTTGACGCAGAAGCTGCTGCCGGAGATCCACCACCCATGGGAGGAGCTCAGTGAAGTGGCCCGGAGGCCACTGAGGGCAGTGAGTCCTTGCAACGGGATCAGAACATGGCAATAGTTAGAAAGAACTTCAACAAGGATCCCAAGAAGGGGGATCAAGTTCCTGGTGGAGAACAAACTTCTCCAGTGCACACCCCCAGGGGGTTACTTCCTGCTTCCTGTTCAAGGGCCTGAACAAGACAGTCACGGGGGCTACTTAGGGGAGAGGAGAGAACTGAACCTACCAATGCTCCATACCTTCATAGATCTGCATGACTGCTGAGGCCCTCAGGCAATTTCTGTGGAGCTTACTGTCTCCCCAGAGAGGGCCAGAAAATTGATCAGATGATGGAAGCCTTTGCCTGTGGATACTGCAGATGCCACCCTGGGATTATCCAGTCCACAGATGCCTATTATGTACTGTCCTTCACCAGAGATAATGCTGAACACCAGCCTTCACAATCCCAACATCTGGAACAAGCCAGGCCTGGAGCACTTTGTGGCCATGAACCAGCACAGCAAGTAGGGTGGGACCTGCCTAAGGAGCTGATCTGGAACTTCTAGGACCACACCCAAAATGATCCCTTCAAGAGGCCTGAGGATGATCAGGAATGATAATCTGAAATTCTTCAACAGTGCCCAAAATGTGGAAGCAGCACTGGTTAATCCTCACAGACAACTGTCTCTACTATTTTGAGTACATGATGGATAAGGAGTCCAGAGGAGTCATCCCCCTGAAGAATCTTAGCATCAGAAAGGTAGGTGACAGCCAGAAACCGTAACTACTTTGAGCTTTATATCTGCAATAACAAGGAGCAGCTCATCAAGGCCTGCAAAACACAGGCAGATGGTTGGATGGTTGAGGGAAACCACGTGGTGTACTTGATCTTGGCCCCATGCAGAAGTGTACCAGTGGATCAAGTCCATCCAGGCAGCTGTGAACATGGGCCCTTTCCAGAGTCGTTGGTGGCAAGGAAGAAGTGGATTCATGTTAACAAAAACCAGTAAGAGCCCTGCCCCTTTGTACCCACCCCATTATTTAGTACAGAACTGCCTACCCCAGGGGCTGATGGGGCCCTGCGACTGTGGATCCTGGTGCCCTATTTAGAAAACTGTTCATCCTAGCACCTTGCTCTGATTTGTAATAAACATGCAGTTAGTAATCATTAATTATTTAAACATCAAACAAATTAATAAACAAAAGTAGGAGAGTCCCTACTTGGTGGGGTGGTTATTCTAAATAACACTTTAGCAAAGAGAATCCATCAGTGTGCAAAAGAATAATACTCTACAACTAACTCAAGGTTATTTTTGGAATGCAGGGGTGGTTTAATATTAAGGAAACCAATTACTATAATTTATTATGATTGTATTAGGATTATTATTAATGAAAGCTGAAAAACTTTTTACAAGTCAGTGTTTATGCATAACAATATAAATAATAAGTCTAAGTAAACAAGAACTCAAGGAAACAATTTAAATAAAAGCTATGTTATATCCAAACAAACTGCAAATATTATCCTAAATGGTAAAACACTACAGCGATGTTTAAATCATAAACTAGTAGGGATGGCCTATTACCATTTATTGTTTTTTTTATTGTTATTGTGTAATTTTTATCAAAATTACAGAAGAATGTGGTTTAAAAGAGTCATTCAATTCTATATGTTTTGAAAAAATAACCAGCCCCAACAGCCTTACTCCCCATTTCCACTCAGAGACAACCTCTTATAAAGGCAAACATGTAGAAACCAATATCTTTTCTCTGTTTTAGCAATAGGCACCTGGGAAACCACCATAGACTGCTAATGAGGAAGGAGCTATGCAGGAAGAGTGCCAGGACTACTGCTCTGGCCAACATAAAGTAACAGGGATCTAATGTAATCATACTAGACTGCGGATGAAATGATTGTTTTCAAGACTTTGAACATCAGGTAACAAAGGCTAGTGATTACTTAAAAATTACAGATCAATGAAGTGAAGCCTATGATTGTCTCAGTTTAGTGCCTAGAGAGAAGTTCTGGGTCATGGCACAAGGAGGAAGAATCTAGGAGGAACCTGGCCATTACCTTGAGTAAAGGAGGTGGATAAGTAAATGCTTTTGAGAATTGAATGCTTTTGAACTGTGGTGTTGGAGAAGACTCCTGAGAGTCCCTTGGACTGCAAGGAGATCCAACCAGTCCATCCTGAAGGAGATCAGTTCTGGGTGTTCAATGGAAGGACTGATGCTGAGGCTGAAACTCCAATACTTTGGCCACCTCATGCGAAGAGCTGACTCATTTGAAAAGACCCTGATGCTGGGAGGGATTGATGGCAGGAGGAGAAGGGGACAACAGGGTATGAGATGGCTGGATGGCATCACCGCCTCGATGGACATGGGTTTGAGCAAACTCTGGGTGCTGGTGATGGACAGGGAGGCCTGGCATGCTGCGGTCCATGGGGTCGCGAAGAGCCGGACACACTGAGTGACTAAACTGGACTGAGAGCAGCTGGAGGCCTAGGTGTCACGGGTAAAGTGTCAGAAAAAAGAGATGCACACAGAGAGATTCTAGCAGTCTTCAGGGCTCCCTCTTAGGTCTTTTCTGGAGTATTGTTTAGTGCATACACCTGAGGAAAGAACCTTTAGGGTGGGGAAAGAACCACCTGAAACAAAAACAGCAATCTTTGAATGTAAGATAAGATCAGGAATAATGCTTATTCCCACCAGCCAGGGTAGAAGACCTCATAAATGATTGAGTAAGTGTGCTTAAAGTAGGAGAGTTTGCTTCAGTACCGGGAAGAAGTTAGCCCTAGACCTCATCTAACAAAGTTTAAAAGTAAGACCTGAAAGAATCAAACTGTTTGCAAGTAATTTAACTGCACCTCAGAAAAAAATCTCAAGAATGTTTATAGACATACAAAAACATCCAGAATCCAACAAAGTAATATTCATGTCAGAGCACTCAGTCAAAAATTAACATAAGGGCCTTCTTGGTGGCTCAGTAGTGAAGAATCTGCCTGCCAATGCAAGAGACAAGTTCAAACCCTGGCTGGGGAAGGTTCCACATGCAGGAGGGCAACAAGTACTGAGATCATGCCCTAGGGCCCCTGAGCTTCAACCTTTGAGCCAGTGTGTGGCAACTATTGAAACCTTTCTGCCTAGAGCCTGTGCTCCTCAAAAGAGAAGGCGCTGCAATGAGAAGCTCATACACAATGAAGAGTTCCACTCACCGCAGCTGTAATATTGCAAATGATGCTGCCAACAAAGGGTTAAATTCCAAAGTATACAAACAGCTCATACAACTCAGTATCAAAAAAAAAAAAAAAAAAAACAACCCAGTGAAAACAATGGGCAGAAAACCTAAATAGACATTCCCCAAAGAAGACATACAGATGGTCCACAGGCACATAGAAAGATGCTCAGTATTGCTAAATGTCACCTCACACTAGAGGAAGCCCACGGGCAGTAATGAAGAACCAGCACGGCCATAAATAAGAACAAAAGTATTATTTTTAAAAAAGGACTGCCCATGTAGGGGACATGGGTTCACCCCTCGTCTGGGAAGATCCCACATGCCATGTGTGCTAAGCCCGAGTGCTATAGCTACCGAGCCCACGCACCCTAGAGCCTGTGCTTGGCCGCAAGAGACGCTCAGGCACCATAGCAAAGAGTAGCTCCCTCATGCTGCAACTAGAGAAAGCCCACGTGTAGCAACGAAGATAAGAACAGCCAAAAATAATAGGATTTTTAGAAGAATGATTGTTTAAAAATACACGCACCCTAGTGTTCATAGCAGCACTGTTTGCAATAGCCAAGACATGGAAGCAACCTACATCAACAGGAAGCTGTAACGGGATCAGGATGACAAGACTTTTCTTTAAAAAAAAAAAACAAAATTTACCTTTTTAATCATTTTTTAAATGTACAGTTCAGTGGGATTATGCTCTTGTCATTGTGCAATATCACCACCATCCATCTCCAGAAATTTTTCATATTCCCCAACTAAACTTCTGTACCCATTAAACACATTCTCTCTTCCTTTCTCCCCCAAACTCTGGCAAGCACCGTTTTGTTTCCTGTTTTTGTGAATTTAACTAATCTAGGTACTTCATACACGTGAAATCATACGCATTAATATTTGTCTCTTTTGACTGGCTTATTTCACTTAGCTTAATATCAAGGTTTACTCTTATAGCATGTGCCAGACTTTCTTCCTTTTTTTTTTAAATTATTTTTTATTAGTTGGAGGCTAATTACTTTACAATATTGTAGTGGGTTTTGTCATACATTGACATGAATCAGCCATGGATTTACATGTGTTCCCCATCCCGATCCCCCCTCCCACCTCCCTCTCCACCCGATCCCTCTAGGTCTTCCCAGTGTACCAGGTCCGAGCGATTGTCTCATGCATCCAACCTGGGCTGGTGATCTGTTTCACCCTAGATAATATACATGTTTCGATGCTGTTCTCTTGAAACATCCCACCCACCCTCGCCTTCTCCCACAGAGTCCAAAAGTCTGTTCTATACATCTGTGTCTCTTTTTCTGTTTTGCATATAGGGTTATCATTAACATCTTTCTAAATTCCATATATATGTGTTAGTATATTGTAATGGTCTTTATCTTTCTGGCTTACTTCACTCTGTATAATGGGCTCCAGTTTCATCCATCTCATTAGAACTGATTCAAACGAATTCTTTTTAATGGCTGAGTAATATTCCACGGTGTATACGTACCACAGCTTCCTTATCCATTCGTCTGCTGATGGGCACCTAGGTTGCTTCCATGTCCTGGCTATGATAAACAGTGCTGCGATGAACATTGGGGTGCACGTGTCTCTTTCAGATCTGGTTTCCTTGGTGTGTATGCCCAGAAGTGGGATTGCTGGGTCATATGGAAGTTCTATTTCCAGTTTTTTAGGAAATCTCCACACTGTTTTCCATAGCGGCTGTACTAGTTTGCATTCCCACCAACAGTGTAAGAGGGTTCCCTTTTCTCCACACCCTCTCCAGCATTTATTGCTTGTAGACTTTTGGATAGCAGCCATCCTGACTGGCGTGTAATGGTACCTCATTGTGGTTTTGATTTGCATTTCTCTGATAATGAGTGATGTTGAGCATCTTTTCATGTGTTTTTTAGCCATCTGTATGTCTTCCTTGGAGAAGTGTCTGTTTAGTTCTTTGGCCCATGTTTTGATTGGGTCATTTATTTTTCTGGAGTTGAGCTGGAGGAGGTGCTTGTATATTTTTGAGATTAATCCTTTGTTGCTTCGTTTGCTATTATTTTCTCCCAATCTGAGGGCTCTCTTTTCACCTTGCTTATAGTTTCCTTTGCTGTGCAAAAGCTTTTAAATTTCATTAGGTCCCATTTGTTTATTTTTGCTTCTGTTTCTAATATTCTGGGATGTGGTTCATAGAGGATCCTGTGGTGATTTATGTCGGAGAGTGTTTTGCCTATGTTCTCCTCTAGGAGTTTTATAGTTTCTGGTCTTACATTTAGATCTTTAATCCATTTTGAGTTTATTTTTGTGTATGGTGTTAGAAAGTGTTCTAGTTTCATTCTTTTACAAGTGGTTGACCAGTTTTCCCACCACCACTTGTTAAAGAGGCTGTCTTTTTTCCATTGTATATCCTTGCCTCTTTTGTCAAAGAGAAGGTGACCATAGGTTCATGGATTTATCTCTGGGCTTTCTATTCTGTTCCATTGATCTATATTTCTGTCTTTGTGCCAGTACCATACTGTCTTGATGACTGTGGCTTTGTAGTATAGTCTGAAGTCAGGCAGGTTGATTCCTCCAGTTCCATTCTTCTTTCTCGAGATTACTCTGGCTATTTGAGGTTTTTTGTATTTCCATACAAATTGTGAAATTATTTGTTCTAGTTCTGTGAAAAATACCGTTGGTAGCTTGATAGGTATTGCATTGAATCTATAGATTGCTTTGGGTAGTATAGCCATTTTGACGATATTGATTCTTCCAATCCATGAACACGGTATATTTCTCCATCTGTTTGTGTCCTCTTTGATTTCTTTCATCAGTGACTTATAGTTTTCTATGTATAAGTCTTTTGTTTCTTTAGGTAGATATACTCCTAAGTATTTTATTGTTTTTGTTGCAATGGTGAATGGTATTGTTTCCTTAATTTCTCTTTCTGTTTTCTCATTGTTAGTGTATAAGAATTCAAGAGATTTCTGCATGTTAATTTTATATCCTGCAACTTTACTATATTCGTTGATTAGCTCTAGTAATTTTCTGGTAGAGTCTTTAGGGTTTTCTATGTAGAGGATCATGTCATCTGCAAACAGTGAGAGTTTCACTTCTTCTTTTCCTTTTACTTCTTTTTCTGCCCTGATTGCTGTGGCCAACACTTCCAAAACTATGTTGAATAGAAGTGGTGAGAGTGGGCACCCTTGTCTTGTTCCTAATTTTAGGGGAAATGCTTTCAATTTTTCGTCATTGAGGGTAATGCTTGCTGTGGGTTTGTCATATATAGCTTTTATTATGTTGAGGTATGTTCCTTCTATTCCTGCTTTCTGGAGAGTTTTCATCATAAATGGATGTTGAATTTTGTCAAAGGCTTTTTCTGCATCTATTGAGATAATCATATGGTTTTTATCTTTCAATTTGTTAATGTGGTGTATCACATTGATTGATTTGCGGATATTAAAGAATCCTTGCATTCCTGGGATAAAGCCCACTTGGTCATGGTGTATGATTTTTTTAATATGTTGTTGGATTCTGTTTGCTAGAATTTTGTTAAGGATTTTTGCATCTATGTTCATCAGTGATATTGGCCTGTAGTTTTCTTTTTTTGTGGTATCTTTGTCTGGTTTTGGAATTAAGGTGATGGTGGCCTCATAGAATGATTTTGGAAGTTTACCTTCTTCTGCAATTTTCTGGAAGAGTTTGAGTAAGATAAGTGTTAGCTTTTCTCTAAATTTTTGGTAGAATTCAGCTGTGAAGCCATCTAGTCCTGGGGTTTTGTTTGCTGGAAGATTTCTGATTACAGTTTCGATTTCCTTGCTTGTGATGGGTTTGTTAAGATCTTCTATTTCTTCCTGGTTCAGTTTTGGAAAGTTATACTTCTCTAAGAACTTGTCCATTTCTTCCAAGTTGTCCATTTTATTGGCATAGAGCTGCTGGTAGTAGTCTCTTATGATCCTTTGTATTTCAGTGTTGTCTGTTGTGATCTCTCCATTTTCGTTTCTAATTTTGTTAATTTGGTTCTTCTCCCTTTGTTTCTTAATGAGTCTTGCTAATGGTTTGTCAATTTTGTTTATTTTTTCAAAAAACCAGCTTTTAGCTTTGTTGATTTTTGCTATGGTGTCTTTAGTTTCTTTTGCATTTATTTCTGCCCTAATTTTTAAGATTTCTTTCCTTCTACTAACCCTGGGGGTCTTCATTTCTTCCTTCTCTAGTTGCTTTAGGTGTAGAGTTAGGTTATTTATTTGACTTTTTTCTTGTTTCTTGAGGTAGGCCTGTAATGCTATGAATCTTCCCCTTAGCACTGCATTTACAGTGTCCCATAGGTTTTGGGTTGTTGTGTTTTCATTTTCATTCATTTCTATACATATTTTGATTTCTTTTTTGATTTCTTCTATGATTTGTTGGTTATTCAGAAGCGTGTTGTTTAGCCTCCATATGTTTGAATTTTTAATAATTTTTTTTCCTGTAATTGAGATCTAATCTTACTGCACTGTGGTCAGAAAAGATGACTGGAATGATTTCAATTTTTTTGAATTTACCAAGACTCGATTTATGGCCCAGGATGTGATCTTTTCTGGAGAAGGTTCCGTGTGCACTTGAGATAAAGGTTAAGTTGATTGTTTTGGGGTGAAATGTCCTATAGATGTCAATAAGGTCTAGCTGGTCCATTGTGTCCTTTAAAGTTTGTGTTTCCTTGTTAATTTTCTGTTTAGTTGATCTATCCATAGTTGTGAGTGGGGTATTAAATTCTCCCACTATTATTGTGTTACTATTAATTTCCTCTTTCATACTTATTAGTATTTGCCTTACATATTGCGGTGCTCCTATGTTGGGTGCATATATATTTATAATTGTTATATCTTCTTCTTGGATTGATCCTTTGATCATTATGTAGTGTCCTTCTTTGTCTCTTTTCACAGCCTTTATTTGAAAGTCTATTTTATCTGATATGAGTATTGTGACTCCTGCTTTCTTTTGGTCTCCGTTTGCATGAAATATTTTTTTCCAGCCCTTCACTTTTAATCTGTATGTGTCCCTTGTTTTGAAGTGGGTCTCTTGTAGACAGCATATATAGGGGTCTTGTTTTTGTATCCATTCAGCCAGTCTTTGTCTTTTGGTTGGGGCATTCAACCCATTTACATTTAAGGTAATTATTGATAGGTATGGTCCTGTTGCCACTTACTTTGTTGTTTGGGGTTCGCGTTTATACAACCTTTCTGTGTTTCCTGTCTAGAGAAGATCCTTTAGCATTTGTTGAAGAGCTGGTTTGGTGGTGCTGAATTATCTCAGCTTTTGCTTGTCTGTAAAGCTTCTGAATTCTCCTTCATATCTGAATGAGATCCTTGCTGGGTACAGTAATCTAGGTTGTAGGTTATTCTCTTTCATTACTCTAAGTATGTCCTGCCATTCCCTTCTGGCCTGAAGGGTTTCTATTGATAGATCAGCTGTTATCCTTATGGGAATCCCTTTGTGTGTCATTTGTTGTTTCTCCCTTGCTGCTTTTAATATTTGTTCTTTGCGTTTGATCTTTGTTAATTTGATTAATATGTGTTTTGGGGTATTTTGCCTTGGGTTTATCCTGTTTGGAACTCTCTGGGTTTCTTGGACTTGGGTGGCTATTTCCTTCCCCATTTTAGGGAAGTTTTCAGCTATTATCTCCTCAAGTAACTTCTCATGGCCTTTCTTTTTGTCTTCTTCTTCTGGGACTCCTATGATTCGAATGTTGGGGCGTTTCACATTGTCCCAGAGGTTGTCCTCATTTCTTTTGATTCTTTTTTCTTTTTTCCTCTCTGCTTCATTCATTTCCACCATTTTATCTTCTACCTCACTTATCCTATCTTCTGTCTCTGTTATTCTACTCATGGTTCCCTCCAGAGTGATTTTGATCTCATTTATTGCATTATTCATTTTTAATTGACTCTTTTTTATTTCTTCTAGGTCCTTGTTAAACATTTCTTGCATCTTCTCAATCTTTGTCTCCAGGCTATTTATTTGTAACTCCATTTTGTTTTCAAGATTTTGGATCATTTTTATTATCATTATTCTAAACTCTTTTTCAGGTAGATTCCCTATCTCCTCCTTTTTTGTTTGATTTGGTGGGCATTTTTCATGTTCCTTTACTTGTTGGGTATTTCTCTGCCTTTTCATCTTGTTTAGATTGCTGTGTCTGGAGTGGGCTTTCTGCATTCTGCTGGTCTGTGGTCCCTTTTAATTGTGGAGATTTTACCCAGTGGGTGGGGTTGCACGATTGGCTTGTCAAGGTTTCCCGGTTAGGGAAGCTTGTGTCAGTGTTCTGGTGCGTGGAAATGGATTTCTTCTCTCTGGAGTGCAATGGAGTGCCCAGTAATGAGTTTTGCAATGGGTCTATGTGTTAGGTGTGACTTTGGGCAGTCTGTATGTTGACACTTAGGTCTATGTTCCTGCGTTGCTATAGAATTTGTGTGGTATGTCTTGTTCTGGAGCTTCTTGGCTCTTGGGTGGTGGTTGGTTTTGGTGTAGGTATGGAGGCTTTTGGATGGTCTCTTATTCCTTAATGTTCTGTGTAGTCAGGAGTTTTCTGGTTTTCTCAGGTTTTGGGCTTAAGTCTCCTGCCTCTGGATCAGTTTTATTCTTCCAATAGTCTCAAGACTTCTCCAACTATGCAGCACTGATAATAAAACTTCTAGGTTAATGGTGAAAAGATTTTCCACCGTGAGGGACAACCAAAGAGGTTCACAGAGTTACATGAAGAACAGGAGAGGGAGGAAGGAGATAAGAGGTGAGCAGGAGGAGAGAAAGGGGGACTCAAGAGGATAGAGACAGATCTACACAGTTATCTGTTCTCAAAGTGTTCTCCATAGCCCAGACACCCACAATGATTCACAGAATTGGATTGGGAAGAGAAGGGGAAAGGAGGAAATAGAGGTGTTCTGAGGTAGAAAACAGAGAGTCAAACATGGAAGAGAGTAATCAACACACTCCTGAATAGAAATGGGAATTGAATATTGGATTCTTAAATGTCCAAAATTTGTATCACATACTGAAAAACAAAGATTAAAAATTTAGCATAGAGGTTAGACTCTTTGAAATAAAATATTTAAAAACAAAAACAAAACCCCAAAATTTATAAATATATATGAAGTTCAGTTTAAAAATAGGGCTTCTCTCTTTTTTTTTTTTTGCAAGGTTATAGTGAAATGAAAATGAAAGTTAAGGAATAATAGAGGAGTATTAGAGGACTTTAAAGGCAAATAGGAGAGAAAAACAAGAAAAAGAAAAGAAAAAAAAAGAAAGAAGAAAAAAAAGAAAAAGAAAGAAAAACAAATTTTTTTCCCTAATTGAAAAAAATCATAAAAATATATGAAAATGAAAGTTGAGGAGTAATGGGGGAGTAGTAGGGAATTTTAAAAGAAAATAAAAGAGAAAAAATTTTTTAAAAAAAGGAAAGAAAAAAATTTTTTTTAACTTAACAAAAAAGTATACATATATATCTAGGAATTTCTCTGGAGCTGTTGCGGTCAGTGTGGGTTCAGTTCAATTTTAGATACCTCCTCTTTCTAGCTTACACTTCTCGATATCTATAGGCCTCTTCCGGTGTAGTCGGTGTTACCTTCAGGGATTTTAACCTGTTGCACTGGTCCTTTCTGAAGCGGTTCCCTTTGTTTATTTGGCTTCTGTTTGCCGTCTCTTCGGTGTCTGATTTCCGCCCTGACACAGGCGGGCGGAGGTGGTCTCTTACTTAGGTTCGCTGGTTCAGTTCGGTGTCTAATTTCCGCCCTGACACAGGCGGGCGGAGGTGGTCTCTTAGGTTCACTGGTTCAGTTCAGACCTGCTGCGGGGAGGGCGGGCGCTGCAGGCAGACGTCGCTGTGTGTGGGGAGCTCTCGCCGTGTTCCGGCCACACTGGGTTGGCCCCGCTCACGGGTGTCTGTGCTTTCCCGTCTACACCGCTCAGGCTCCCGGCTGCTCTCTATGGAGCGGGCCCTGCGTTGAGTGCGGTTCCAGTTTTCGGGTCCTCCACAAGAGCGCGGATTCGGTTGCGCCTGCGTGTTGTGTCTTCCCCGGCCTGAGCGGCCCGGGCAGCCAGAGGCTTGGCGCCCTCTCCCCGGGCGCGGCGCGCCTTTTCCCTCCGCGGCCCCAGCGCGCGCCGCCGGTCGGGTCTCAGGAAGTCTTCAGACAGGACCCGGGGCCTGTGTGCCGGGTGGGAGGGGGCGGCTTCTCTGGGCTGAGTTTGCCCCTTGCCCCTCCCCCTGCCTCCTACCTCCCGCGGGGATGGGCCGGCCCTTCTCTGGAGTTTCTCAGTCCCTTTGTTTTCTGAACTGACGGCAGTGTGTTCCGGCCGGTTAATTTTTCCTTGCTCTCCCACAGTTGTTTTTTTTTTTTTGAATTTAAAATCTATTTTATTATAGAGATCAGTTTCTAACAAATGGAAATGTGTCATCTGTTTCCTCAACTGTGTAAATAATATTAAATTCCTTTGAAACTGGAATCTGCAGGCACAGCTATTTACTGAATATTGTATCATCTCCTAAAGTAAAACTATCCTGAGGAAGATGGAACTTTTGATCTTAATACCAATATATAGATATTGGTATATAGAAAAAAAATGATATAGATGCATATAATCATTTTTGCAAAGGAATTTCCTTGTGAAAATTTCTCATCCTTTTACCCACTATTCACAAAGGACTGGCTGGTATGGTCAGTCCTGGTGTTTTACAATCAGACATCAAGGATCCCCACTGCATTTCTCTCTAGGCTGACCACAAACATCTGTGAGCACCTCATTTCAGTACAAGAAAACAGGCACTTAAGAATTCTTGGCAGTAACCATCCTCATGTGTCATCTGAATCCATCCTAACCTGCTAGCATGTCCTTTAGACAGCAACTGGTCTGAGGGTCCTTCAGAAGCACATTGACAACGTCAAGATGGTGTTCGTATGCCAGCTTGTAATACAAGGAGATGCCTTCACAGTAAGTGAGTCACTTCTTCAGGTTTTTCAGAACAGAGTCTGTAGGCTGATGATGTTTACATTTTATTGAAATCTCTTCAAATATGCTGGGTCTTAATAACCTTTGCTGCTTAAATTCTTCCAAATAATTAAAGTCTCCTTTAAGAATCCCACAGTTTAAAAAAGCTCCCTCCGACTGCTCTCAGGGCCTTCGGGCCGGTCCCCACCCTAAGCAATGCCGCCGGCTCCTCTCCGTTCCGCCCCCTCTTGCTGGTGGCGGGTGCGGGCGTCTGGGGGTACTTTTCTGCTGGGAGTTACTTTTAGGCATGTAATCTGTGGGCCTTATTTAATTTCTCCTCCCAGTTAGGAGGAAAAACTTCCCTCAGACCCGCCAGCGCGAGGGTTTCCTGGTGATTGGAAACTTCCTCTATTGAGACTCCCTTCCCGGGTTGGGTCTCCGTCCCCAGCTCTTTTGTCTCCCTTTTTATCTTTTATATTTTGTCCTACCTCCCTTCGAAGACAATGGGCTGCTTTTCTGAGCCCCTGATGTCCGCTGCTAGCGATCAGAAGTTGTTTTGTGAACTTTGTTCAGCGTTCAATTGTTCTTTCGATGAATCTGTAGGAGAGAAAGTGGTCTCCCCGTCCTAGTCCTCCGCCAGCTTGGCTCCTCCCCCTGTGAATCGACTTTCTTCCTTTTAAAGCAGAATAATATTCGATTATACATATATACTGCGTTTTGCTTTTTCCTTCATCTCCAAGGGACAATTGGGTTGTTTCTTCATTTTGACTATTGTGAATAAGGCTGCATGGGTGTGTAGAAGTCTGCAAGGTCCTGATTTTGACTGGAGTATGTATATACCCAGAGTGGAACTGTTAGATCACATAGTAATTCTATTTTTGATTTTTTAAGAATTGCCATACCATTTTCTGTAGCAGCTGAAGTACTATATAGTTTCATCAACAGAGCACAGGTGTTCCCATCCTTCACATCCTCACTTTTCATCTATTTTATTTTTTGATAGCAGTCATTCTAATGCTTGTGAGGTGGTATCTCACTGTAGTTTTGATTTGCATTTCCCTAATGATTTGTGATGTTGAACATCTTTCCATGTGCTTATTGGCTATTTGAATAACCTCTTTGGAGAAATGTCTATTCAAGTCCTTTGCCCAGTAAGTTGTAGTTATTTGTACACTGTAGATATTAACCTATTATAGCCCTAAAATTGTCATTTGCAGGTACTTTTCCCCAACTTCTGAGCTGTCTTTTTACTTTGTTGATTTGTGTCCTTTGATACAAAGAAATTTTAAATGTTGGTGAAATCTAATTTATCTAATTCCTTTTTTTGTTGCTTGTGGTTTTGTTGTTTTATAAATCATTGCCAAATTCAAGACCATGAAGATTTCCCCCTGTTTTCTTCTGAGAGGTCTATCATTTTAGGTCTTACATTTAGGTCTTTGATCCATTTGTAGTTATTGTTTATTTTTTATATATATTTTTGGCCACACCATGAGGCTTATGGGATCTTAGTTCCCTGACCAGGGGACTGAACTTAGGCTCACAGCAGTAAAAGTGCTGACTCTAACCACTAGATTGCCAGGGAATTCCTTGCCGTTAATTTTTGTATGTGGGGTAAAATAAGGGTCCAGCTTCATTCTTTTGCATGTGGATATCTAGTTTTCCTGACACAGTTTGTTGCAAAGACCAAGTTACTTTTTTTTTAAATTAATCTTTGGCTGCACTGCATGGCTTGCAGGATGTTCGTTCCCCAAGCAGGAACTGAGCCCATGCCCTCGGCAGTGGCAGTGAGGATGTAGAGTCCTAACCACTGGACCACCTGGGAATGCCTTTTTTTTTCTTTTTTTAACGTGACTGAATGAATAGCTGTGTCATTCATTAAGTGTATTAGCAGGAAATACATAAGGGAAAATTTTGACAGGCTAGATAATGTTAAGAAAGTTAATCTGAGGAAAGACAAATGCAGCCATGCATGAAGTGTCTGTCCACTGGACTTCGCCACTAGGTGCCCTGGATGAGAAACAGTTCCTGGAGAAGTAGAGACAAAAGGAAGACAACAGTGGACCGTGAAGGGAATGAATACATCTGTCATCATAGGTAAATCTTGGAAAGTAAGTTGAAATGAAAAGCAATTTGCATGAAGATATGTAATATACAGTTTTATTTAAAGTTTTAAAATTGCAGAACACTAACTTTTTTGGCATATTATAAATGTATGTTAAGAGTAGGAACTCACGTATAGGAGTTTAAAAAGTCAATTTTGGCGATTTCCCTGTCGGCCCAGTGGTTGTCTGTCTCCCCGTGCAGGGGGGCATGGGTTTGATCCCAGGCTGGGGAACGAGGAGCCCAAACGCTGCACAGCATGGCCTAAAAAAGCAAAATGAAACAATAATCCATTTTTAAGTGAATGGGGCTTCCCTTGTGGCCCAGTGGTGAAGAATTGGCCTGCCAATGCAGGAGGCACAGGTTCAATCCCTGGTCAGGGAAGATCCCGCTAAGCCCCTGAGCCACAACTGCTGAGCCCACACACCCTAGAGCCAGTGCTCTGTCAGGAGACGCCACTGCAATGGGAAGCCCACGAAAGTCAGCTAGAGAGTAGCCCCCGCTCGCTGCAACTGGAGAAAAGCCCTTGCTGCAGTGAAGACTGCAGCACAGTGAAAAATAAAGAAAAAAAATGTAAGTGAATGGTTGAAACGTGAACTCTAGCTAAGTAAATAAACTGGCCAATTAGGGAGCTTTTCATTTGAAAACACATGTTTATCTCTACCTTTGATTGCGCTGGGTCTTCGTTGCTGCGTCCGGGCTTTCTCTAGTTGTAGTGCATGGGCTTCTCCTCGCAGTGGTCTCTTGCTGTGGGCACAGCCTCTGTCTAGGCACTGTGGTCCTCTGTTAGGCACTGCAGTCCTCTGTTGGCACTGCGGTCCTCTGTTAGGCACTTCGGTCTTCTGTATGGACTATGGTCCTCTGTTAGGCACTGCGGTCCTCTGCTAGGACTGTGGTACTCTGTTAGGACTGCGGTCCTGTAGGCATTGCGGTCTTCTGCTGCTCAGGCATGTGGGCTCAGCAGTTGTTGTACGTGGGCGTAGCTGCTCTGGGGTGCGTGTCCCCGCATTGGCAGGAGGACTCTTATCCACTCTGCCACCAGGAAGGTCCTCTTTCTTATTTTTGTGTGCATTTTTGGTTGCGCTGGGTCTTTGTCGCTGAGCACAGACTTTCCCTAGCTCCAGCGAGTAGGGCTACTCTTTTTTGCAACATGTGGGCTTCTCATTGCTTCTCTTACTGGTGTGCGGGCTCAGTAGTTGCAGCATACGGACGTAGCTGCTTTGTGGCATGTGGAATCTTCCGGGACCAGGGTCCCACCCCCGTCCCCTGCACTGGCAGGCGGGTTCTTATCCACTGTAACACCAGGGAAATCCTTTCCATCTTTATTTTAAATCAGAAGGATGATTTAGTAAATAACCTGTGCCAATCTCAAATTCTTATCAAATGCTTCTAACCATCCTATATATGTTTTGGGAGTATTAGGTCTACTGTTACAGATGGAGGCAGAGACTACTTGAGATTTCACTGATAAGTGGCCTACTGAGTATTTGAACAAAGGTGTTTAATCAGTTTGAGAACTAAGAAGGAACAATTCCTCTTTAACAAGTTTATCCAAACTATACATCCCCTAATTTGAGAACTAAATATTTAATCATTCTGTAGCAGAGGAGGTTAGTTGTCCATTTTAAGGGTAGTAGATAAAAAATGGTTGAAGGAGTTACAGGCATTCTTAGTTTTATTTTACTTTGTAGAAACCATGTTTTTTTTTTTTTTTTTTTTTTACAAGTTGAAGGCTTGTGGCAACCCTGCATCAACTGTATTGGCGCTATTTTGCCAACAGCACTTGCTCCCTTCATGTCTCTCTCACATTTTGGTAACTCTCACAATATTTCAAACTTTTAAATTACTATATTTGTTATGGTGATATGTGATCTTTGATGTTACCACTGTAATTGTTTTAGGACATCATGAACCATGCCCATATAAGATGGTGAACTCGATAAATGTGTTTTGACTGCTTTACTGACCAGCCATCTCTTTCTCTCTCCCCCCTCAAGCTTCCCTATTTCCTGAGACACAAGGATACTGAAATTAGGGCTAATTAATAACCAAACAATGGCCTCTAAGTGTTCAAGTGAAACGAAGAGACTCACATCTCTCATTTTAAAGCAAGAGCTAGAAATGATTAAACTTAGTGAGGAAGCCATGTCAAAAGCAGAGATAGGCTGAAACTAGGCCTAAATTACCAAAACAAAACTAGGCCTAAATTACCCAAACAATTGGCCAAGTTGTGAATGCAACAAAAAATTTCTTGAAGTAAATTAAAAGTGCTACTTCAGCAACACACAAGGGAAAGCAAACCAGTCTTATTGCTGATACAGAGAATTTCTAGTGGTTTGTACAGAAGATCAAGACAGTCACAACATTCCCTTAAACCAGAGCCTAATCTGGAACAAGGCTCCAGCTCTCTTAGATTTGATGACATTGGACAGGTGAGGAAGATGCAGAAGGAAAATCTGAAGCTGGTAAAGTTGGTTCATGAGATATAAGGAAGTAAGCCATGACATAAAAGTGCAAGATGAAACAAGTGTTGATGCAGAAGCTGCAGCAGGTTATCCAGAAAATCTAGCTTATATAATTAATGAAAATGGCTACACTACATAACAGATTTCAGTAAAGATACTATTCAGGACTTTCATAGGTAGAAAGGTCAGTGCTTGGCTGAAAAGCTTCAGTGGGCAAGCTGGCTTTCTCATTAGGGATAGTGCAGCTGGTGACTCTAAATTGAAGCCAGTTCTCATTTATCAACCATTCTGGAAATCGTAGGGCTCTTAAAAATGCTAAGTCTATGCTGCCTTTGCTCTGTAATTTGGACAACACAGTCTGGATAATAATAGCACATCTGCTTACAACAGGGTTTACTGAATACTGTAAGCCCACTGTTGAGGCTTAACTGCCAGAAATAAGGATTCCTTTCAAAATATTACTGCTCATCAAAAATGAACCTGGTCATCCAAGAGCCCTGAAAGATGTATAGTGAAATTAATGTTGTTTCTGAACATATCCATGATGCAGTTCAGGAATCAAGGAGTAATTTCAAGTCTTATGACTTAAGAAAGAAATACATTTCGTAAGGCTGCCATGATGATTTCTCTGATAAATCTAGGCAAAGTAAATTGAAAACCTTCTGGACAAGATTCACCATTCTAGAAGCCATGAACATTAGTGATTCAAGAGGTCAAAACATCAGTATTAAGAGTTTGGAAGTTCATTCTAGCACTCATGAATGACTTTGAGGGGTTCAAGATTTCAGTGGAGGAAGTAACTGCTGATGTGGAAATAGGAAGAGAACTAGAAATTAGAAGTGGAACTTTAAGATATAACTGAATTGCTGCAATCTCATGATAAAACTTGAATGGATGAGTTGCTGTTTAAGGATGAACAAAGTAGTTTCTTGAGATGGAATCTACTCTTGGTGAAGATGCTGTGAAGATTATTGGTATGATGACAAAAAGTTTAGAATATTACATAAATGTAGTTGATATGGCTGTAGCAGGGTTTGATAAGATTGACTTCAATTTTGACAAAAGTTCTTCTGTGGATAAAAACACTATCAAACAAGCATTGCAGGGACTTCCCTGGTGGTCCAATGGCTGGGACTCCATGCTCCCAATGCAGGGGACCAGGGTTTGATCCCTGGTTGGGGAACTAGATCCTATATGCCACAACCGAGTTTGCATGCAGCAATGAAGATTGAAGATCCCAAGTTGCTGGTGCAACCAAATAAATAGTAAAATAAATGTTAAAAAAGAAATTAAAAAAAAGCATTGCAGAAATTGTTCTTGAAAGGAAAAGTCAATTGATATGGCAAACTTCACTGTCGTCTTAAATTCCTTGGTGGTCTAGTGGTTGGGACCCCAAGCTGTCACTGCTAAGGCCCAGGGTTCTACCCTGGTCCAGAATTAAGATCCTACACACCAACTTCGAACCAAATGGCACGGCCAAAAAGAAAAAGTTACCCTCAATCTTCAGAAACCCCCACCTGATCAGTTGGTAGCCATCAAGACTTCCACCAGTTAAAAAAAAAAAAAAATCTGATAAGTCCTACATAACTTTTATATGTATTAGAAAAAAACAACAAAAAATCATGACTCACTCTATTGTGTGGTGGTATGGAACTGAACCCACATTATCTTTGAGGTATGCCAGAGATCAGCCTTTTTGCCTTACTACCCCCTTCTTCCTTTCTGGGTTTCCCTGGTAACTCATTGGTAAAAAAAATCCACCTGCCAAGCAACAGACACGGGTTTGGTCCCTGGGTTGGCAAGACTCCCTTGAGAAGGAAATGGCAACGCACTCTGGTATTCTTGCCTGGGAAATCCTATCAACAGAGGGATATGGTGGGTTAGTCCACAGGTCACAAGTCAGACAGGACTTAGCAACTAAACAAATGCCTGTAATACATGATATAAAGAGTAGCAATAGTTTGAAATGGGAATACACTATAGTTATCAGCGGCAGTAATAGCCTTCGACAAGATACTTCTCTAAAAATGTAACCAAGAACTGGCCATTTGTTCTCTCTGTAGAGAGAAGGGTGAGGAAATGGGAGTTAATATCCCTAATTTCTCCTGAAATAATCACTACCTGACTCAGACTTGGCAGACTTCAGCCTCTTGAGACTTCTGTTCATTTAATGATTGTTTTACTCCAGAGAAACAGAAGCAGATCATTATTTCCAGCCAGACGTCAATCCGTGCTTCTCTAGGATAGCCAGCAGTGAAAAGGCTTTGGTCTTTGGGGAAGTCATTTAACCTCTTTTGGTCCTCAAGTCTTAATCCCAACTCCTAAAATAATGCCTACTTTCTCAAAGGGACTGAGAATAGTAAAAAGATGTAAACTTTAGTTCCCAAAATGTACCACAGCGTCTAATTTTTAAAAAATGTATGCTTCCTATTTTCAAATTTTAGCCCTCTGCTCTCCGCCAAAACACTTCCTAATAACTAAAGAGCTTCTAGATGAAAGTGAGAGAGCAGAGTGAAAAAGCTGGCTTAAAACTCAACATTCAAAAAACTAAGATCATGGCATCTGGTCCCATTACTTCTGGCAAAAAGATGGGGAAACACTGGAAACATATGACTTTTTCTTGGGCTCCAAAATCACTGCAGATGGTGACTGCAGCCAGGAAATAAAAAGACGCTTGCTCTTTGGAAGAAAAGCTATGACAAACCTAGACAGCATATTAAAAAGCAGAGACATTACTTTGTCCACAAAGTCAAAGCTATGGCTTTCCCAGTAGTCAGTCATGTATGGGTGTTGAGAGTTGGACCATAAGGAAAGCTGAGTGCTGAAGAATTGATGCTTCTGAACTGTTGTGTTGTAGAAGGCTCTTGAGTCCCTTGGACTGCAAGATCAAACCAGTCAATCTTAAAGGAAATCAGTCCTGAATATTCATTGGAAAGACTGATGTTGAAGCTTCAACACTTTGGCCGCCTGACAGGAAGAACTGACTCATTAGAAAAGACCCTGATGCTTAGAAAGACTGAAGGCTGGAAAAGGGGATGACAGAGGACAAGATGGCCGAATGGCATCAACTCAATGGAGAGTCTGAGCTCTGGGAGTTGGCGATGGACCAGGAGGCTCGGCGTGCTGCAGTCCACGGGGTTGCAGAGTTGGATACGACTGAGCAATTGAACTGAATGACTGAATAACCTCAACTCACAAACTTCACTGTTCTTATGACTTCTAGAGTTATCTGTATTGTGTATTTATCATGACTGGCTAAACTTGTATGTGCCAGCTTGCCTGGAGCAGTTTTGACTTCATTTATTATCATAGCACAATTATGGCTACCCTAATCATAACTTATAGATTAATGTCTGTACGTCTAAGAGCACACAGCACACGCACTGTCTATAGTCAAAAGTCTCTCCTTCATGAGGTACCTTCCTTTAAAAAAACATTTAACCTGGGCTCCCTGCATTGGGAGTGAGGAGTCTTAGCCACTGGACTACTAGGGAAGTCCTAGCATCTTCACTTTTTTACAAAGTACTATTTGAATACATATTGGGCCTCATCTGACCTCTGTGGCAAGCATTTCACATGTTACTTCCAACCCTGTACCAAGCTATTACATGACAAGAGGCCAGATGAGTCCCAATGTTTTCAGAAAGATCATAGGTCAGATGAGGGGATAATGATTAAATAAAGAAAAATCAGGATTTGCTAAGAGTTAACATCTAGGAAAGAAATGAGTTGCAGTCTCTGAAAACAAGTTTCTAATAACATGAACAGTATCTTCTTACAAGAGGTGAAGAGGCTGAGACGTTAAGAGGGGAACCTGTGGCATTAAACCTCTTTTACTGAAGCTGAGGTCTTAAAGAGTTACAAATGTGTTTTCATTTCTAGAGCTTTTGTCCCTGCACCTCGCTGAAGAGATCAAGCACCCACTGAGTTCATCCAACAAGAAGCCATAACTTTATTAATGATAGAAACAGTACAAATTTCAAACCCAGCTGCAGTTACTCTTTTGAAACATCAAAAAAAGGTCCTCTTTTCAGATGGTTACATTGTTAATTCCTGTAAGAGAAAAGAGATCATCAGAAGTGTGGTTACAGGCAAATTCAGAGAATACAGGTCACTAAAATCCAAGAATAATTAGAACAGGCTCTGGAAAGAAGCTTCTTAATCAGCTGATATTAAGCACAAAAAATAGTCACCCATAATTGGTCAGGGGAAGGAGCCAAGGATAAGCAGGATGCTCACCATGATAGCATTCACAATGCCGTTACTGGTCAGGGGGGAGGGAGCCAAGGATAAGCTGGATGCTCACCATGATAGCATTCACAATGCCGTTACTGGTCAGGGGAGGGAGCCAAGGAAAAGCTGGATGCTCACCATAATAGCGTTCACAATGTCGTTACTGTTGTTCTTCAGGGCTCGGACTGCCTTTGCTCTAGACACGTTTGCTTGTGACATGACCAATTCTATGTCCTTAACTTCCACACCTGTTTCATCAACCTAAGATAAGGAAAAAATACTTAATAAACTAAAGGCAAGAACAACTTCAATAGTTGCCAGGCATCTCCTGAATCAACAGACAGTACTTAACATAAGTCAAAAGCTACTTAACTCATGGAGAGCCTAAAACCATATAGAACACACCCATCAACACAGACATGGTATTATCTTGAGAGGATTTAAGGTACAAGAGATTTCCTTATATACCTCTTCCTCTTCACTCTCCTCTTGCACAGTTGGAGTCTGTGTGTTTTCTTGGATGTTTGAGACAGCTTCACCTTGAACTTTGAATTTCTCAGCAGCTGCTAACTGTGCTTGCTGAGATAAATCCTCAATCTATAGGACAGAAAGTACAGATTCAAATGAGTAGGTCAATCACAGTAAATCAACAAAATGGTATCTTTCCCAAACTCTCTCTAAATCTAACTTAAATCAAAATCACATTAACTTACTACCTACCCTTAAATCACTTGATCTAACTC
The DNA here is from genome assembly GCA_020226075.1 of Hydropotes inermis. Taxonomy (NCBI): domain Eukaryota; kingdom Metazoa; phylum Chordata; class Mammalia; order Artiodactyla; family Cervidae; genus Hydropotes; species Hydropotes inermis. The sequence goes on along the minus strand of CM035294.1, from coordinate 52,318,790 downwards.
AGATTATACTGATATATCCCTGTAGACAAAGAAATAGCTTATGTCTAAAGCAGTGGTCCTCCACTGGAGGGTGATTTTGTTCCCCAGAGGATCTGTCAAAAGCCTGGAAATTCTGTTGGTTATCACAACTGCAAGTGATACTGCTTAATGGACAGCCCTTCTACAACAAAGAATTATTTGACCCAAAATGTCAACAGCACTGAGGTTGAGAAATCCTAGTCTATAGCAATTCTCAAGAAAACTTTCCTTACCTTGGCTTCCCCAAAAACAATGTAGGTATCTGAAGCTGGGCTCTTGTACACATCTGGTTTTGTGATGACAAAAAGGATATTCTTAGATTTCCGGATAGTGACTCTAGTAACCCCTGTAACCTGTCGAAGGCCCAGTTTGGACATAGCCTAAAGAATAAAAAAGAATAGGTTGCCAACTTCTTTAGAACCAGCTTCAGGAAATACACTCAACAAAACTACATTCTAAGCAGACTTTTTGTGGGTAAAGAAAGAAAAGTTTATACAGGAATACATCATTGATTCTCAGGCTTCCTGCCACTACCTTCAGTTCTACCCACAGATCCCCCTTTCGAAAGCTGCTCCATCAGAACCTCTAACTTTATAACTTCAATTCTTACCTTCCGTGCCTTCTTTTCACTCCGGCTCTGTTTCGCTTTACTGACTGGTTCTTCATCGATTTCAGCTGCTGCTGCCAGCTAAGAAAATCAAATAGCTGTGAGTAAACTGGAGTGGAAGACCTGGATACCAAAATCCCCACATGGTTTTCCCTTTATGAAAGTTCACAGCTCCAAACGCATAAGCCAGCTTTCTCTGGTCAACACTGGTTCACCAATGTTTCTCTGACCCTAGTACTTACACTAGTAAGTTACTACCCACCTGAGCTTGCTGTGTGGTTGCCTGGGTAGAATCCTGCTCCTCAAGCTCTGGGACTGACTCATCACTATCAGATTCTGTTCCAGACCCTAGAATGACAAATAACTTTTACTATTTTATAGTAACGATTACAAGAGGCACGTCACCATGGCCTGCCCACACCAAAAGTCACTGGTTTACGCCAGACCTCAGAAAATTTAGTGCAAACCAGTGGACTTATGTGAAGTCGGCTCATGCAGTATGATAGCCTGTAAATTAGTCACAAACTAGTGTGTACACATCCATTAAAGACCCAGCCCCAGAAACACTCGACACAGCTGAGCAGTTTGTGTAACTGTGACTTTTCCTTCAAGTTCTTCCCTTCTCGGCACAGGCAAATACCAATGATTTATGCAATGCCAAATTCCACCCAACAGCCCATCCATCTCTGGTTGGCAAGGTGCCTCCAGATATACTTCAGTGAAAACAGTTACGATGACATTGTGGAGGCGGTCTTGAGGGCGTTGTGGGGAGAGGACACTTTCCCCTCATCCTTTAAACTGGTTTGGGGAAGGCCAGAAGCAGTTGTGTACACATTTAGCTTTACTTTGAAACTGCTAACTCTAGCAGTTTGATCTAATCAACACGACTCGAAGATTCTCAAAATGCTGATCTATAGTTCTAATAAGTCACTTCTAGGTAACTGTCCTATGACCTCACCCATTTCTTCCAAATGTAACTCACACATTTAAGTTTCCCTCAATTCAAAGGCTAAGCATCAACAGACTACTGAGGGAAAAAGCAATACACCTCCACCATTCTCAGGCTAGGAAAAATAGGTCTCAGAGGAAGAGAGTCCCTGGGCACTGTTATTACTAAGTTTAAGATGTGAAGAAATTCAAGTAGTTCTACATTTCCCAATATTTTAGCAAATCCCAGGCCCAGGGACGAGGTTAGTGATGTGGTAGAGATTAGAGCAGATTAAAGGTCTAGGAAGTCTCGGTTTTCAGTGTCAGATCAGTCAGGTAAGGAAGATGAGGGACCCAGAGTTAGCCTGGACCACGTTACACACGATAATACACAATGGACTATCTGAGGCGAAAACCAAGATTCTGTCTCACATTCCTAGAGTTTCTGCATTTACACTTATTGTTCTATGCCTAAACACAAGCAGATATCCTGGAGAAAGCGGCGCACCCTATGGTTAGTATCGGTGGGTAGCCCGGGAGGGTTGTGGGCAACACACCATGCACACAGCAAACCAAGGCAAATACCCTTATTGTTCTTCAGAACAGGCTGCTTGGCAGAGGGGGTCGGGGTAGGGATCCCGGCAGGTTTGGGGGTGGGCATGTTGACGAGAACCGGCTGGAAAGGCACTCCCCCCGAGATTGGTTCCGGGGGAATCAGAGGCGGCAGCTCATCCTCATCAGCAGGGGCTGAGGGCTTACAGGGTGATTCCAGCACCAGCCCAGGTGAGGACGGCAGAAATTGCTGTTTAGGAAGCAGAGGGGGAACTGGGGAGGAAGCAAGAGGCAGAGAGACTGAGGGGGTAGGTGCTGGAGAGACAGACGCTGATCCAGCTTTAGGAAGGACCTTCTCTGGGGCAGCTGTTGCTGAAGGGGTAGATGTCTCTGACTCAGGAGGAGGAGCCAAGGGGCCCTTTGGGGAGTGGAAAGAATCCTTGCCCTTTAAGGGAGAGACAGGGAGGGCTTTTGGAGCCTTTGGAGAAGAACCTTTCTGAGCAGAGACCGTCAGCAGAGGAGCTGGAGCCACTGCAGGAAGGGGCCCTTTAGCGCCATTCTGAGCGGAGGGATCTGGGCAGACAGGCGGTGAAACAGAACTCTTCTTGGCTGGTGGACCTTTCTGAGTGGGAGTTGTGATGACCGGTGCACTTTCTGGAGCTGAACCATTAAGCACTGCTTTGACAGCTGTGGGGCCTTTCTTTACTGGGGGCCCTTTAGATGCCTGAGGGGCAGTGGACCCCAAGGGACATGTGACTGAAACTGGGGAAGCAGGGGCCTCTTTGGGAGAGAGAGGAATCACAGTTGGGGGAGTGGGAGCCCCTTTGGAGGATGAGGTTGCTGGGCCCTCTTTGGGGACTGGAGACTTTTTTGGGGAGGGAGGAATTACAGCTGAGGGAGTGGGTACACCTTTGGGAACTGGGGTTCCTGTTGCTTTTTTGGTGGAAGGAGTCACGGCTGGGGAAGTAGGGACCTCTTTGGCGGTTGGAGTTATTGATGCTCTTTTGGGGGCCGGAGCCCCTTTGGAGGAAGGAAGAGCCACAGCTAAAGGAGTGGGGGTTCCTTTGAGTGATGGTGTTGCTGAGGCCTCTGTGGGGGAAGGAGTCATGGCTGCTAAAGCGGGGATCTCTTTGGGGTCTGGAGTTGCTAGAGACTCTTTGGGAGTCAGAATTGCTGAGGCTCTTTTGGGGGAGAGAGGAGCCACAGATTGGGGAGCAGAGTCTCCTGTGAGAGGTGGGGTTGCTGGACCCCTTTTGGGGGGATAAGTCACAGCAGAGGCAGTGGGGGTTCCTTTGGGTGATGGAGTTGCCGAGGCCTTTTTTGGAGATGGAGGAGTCACAGGTGGGGGAGTGGACTCTTCCTTTGGAGGTGGGCTAGCTGGGGCTTTTTTGGGAGATGGGGTTGCTGGGCTCCCTTTGGGGGAGGGAGGAGTCACAGGCGGGGGAGTGGACTCTTTCTTTGGAGGTGGGCTAGCTGGGGCTTTTTTGGGAGATGGAGTTGCTGGGCTCCCTTTGGGGGAGGGAGGAGTCACAGGTGGGGGAGTGGACTCTTCCTTTGGAGGTGGGCTAGCTGGGGCTTTTTTGGGAGATGGGGTTGCTGGGCTCCCTTTGGGGGAGGGAGGAGTCACAGGCGGGGGAGTGGACTCTTTCTTTGGAGGTGGGCTAGCTGGGGCTTTTTTGGGAGATGGAGTTGCTGGGCTCTCTTTGGGGGAGGGAGGAGTCACAGCTAGGGGAGTGGAGTCCTCCTTTGGAGGTGGGTTAACTGGCGTTCTTTTGGAAGAGGGAGGAGCCATAGCTGGGGAAGTGGGAGCCTCTTTGGGAGGTGGAGTGGCTAGGATTTGTTTTGGGGAAGGAGTTGCTGGGGCTCCTTTTGGGGAGGAAGGAGCCATAGGTGGGGGAACAGGAGTCTCTTTGGGGGATGGGGGAGTAGGGGAATGCTTTTCGACTAGTGATCCTTTAGAGACATGAAAAAGAAGATCGGCCTCTGGAAGAGAGGAAGCTTCAACTGGAGAAACAGTGAACGAAAGATTTCCAGCAGGAGTATCAGGGATAGCAGGTACACTTTTAGAAGCAGAAGGGGCAAGACTTAAGGGAGCAGTAGCTGAACCCTTCTTGGTTGGAATTCTTTTAGGCTGAGGAGACACAGTAGTCCCTAAAGGAGACGGGGAGCCAGCAAGGCACATTCCTTTGGAAGATGCAGTAACAGAAGCACCAGAGCCCTCAGTTGGGCACCCTTCAGGAGAGGAAGCCACAGATGCCAATGGTGAGGTTTGAGAAACGCCATGAACTTTCCGTGCACCCTGAGGAGTATGAGTTGGAGGCAGAAGGGTAGCAGACTCAGACTTGGGAATTTCAGGGACCTGTGCCATAGGAGTTAGAGAAGGAGAAGCATTCTGGGGAGACAAAGTCACTGCTGGAGCCATAGGGCAACTTTCAGAGGCTGGAGGCATCAATGGTAAAGTAGTAAGAGTGGAAGGAGTGGCTAGAGTCGAAGGAGTGGAAGTACCTTTGGCAGCTGCAGGAGCCATTCCATCAATGGCAGCACTTTCCAAAGGAGATGGAGCTACAGGTGGGGTAGTGAATGAAGTTTTGAGAAGCAGATTAGTTGGGTCTGGGCTTGTGTGAGAGTCTGTGTTGATCACAGAGACTGGGGAGCTAGCACTCAGAGGAGAGGAAGTCCTGGCTGGCTTCACTACAGGGAGAGGCCCTGGGAAGCTTTTTGCTGCCAGGGTGGCTTCAGGAGAAAGAGCCGTCTCTGGAGAAGGTGATGTACTCTGGGGAGAGGGGGGGTTCTTAGGCGCTGCCAGGGCTGCTGTACTAGGAAAATCTTTGAGAATGAGAGGGGTGGTAGGAGATAATGGAGAAGAGGCAGCGACATCTGAGGAGACCAGGTCAGGGACAGCAGAGATGCCTTTGTCAGGAGACAGAGCCAGAGAGGAAGTGGGAGCCCCCCCTGGAAAAGCAGTCCCAGCAGTAGGAACCACCTCATTTCTGGAAGAAAGGGGAGGAATTACAGGTCTCTGAGAAGTGTAAAAGGGATCCGTAGAAGAATGATCTACAAAAATAGTACCTTCTATGGGATCTGACAGAATATTAGAACTTGAAGTTTGGACAGGAGAACTCTGATGTAAAGGTGTAAGATGAGAGCCCAGAGAAGTGAGGAAAACCGGGGGGGACGCAGAAGCCACAGCAAAGGACTGAGTTGGAAGAGATGGCGCAGCAGGTGGACCCTTCAGGCTGAGGCTCACAGGGTGTTGTGGAGTAGTCGGAGCTGAGGAGATGGGGACACCTTTGACTTGAGGGGACGGGATGGCGGGTGGTATCTGAGAACATGAGGCTAGTTCAGACTGAACAGAGGCCAAAGGAGTTACAAGATGGGAAGGGATAGCACTGACTATACTTGCAGGGTTGGGGGTATCCTTTGGATTAGGAGTTAGTTGATAGGGAGCCTGACTAGGAGAGGGCTTTGGTTCTGAGCGAGCAACTGGAGCTGACAGCGATGTCACTGACCCCGACTCAATCACGGCAACTGAAGGAGGTGCACTGAGGGGGTGAGGGGGGTCGGCAGGGCTCTTCTGAACTGAGTGGGGAGCCAAGGCCACCAGAGCCAAGGGGGCTGAGGAGGAATGAGCACCTTTCAGAGGTGGAGCTATCATGGGAGAGGCCAGAGCTAAGGCAGCTGGGGAGATAGGAGGCCCTATTAGGTTTGGTAAGAAAATGGGGGGGTCAGTGGGAGGGGCAGCTCCCAGAGGCAGGGCCGTCCCATGGGATGACTGCAGAAAAGGAGCTTCACAAGGGGCTGAGGTCATGGTCGAGGGAGAAAGGAATGGGGAAGGCAGGTTAGGGGTTGCCAGAGGGCACTGCTGGGAGGCCAGGGAGCAGGGAGGGGTGGGGGCGGGTTTGGGCTGCCCTAAAGCAGCAGTGACGCTCAAGGTTGAAGACACAGGCGGCACAGCTGGAGGAGAAAAGCCAGAAAAAGGGGGGGGGATGAAGGAGGAGAGGGAAGGAAAAAACAAAAGTGAGTTATACAGCCCGACTTGGTACAACATGCCTCACACAAGAAACACTGGAAGTTTAAATCTGAGAACAAACGTGACCACGCAGGATTAGACAAAGGTGACAAGCAACAGCGACCTCCCCAAACACACTTCAGAGGTCAAGTAGAATACCTCATTCTTCTCCTTTCCCAAATCTACTAAAATAAGTAAACCACTTTAAGGTGAAGAACAGTCCAAGAGCTGTCTGTTGGTCTTTAACTGGGGATCGCCAGCCCAGGAGTAAGCTGGCAACAGCAGGCTTCCTACCGTTCCTTCTGAGATGTGCCCTTCTCTTCCCACCTCAAAGGGACCCTAAGACTTTCTCACAGACCACGGAGTCACCACTAGAAAGTGCTACTCTATCCAGTCAAGGAGCATGAACTGAAACAAATGCTGAAAACTGGAACAAGGAAGGTAATGAGTGGCAATAATAATGGAGAATCAGAGCTGAATGAGAAAAACAGGTCTCTAAATGCTCAGGCTTCAGAATACTCAATATTAAATACTAAGTCACAGAGCTTCCCTATACCTCATTTTACTCACCCAAATCAAACAAACAAAAAAACCAACCGCAAAAGTGCGGACCCCACAGTCTCTAAGCAATGTTAACTCTTCAGACATCAATCTGGATGAATCAGACCACGAGTAACAGAGGTTAGTCACAAGCGTAGGAACTGTATTATGAAACTGTAATCCAGCTTGTCAAACTAGACTGTGGAGAGAATACGCTGGGTCCCCACCCTTTAATCTGGATGAGTATGCCACTGTGCCAAAACAGGCATTACTTGGCACCACACTGAAGCTGTGCAAAAGATTCTGAATGATTGCTCAACACCTAGAAGGGAGTATTATTATTATTTTTTAAAAAAGCCTAGAGCATCCAAATTCACAGTTCACTCAACCAAGAGTACCCCACAGAGGTAGGCTCAAACCAGTCTTTCCTGGAAACTTGGTAGCTCAAAATCTTTATGACTACAGTGCAAATGCTCTCAAATGTATTAATCAGAACTTGAAACTTAGAATGTTTTCTTCTCACTGAACCTCAAAACTCCGGGATAAGGCCCAAATGACTTGCTTTAGACACCATAACCAATTTCCTAAGTCTGTTTCCTCACTTACTCTAGTAATTATTTGGTTATAGTTAGGTATCAAACCCCCACCCCCAAAAAACAAACCCCGAGTATTCATCACACTTAATCTAACCTACAATGCAATCTCAAAATACTCAGGAATAAGTTTAACAGTTCTGATGACTGTTTCGGAAGCAAACAGCATTAATTTTGAAGCTTGATTCAGATTATTCAAATTTCATCTGAATTTCAGATTCCACACTTGTAAAATCAAGTTGAGATTCTCTAAAATTTTGTCCAACACTGAAACTACAAATCTTCAGAGACCACTCCTTTATTTTTTAACCTTCCTTAAGTCCCAGTAGTTCAAGGATTTCACATAGCTCATTCCCCAGCTCAGACGCCCCCTCCTTTTTCTTTTCCAGCAGCTGTATTAATCCTTTCAGCTGCTAAAATCAGACAGGTGGGGAGGGAGAACCTTAATGCTTTCAACTATTTTAATTCCAGGAGACAGAAACTGCCCTTAAGTGACAGGTGGAGTTTAAAAAAAAAAAATTTACTACAGGGGCGGGGAGAGGCAAGTATGAAGATTCCCTTCGTTTACTTCTGCACAACTGAACAGCAAGAAGACTACCATAAAAGTTTTTTTCACTACCCCCTCTCAGGTTTTGTAGGGATATATTTTAAACAGAATTCAAACCTTGCATTTACACTACCTTCTACATTCATTAGTTTCAAAGCCGAAGAGCGGTCAAAAGAAGGCTCTAATTCAATCCTGGGTTCCAGATAAGCTGCTGATGCAGGCATTGTTCCAGGACACTAGAAACAGCTCAGCACCAATCCACAAAACAAGTTAACCAATCTAGGAGGGCTCCAGGGCCCAGGAGAACACATTTACCACCAGCACACATCTCATCCATGCATGTGATGAGGGCACAACGCCAAGCACTGCCATCTAAAACCTTGATGCAACTTGCTGGCTGGGACCTCACAAAAGCCCAGGTCTCCTGCCAGTGTCGCCTGTTTCCCATAGGTGAGTTACTACTACGGACTCTCCTCCCCGGTAAAGCTACAGACCCAGCTTCTTTAATGAGAACCAATACTAAGTACAGTCTATTTGTCACTTAACCCACCAAATGTTTTTAGGGCCAATCTTACAACCTTAATTAAGGGCAAGGGGTCCAGGGGGAACCTACCTGTCTCAGCCTGGGGCTGTGGCAACTCCTGCTCTGTAGCAGGGACGGTTTCTGTGGCTTCACCGGGCATTTCTGAAGGGAATAAAAAGGAGGCCTGAATTGACTAGGATCCATTCTGCTGTCCAATCCAGAGTCACGCTTAAAACTGCCGAGGGCTGTTAAATACCGTAAAGGTGTGTGGGACAGCACTCCCCAAAGTAGCTGGAATGGGTGAAAAACACGACGTAACCCTCACATTTTCGATCAAGAGAATCACCTTTTTTTTTGTCGCTCCTCTTCACTCCGCGGAGCGGATTTCCCAGTGCCCAGGGATTCGTTTTATTCCACTCCAAATCCCACACAGAAGCAATTATCACTGCGTTCTCAACCCGAGGGAGAGGATCCCGGTCTGGCTCCTGGGCACGGGATGGGAGACTTCAGACGCTACCTTGAAACGCCGCGCCCCCTCTCCCCCGCGCGCTTTCTGGGCGAGGACCTCCACGACCCGCGTTTGCTGACTTCCGGGACTCAGAAGGGGACAGACGGTGTCTTAAGCCCCAACATTGGCTTGTCACAATAAGGGTGTGTGTGTGCATACACGCGCGAGCGCGCGCGGGGGTGGGGGTGGTTGTTCCAAAGCTGTGACCCCTTAACCTCCTCTGGGTTCTGGCGAAGCCGGTTCCAACAGCAGACGCACCCCACTTCCATCCCCAACGGCTCCCATCTCCCCAGCTCTGGACTCCCTGGCCTTTGTGTCCTACTCTTGCCAGGACACCAAGAGCAGACCCCATTTTGTCCGGAGGCCCCAAGGCCACACTGCCCAGGTCTGAATAGGAGCCCCATGACCCCATAAAACCTCTAATTATCCTTAGCTCCTATTCTGCGCGGCGCCTCAGGCCGCAAGAAAGACGGATGGCTACGGATAAAAAAGTAGCGGCGAAGGCAAGCACTTACTGTGCGGGGAACGCGGAACCAAGATGGCGGCAGAAAGAGAGCGAGCGAGCGAGAGCGTGACCCACGCCTGTTGCAGAACGAAGCCTGGCGGAGGGGGCGGAGCCAGGATCTAATTCCGGGTCAGGAGCTGCTTGCAGTCACTTCCTTTAACCAGCGAGCCAGCCGGCTGTTTCCAGTTGGGGGTGGTGCCGAGGTCTAAATAAGGGTATGAATTTAGAACCGGAGTCGCTGGCCTGGCAGAACTCTATCCTGAGCTATGCAGTCCTTAGATAGCCGACCCCTTCGCGTCCCTCATGTCGAGGCATTTTTGATACGCGAAAGGCAGTAGCCTCTGCTCTCGTGTCAGGAAAGTAGCCACAACATTATTACTTTCTGACTTCATTTTATCAATTAATTCAGTAGAACATGTTATTAAGTAATGCCGAATACACGGAGATTGTAGTCACACCAATGAAAGGTAGCTGTGACCTAGGCTGTCAATTATTTTACTTTGGAATACATAATTTAAAGTGAGATTATCGTGAAGGTGTAAATTTCCATAGTCAGTATATTTCTTTTTGCCTCTATTTTGGACACTGTATCCTGAAACTCATCCGTTCTAGAGGATCCCACTCCTTATACAGTAGAGTTTTTGAAAAGTAGAATGTAAATGTTTTGTTAATGAAAAGGTCAGGGGTCCTGAGTCCCATATGCTCTCTCCAAAAGGACTCAACAAATAGAGTATTCACACTTTCAGTTCATTTCAGTCGCTCAGTCGTGACTCTGCGACCCCATGAACTGCTGCGCGCCAGGCCTCCCTGTCCATCACCCAACTCCCGGAGTCCACCCAAAGCCAGGTCCACTGAGTCAGTGATACCACCCAACCATCTCATCCTCTCTTGTCTCCTCCTCCTGCCCTCAATCTTTCCCAGCATCAGGGTCTTTTCAAATGAGTCAGCTTTTCGCATCAGGTGGCCAAAGTATTGGAGTTTCAGCTTCAACAGTCCTTCCAATGAACACCCAGGACTGATCTCTTTTAGGATGGACTGGTTGGATCTCCTTGCAGTCCAAGGGACTTTGAAGAGTCTTCTCCAACACACTTTAAATGCACTTAAAATCTAGTGGCTTTAAGACAATTGTGGCTACCTTTTAAGATAAGTGGGCTTCCTGTTGTCTCAGATGGTAAAGAATCTGCCTGCAGTGCAGGAGATGAGGGTTGGATTCCTGGGTGGGGAAATTCCCCCGGAGAAGGAAACCCACTCCCGTATTCTTACCTGGGAAATCCCATGGACAGAGCCTGGAGGGCTACTACAGTTAATGGGGTCCCAAAGAGTTGGACATGACTGACAGCCTAACACTTTTAAGATAAGCAGTGAATATTTTAAATGCTCTAAAAGCTACTTTAAAATTTCACCATTTTACTATAGTGGTGAGGATTACCTCATAGGATTGTTAGGAAGGTAATGTAAGCTAACTTATTGTTACCATTAAAATTTTTGGTAGAATTTCTGCTTAGTAGTGATCTGGGAGGCTTTCAGTGCATTCCATTTACCTTCAGAAGGGCCCATAATAGCCAACTGAGGCCTTAGATACTAAAACATTCTGACTACGCCTTTCTTTCCCAGGAAGCTCACTGACTTGTATCTGTTAATCGTTAGCTAAGGAAGGATGTACTTTCTTTGGGTTTCTTTATAAACTGGGCCTTTAACTGGCCCTTTGTTTCTAGTTTTCATACATGGACGAGTTGGCAAATCAGAGTTAGAGAAGTCAATTGTCTTTGAGCATGTTTCTGCTATTTTCAAGAACCACACATTGTTATATACAAGCACAATATATTCTGTAATTTAGTTTATTGGTTGTTATACCAGTTTTTATCAAGGACTCTAATATTAAAGTGTTAAAATGCTTTAATGCTAGACATATTGCTTTAATGCTAAACATCTTTTGTTGAACGGGTAATTCCACCCAGTTTTTCTCCTCTCATTCTGAGTACTTAAGATGGACTAACTTGTCTTTAGTAATTTTGTATTCAGGAGTTTTAATTGACCAGTCAGTTTTCCAAAAAGACTAAACAATATGTAGCAAACAGAAGTTCAACAGAGGAATTTTACACAATAGTCTTTAATTTTTTTTCTTAAAAAATTAGAAAAGAGAAAGAAACGCAAGCCATTTCAGTGTGTTGACTGTATTACACAACCTGTTTTATATAAGTCAAAAGACAAAAGAAAAAAAAAAAGACTGTGGCTATGGTGAAAACAATGTTATAGGTAATTCGAAGAAAGGAAAATTTTCATACCCCATGGAAAGCACCAGGCTGAAAGCCTGCTTCTCAATGTTTCTCAAAAGACAATGTAAACCAGAATGACTGTTTTGTTTTTAGACTGGCTGTAAAACCAGGCAAAAGAAATCTGACATTTCAGAATCTATCACATGAAATCAAATATGGAAGAAATGAAACCTTTAAAATTAAATTTAAGTGTCCGGGATATACAAAGTCCAAGTGTTTTAACAAGTATAAAAAGTTTATGCTGGTGAAGTGGTTTATTTTTTTCTAAACTGCTTAGAAAATTATTCTCTGAGGGAAGAAGTTAGGAGCTACAATTGCCAACAGTTATAAAAAATACTCTATTAGACTCTAATATTGTAACAGTATTAAGTCATATCTTTTGAAGTAAAGTTATTGTAGGTTTAGATGCCCATTTTAAAATGATTTTTTAAAAGACAGGGAGTGGGGTGTGGTCTGACCAATAAAAATATCAGTAAACAAAATGAGGAAGTTACTGAATACACGATCCAGGTATAATTAACTTAAGTGTTAATTAAGAGCAAAACCCTCATACACCTAGAAATATGGAGGTTGGATCTGATGAGCTGACATTAAAGTCTTGGTCATATTACTACTCACTTACTTCTATATATGGCAACTACTAGAAGTTAGTACCTATATCAGTAATCTTAGCATTATAATATGAAATTTTACAGATTAATCTGCATTCACTTATATCCTCCCAGTATTGCTCCTTCCAGGAATCTGAACATTCTCCTTTGGTGGTTTCCCGAATCTTTTCAACATAATTATTTCTCAAGAAAAGGAAATTTTGCTTCGAGCATTAAGACACATACACAGTTCTGCTATGTTTATTAAATGGCTCTTGAAGTATCTGATTCTTGGTTGAAGGTAGAAGATAATCCGTATTCATATAAAAGGAGTTGTTTGTTATCTTCAAAAGTCTTTTTGTAAATCTAAAATAGAATAGGTTTTTATCAAGGATAGTAAAGGAGAACAAAGCTTGCTTATCTCACATTCTGAGTTGCTTGATGCTTCCATTAAATTCACATCATGCATAAAGATTTGCTTTCACATTTGCTGAAGCCCACATTACAGGCTGGGTTAGTACAGAACGAGAATGCAAAGGACTCAATACGCCCCACTGGAATGGCAGCTTCAATGAGGCTTTCTAAGTTCAGAGTCATCACTGTTCATTCAACAAGCATGTATTTTGAGTGTCTACTATGAGTAAAGCATTATCTTAGGCACTACTATTTAATCATCACACATTTTATTAAAAAATGAAGTGGAAAGGGGGCTTGTATTTCTATAACATTGCCAATTTTCTATGGTATTCATCAATCTCTTGAATAATACTCACTACTGATTTTTTTCCTTTTGCCTTACACATATGCTTGGGTGTCTTCTAGTCAAAGAACTTGATAAGCTCATTGAAACTTTCCTCTTACTTGGCTTCTGTGACACTTATACTTAGATCTTTCAGCTTCCAAAAAACAACATTACTTCCAAAAGTTTCAAGGATGGCTCTAGTATCTGCACTTTTTGGAGATCTCCAGCTCTATTTGTCCTAACACTAATAGCTCAATCTATTCCCTGTTTCTCCCCAGATACTGCTAGTAGATTTATCTTTCTAGATACAACTACAAATCATGGCATTCCCTTCCTCAAAAAGCTTTAATTGCTTCCCTGTTCATGTGAATTAAACTCAAACTCCCAAGACTGGAATTCAAGGCAATCTACACTGTAGCTTCTTTGAATTTCTATCTCATCACTTCCTGATGCATCTTTTTTGCTATACGACTTGATGGCCTCTAGAGTGACTTCATGCTTTCCCGCGTCTAGGCCTCTGTTTCTGCTGTTCCTTCGAGAATGAGCGACCTGTCTCCTTTCTCCACTCCTGCGTCTTTATCTCATCAAATCTGTTTGTGGAATTCCTACTCACACCTCAAGGCATGATATACTGGCACTGGGGACTAGGACTCACGAAGTAGTTCACTGAACAGAGTTAAATGCCATTCTTTTCATATAAGATCTTCCCAGGTTCTCTCAGTCAGATGAGACCTCTATTGCTTTTTTAGCATTTTATACTTTTTTTGGCATCAGTTAGTACTCCCTAAGGGCAGGGAGCCATGGTGTGGAATTCATCCTTGTATAATTCATTTTTATTTTTCTCATAGAACCTGACATATAGAAAATGTTAAATAAGTATGTGCTGAATTGAATTAAGGGACCTCAGCTTTCAAAACACTAAAGATGGTAAGATAAACTAGTAAAAGATGGTAAGATAAACTAGTAACTTTTCTTGAGAGGGCAAAGATTAGAGCTTTAAAAATTGTTCACTCGCTAGATGTTTTAAACTGCCCATACTAAGATCAAAATAGCTATAAGAGAAATAGAATCTTACCACTCTTCTTGAGAAGTTCTCCTTTTCGGGATTTATCCAGGTTTTCAAGAAACTGCTCGAAAACTTTTACAAAAGGAGCTAGACTGGTCTTCTTATAATCTAAATTATGAAGACCATGAGTTAGAATTAGCATTTTGGCAGCAAGAATAACATGAAAGTATAACTTTTAGTCTCTTGTAAAAATTCTATACAATGGTGCTCTCCAATAGAAAATAATGAGAAATGTATAATTTAAAGCATTCTTGTAGCCACATTAAAAAGGTGAAATTAATTTTAATAGTATATTTTTTAAACCCATTATATCTAAAATATTTTCAACATATGATAAAAAGTGAGTGAAGTCGCTCAGTTGTGTCTGACTTTTGCAACCCCGTGGACTGTAGCCTACCAGGCTCCTCTATCCATGGGATTTTCCAGGCAAGAATACTGGAGTGGGCTGCCATTAAAGATCGAAATATTTTACATTCTTTCATACTAAGTCTTTGAAATCTAGTATTTTGTACTCAAAGTATAACTCAACTTATTGACAGATATTATATTATCGTATCATTGGAAATACTTGATCTAGATTTAAATTATAATATATGTAGGTAAAAAAGCAAGCTCATATAACTAACTTTTCTAACATGCTTAAAAGTTTTCCAATAATTGAATCAGTTATCAGTTTTTAAGCTTAATTAGAATTAAAAAAACAAAACAAAACCCTGTTCTTTAGTTATACTAGCCACATTTCAAATGCCTAATAGCCACATATGGCTAATGTATTAATAGACAATGCTGCTGTAAAACATCCAAACCATATGTATATAACCACTCTAGTAGTCAGGCTTTCTGGTATTAGACCAACATCATCTACTGCTATGTAGTAAGTCCCACCAAACACTCCTTTCTTTGGAAATTGTGGCTTCAATAATAAATAGTTTTACCAATAGATCAAAACACTGAAAATGTGAAGTAAGGGCCATACCTTCTGGAAACAATCAAAAGTTTATAGTCACATGCATTAAGTATAGGTATTCTCTGATTTGTAAAGTACTCTTAAAAATGTATATAAAACTTTGAATATAGAATCTTAATCATCTATTTAATTATACAATGTATAATTAATACCCAAAGGAAGGGAAAAATCTAATTGAGATCAACATGAGATTTGGATTTTATCTGCATGGAATTAAGAATACTCATAATAGTTTACTAAAAAGAATTTAAAGAAAAAAAAAAGAAAAGGAACCAGGGACTTCTCTTGAGGTCCAGTGGTTAAGACCCCATGCTCCCTCTGCAGGGTAGCGTTCCATCCCTGGTCAGGGAACTAAGATCCCACATACCATAATTATATATTGAGTACTATGCTGTTATAAAAAAGTATAATCCATACATTCATCTCAAGAAATTTTTATGTTTTAAAGTATTTATTTATTTATTTATTTATTTGGGCCACTCTGAGAGGCTTGCAGGATCTTAGTTCCCTGACCAGGAATGGGACCCGGGCTCTTGCAGTGGACGTATGGAATCCTAACCACTGGACCATCAGGGAATTCCTTCAAGAAGCTTTTAAATGAATTGGAAAAACAACTCCTATAGAGGAGTAACAGAAGACAATATATAATTAAAGGCCAAACAGGCATATGGATAATTTTGTGTCCAAAGAACTGACCAATCAAAGGTGACTGAGGTAGCTATGAACTGGGTCTTAGAAAAAAGATTTAATTAGATAGTCAGTGAGGAGGGTAGAGAACATATCAGTATTTGGGAAGTAGAAGGGAAGGAGCAAATGGTAATATGAAAATGAACAAAAGTTTAGAATCATAGAAATTCATGGCTAATAGTCTTTATGAATACTTGAGAGTGCAGTTTATTTCTGAACACATATTTACTATAAAGCTTCTCCTTATAGGGAGCCAAAACTTGCTTCTTTAAAACCTCTGAACAAAGTAAAAAGATGTCCACAAAGAGATACTATTAAATTTAAAAAGTTGTGTTAAAAAGTAATTCGTTAAAAAAAGTAAAATAGTACTAACAGGTTTATGTGGAAAAAAATAGCAGCTCCCTGCCCTAATTCTAACCTTTCCATCTTCTTGAATGGCAACTACTTTTTTCTTTTCTAGCTTCTTACTTCTAAAAATGAATACTTCCATTTTTACTTAGAAATTTAAGGTCATTCTTTCTAGGTCCATGGCTTTTTTGTGGGGAGGGACTGTTGGAAGAGGGTCTGAAAGCTCTTAAGATCTCTTAATTCTCAGTGTTAAATTTCAAAATGATGTGCCTTGGTGTAGGCATATCATTCTCATTATGCTGAGCCCTTTCAACAAAGGGCTCATTCCTGGGATGTTTTCATATATAATTTTGACAATTTTTTCCCTCCCTGTTTTATTTGTTCTTTTTCTGTCAGATATTAGACCTCCTGAATCAGTCTTTAATTCTCTTTATCTTTTTCCTCCTTAAAAAACATAACTAAATTGTCTTTTTCCTACTACTTTCTAGGAAATCTTTTCTTTTCCAGCCCTTCCAGTGAAAGTTTTATTTTAACGATTATGATTTTGATTTCTAAGACCTCTTTCTTATTATGAATTTTTTTTCCCCATAGCATTCTGGTCTTGCTTCATGGGTACACTGTCTTCTCTTAATCTCTGAGGATATCAGTTTTAAGACATACAGATGGCTAACAAACACATGAAAAGATGCTCAACATCACTCATTATCAGAGAAATGCAAATCAAAACCACAATGAGGTACCACTACACACCAGTCAGGATGGCTGCTATCCAAAAGTCTACAAGCAATAAATGCTGGAGAGGGTGTGGAGAAAAGGGAACCCTCTTACACTGTTGGTGGGAATGCAAACTAGTACAGCCGCTATGGAGAACAGTGTGGAGATTTCTTAAAAAACTGGAAATAGAACTGCCATATGACCCAGCAATTCCACTTCTGGGCATACACACCAAGGAAACCAGATCTGAAAGAGACACCCCAATGTTCATCGCAGCACTGTTTATCATAGCCAGGACATGGAAGCAACCTAGATGCCCATCAGTAGACGAATGGATAAGGAAGCTGTGGTACATATACACCATGGAATATTACTCAGACATTAAAAAGAATTCATTTGCATCAGTTCTAATGAGATGGATGAAACTGGAGCCCATTATACAGAGTGAAGTAAGCCAGAAAGATAAAGACCAATACAGTATACTAACACATATATATGGAATTTAGAAAGATGTTAATGATAACCCTATATGCAAAACAGAAAAAGAGACACAGATGTACAGAACAGACTTTTGGACTCTGTGGGAGAAGGCGAAGGTGGGGTGTTTTGAGAGATCAGCATCGAAACATGTATATTATCTAGGGTGAAACTGATCACCAGCCCAGGCTGGATGCATGAGACAAGTGCTCGGGCCTGGTGCACTGGGAAGACCTAGAGGGATCGGGTGGAGAGGGAGGTGGGAGTGGGGATCGGGATGGGGAACACATGTAAACCCATGGCTGATTCATTTCAATGTATGACAAAACCCACTACAATACTGTAAAGTAATTAGCCTCCAACTAATAAATATAAATGGGAAAAAAAAAAAGTTTCCTCTGTTCCTTGCATTGTTTATTTTCCCTGAGTTCTTTTTTTTTTTCAGTTTACTATTATCCAGTTTATTTGTTAGAGACTTTTCTCCATTATTTTAAACAGAATGCTTGTAATCATTCTATAAATATTGATGGAGGAATGTACCTTGTTTATGTTAGAGCTGAAATACATGAAGTGACATTTGAGCTTGGATTCTGAAAGAAGGGCAGCAACATTTGACTAAAAAGATCAATCAGAGATCTGTTCTGCCCATTACAGTAATCATGAGTCACATGAGGCTATTTAAATTATATGAAGCTAAAAATTCAGTTTCTCACATTTCAAGTTCTCAAAAGTCACGTGAAAAGCCTAGTGATTTAACATTTGGACAGTGTGTGACATTTTCAACACAGAAAGTACTGTTGAACTACTGCTATAGTGTCTCTTGGGGTGTTGGTATAAGATTTGACTTTCACTAACAGGCAGTTTTCAGAGAAGGCAATGGCACCCCACTCCAGTACTCTTGCCTGGAAAATCCCATGGACTGAGGAGCCTGGTGGGCTGCAGACCATGGGGTTGCTAAGAGTCGGACACTACTGAGTGACTTCACTGTCACTTTTCACTTTCATGCATTGGAGAAGGAAATGGCAAGCCACTCCAGTGTTCTTGCCTGGAGCATCCCAGGAATGGGGGAGCCTGGTGGGCTGACGTCTATGGGGTCACACACAGAGTTGGACATGACTGAAGCGACTTAGCAGCAGCAACAGGCAGTTTTATACTCCTAGCTCCTTCAAATTCTTGGATATGCAATTCTGTTACAGTTTAGACATATATTTAACATAACACTCATCTGGATAAAAAAAGTACAGAACAAAATACTGCACACATAGCAGTTGTTAAGTAAAGAGTTACTGAATCTAAGACTATGAGATTCAAACAATTGTCAAAATCAATTGACAATTTAATCTTTCAGTATAGATCCTGGCATTAAATGTTACTTTGTGAGTATTTGTTTACTCAACATTGGATTCAACAGCACCATTTGGGCAACTGATGAAGGAGAGAAACATTGTGATCATATTATTTGGTACTGAGCTGGTTTCAGGATAAACAATTATCCATTCCGGTCTGAATCCAAGGCAAATTAATTACTGGAGTCACAGAAAGACGTCAATATAAAAAGACTATGTTAAAGTGAGACTTCAATGTACTAACCTACCTCTGGTTCTGGGTTTAACATCAGATTCAGCTCCCTTCTCTTTTTCTTCTTTAGTAGAAATAACATCCAATTCATGGCAAATGGAACTACAAATAATAGAAGAAGATAATTTTAAAGTTGATTCTTGGTCAACATTACCCAGTGTATGAAATCACATGAATCTCACAAGATTTTCTGTGAAAAAAATGTGGCCACATGAATTTGGGATATTCTAAACATCATACTCTCTTTCCGGAGTTTTCCATGCATATTAGCATATTAAAGACTAGGAAATTTTGCTTAAGTCAACATTTCTCAAACTTATTTGAACTTTTTTTTTTTTTTACATAATAGTAGCTGAAAAACTTGTGTTCTGTAGAACTCACTAGGAAATGCTCTTCTGGAAGGGCACCATCATACAGCCTCAGAGAAGCTGCCTCACCAGAAGGGATCTAATCCACTTCACTTCACATTTACAATAGTCACAAACAAAAAAGGAGTGATCAGTGATCTGGAACATACCTTATGGTTGGAACAGTAAATGGATCAAACTGATCCACTTTCTGTAAGTCAATAGGCACAGAAATGCGACCTGTGAGAAACAAAAAATTATAAACTGAATATTGTACAATACAAATAATTATAGGCTGTGTCCTGTGAGTTATTTTTGGCTAAAACTTTAAGGCTTAGAAAGAGGGTTACACTAATCTGTTAAGAATATTTATTTAGAAATATAAATTAAAAGTACTTTCAGGACTTCCCTGGAGGTCCAACGGTTAAGACGCCACACTTTCAATGCTGGGGGTATGATTCTATTCCTGACTGGGGAACTAAGATCTCACATGCCATGTGGCCAAAAAGTTTCAAAAAATACACAAATACAATAAAATTGGGTCTTAAAAAAGTACTTTCACATTTGTGCCTTTTCTCTCTCTAAAAACACCAAAAAATAGATGTGAAAGACTATTAAGCTATTACCTAGTTGCTCTTATATCTATTTTGATTTCTGTTTTCCTCTTCCCTATAGCCTCCAATATTTAAGTACAGAACAATCTCAAATTTAGTGAGTCCTGAAGATGGAACACAAAACAGATGGAAGTAGTTTACCTCATTACTTTGATTAATTTGCTGAAATAAAAACAGACACCTATGTGTTGAGCATCTTTGGAAATAATATAAATGACATATTACCCTTTTACAAAATCCATAACTGGGACATGACATAAAACTCATATCTGAAAAATGAGATAATGAATTTAAAGAATGGCAGGTGACTAACAAAATAATTAAGGGAATTGGGAGTTACAGGTGGAAGGCAGAGTGAAAAGACTATAGCCATTTAATGGGAAAAAGATATAATAAAAATGTATACTTACAAGTGAATATAATTTGTTACTCAAATCTTGAATATTAAATAAGGGGAATACTCACTGAAGCTTTAGAATATTAAGATAAATATTAAGAAACATTAAGCTTATTACCAAAATAAACTAAAAACACATAATTGGCAGATTTGAAAAGGGGCTATATAAATCTATACACTACAGAGTCATTGTAGACTATTAAAGAGAACTAGGCAATTTGGGAGTACTGAATATGTGGCAGACTCTTTTCTAAGCATTTTACCTTTTAGATCTCCACCATAAACCACCGAGGTGTCTCCACTGTACAGACGCTAAAACCAAGGGTAGTTTGCTTAACTTCCCACAGCAAGTGGCAGAGTTGAATTGTTGACACTAAAGAAGATAACTAGATACTTCTAACTGTGTCCTCTAGTTGGATGGAGCAAAGTTTATGCCAATATATCTACTACCATACTTACTGTAAAGTCAGTTTTAGTCCATCAAATCTTATCCAGAAGAGTGAAAGAAGAAAGCTAAACCTACTGAAAAAGACCCGAGGGAGGAAGTGCAGTGGACAGAGCCCGGAACTTCTTTTTTAATTGGAGTATAGCTGCCTTAGTGTTGCTAATTTCTGCTGTACAGAAAATGAATCAGTTCTATGTACACATACATCCCCCCTTTCAGGATTTCCTTCCCATTTAAGTTGCCACAGGTAACTGACAGGTTCCTGAGCTACACATAGGTCCCCATTATTTACTTACATAGCAGTGTGTATATGTCAATCCCAATCTCCCAATTCATCCCACCCCCTGCCTCCACCTTGGGAACCAGAAGGCTGTCCTCTACATCTGTGATTCTATTTCTAAAAAGCACGGAACTTTAAGTCTTAAGAGCTGAACTCTGTTATCAGTTCTGACATATTTTTTTTATTTTTGGCCATACTACGAGGCTTGTGGGATCTTAGTTCCCCGAATGGCAACAGAACCTGGTCCCCGTGAGTGAAAGTGCCGAGTCCCAACCTCCCTGGATCACCAGGGAATTCCCCAAAATTTGTTTTAAGACTGTGGACAAATCCCTTTAACCTCTCGAGCCACTGTTTTCTCATCTGTACAATATGTGCTGTTGTTCTATATTTTAAGTTCCTCTCCAACTCTACTTCTAACGCTGAACCTTAGAAACCCAACTGAAAATTATTTACATAGTGGAAACTCATTGAATAGCTACTGACTGACAATAGAAAAATAAGTTAATTCAGATATTAGCTGACAGAACAATTCTTCAAGGTTTACTATTTCAGACATTCACATCCAGTGACAGGCTTTCTATAACAAAAAATAACTTTCATTTTTCTTATTTTTTTTTTACATAGTACCTGTTTTAGGATGAACACTGAAAGGGCTCTTCAGTAAATGATTGATTCCTTTGCTAACATTGATATCCAGCCGTGGAAAACAATACTGGAGCATGAGCTCCCACTCAAGCCAGGGTCCACATTTGTCATTTTTGTTGTTTTTCTAAAAACAGATGCAAGTCCAGCATGAGGATCAGCAGGAACTTTTGAAGATTTAAGGTGGTGAAAAAATGATCTTCAACCATTTCTAACTTAGTAAGCGAAAAAATGAGAATTCAATTAAGAACTGCATTATTGTATTTGTAATACAGATTTCAATGGAATATACCTGATATCTGTTGATGGTGTGCTTCAAATTCTCCCAACGCTGAAGTGAATTGCTATGCCTTTGGAAGCCTTGTTGAAGTTCATCACGCATTGGTGATCGATCATTAAGGAACACACTCACTTAGGGTACATCAATAAACAACTTATTTTCAATGTGTATTACCACAAGGATATCTAAAGATTACATAAAAAGTAATTATTGTTTTCTAAAATACAAATATTAAACACAAACCTTAGAAAAATTCCCGTTAAACTGTATTAGGTACGACAGAGTGAATGCCAAAATAGCTGTAAGTTTTAAGGTAAAACAGTCCGTGATCTGTATATATTTTGATGATGATTTTGCATCTGTTAAGTAGTCACTAATTTTAGGAGGGTCAACTTCCAAAATGAGGAAATTTATTTACAAAACAGCCTCACTTCTTATTGTATTCCAGACTAGAGATTAAAAAAAAATGCAGAAATACAGGAGATGTATTGTGTAAAAAAGATTGAAACTATATAATATAAGTACATGAGAACATGCAGGTAGAACAAATTTATAATATCATAGGTCAGTACAAATAGCTCACATAGAAATGGTCTTGGGAAAGGATATTTTCAGGAACAAGGGCTAAAATTTTATCCCAGCTTTCTTTATTCTCAAGAATATCTTGATCAACTAAGGCATATTGTTCAAAGTATTTTTTTATTATGTTTATAGATTTTCTGTAGGAACAATAATAACAAAGTCCCAACACTATTAGCAACATATATGGCACACGGCTTTTGTTCACTAGGGAGGCTAGTACTTATTTTCACTGAATTTCTAGAACTTAATTAGATAAAATGGGAATTATACCTCTTTACAGGGTTATGAGAGTTAAATGAAACATTCTAAGGGGAAAGAACCTAGCAAAGTATTTGGCTTAGACTAGATATTCAAGAAATGTTTACTTCTTAAATCCCACAATTTAAGGTTAATAGCATCATAGACATGTAACAAGGGCAGAAAGCAACCAAGTTAGGACAATGTGACAATACATCAGTAGTAGGATGTGGGATACAATCTACAGTTTCTATTCTGAATTGCTTGCTTTAGCATCTCAACACAACGTGCTTTGCATTTTGAAAATAGACTTTGCATCTACTGTTTTATGTATATATATTTGTCTGTTAGGTTACTAGCTTTTATTTTATTTTATTTATTATTATTATTTTTTTGGCTGTGCAGCATGCAGCACGCAGGATCTTAGTTCCCCAGTCGGGGACTGAACCCATGACCCCTGCAGTGGAGGCAGAAAGCCTTAACCACCGGACTGCCAGGGCCCTCCTGCTGCTTCATTTAATCTCTGCCGCAACTCTGAGATAGATGGAGTAGACACTGTTCTCCCCATACTGATAAGAAACAGAGTCTCTAATATTTTTATCAAGGTCATATTAAAGTGGCAGAGTAGGGATTCTTCTAATGCAATGCTCTTTCCATTATCCTAGAGAAGTAGTGAATTCAATGGAAAGGGTATGGTCTTTGGAATCAAGCAGACAAGGTCATGTGTCCTGATTTTGATAATTACTTGCATAAAGCCAAACAAATTATACAATCTCTCCAAATCTCACTTCTCTCATCTATCAGTGGAGATAACCACCATGTATCTAATGAGGTTGTTGTGAAGACCAATAAGAACATTTGTGGAACACCTATCAAGAATACTGGAATGTACAAAACAGGAAATTAATTAATTCTGGCTATTACTGTTATAAAATGCTACCCTGGTGCAGAAAATTGATAAGGTAATTCTAAAAGCACATACAGGTAAATCAGACACAACTTAAACTTCATGGAGTCTTCCCCAACAGACCTGACAAAAGGGTGAATTTTTTCACTTAGGTGGACTTTCTTTTTAACATCTTGACCACCCTGAAAAACAAACCATCAAAAACAAACAAATGAAAAATACTTCATGTATATTATATAACATAAATGAAATAAATCAAAATTTTCTTTAACGTGTTCTAAAGATACTGATTAAATTTTGTCAAAGTATAGAATCTTGCATGCCATTTTATACAGTCTCAATACCTGTAATTTTCTTGGTTAACTTTACTTGACATACTTGGACCAGAAGAGTAAACTAAACTTCCTTTTGCCAAAAAGGAGGATACTTACAGCAAAATATGAGATATCTTAAAAAATGAAACTACTTTGATTTTAACTATTCTACTGGTAAAATCATTTACTCCGAACTATGGATGCTTAAAAGATAGTTTATTTTGTTACTAAGCATACAAGGCTGGGTGATGTCTAGCTAACGAAGAAATGTAAACTATCATTAAGAAGACCTTACCTTTACAAGACTCAAATACTCAACTATCCCAGAACGTACTGCAGAGGACAGTTTTCTCACTGATTCATCACAGACCCAACAATGAACACCTCTCCTTCCAGAATATACCCAGAGACGATGTTTAAATCCGAAGTCCTCTGAGGAGGGAAGAAATAATCGGTTTTAAAATAAATTTGTAAATTTCTGCTTCTTGTATATTTCTCTAGCTTGATTTTTTTTTTTACCCCTTATCTGTACTCATCTTAACTATACTACAGTTGATCCTTGAACAAACTGGGATGCCGACCCTCCCACTAGAAAATCCACATAAAACTTATGGTTGGCCCTCCATAGAAACAGTTCCTTGAACTTCCTGGGTGGTCCAGTAGTTAAGAATCTGCCTGCCAATGTAGGGGACACATATTTGATCCTTGGTCAGGGGAAATCCCACATGCCGTGGGGGCAACTAAGCCTGTGTGCCACAGCTACTAAGCCTGTGCTCTGTGGTAAGAAAAGCCTGCGCACCGTAACGGAAAACAGCCCTCCCTGTCAGCTGGAGAAAGCCCACGCCTAGTGATGAGGACCCAGTGCAGCCAGCAAATAAGTAAGCTGTATGTGTATATACATATATGTGTGTGTGTATATATATCTATATATATATGGACGAGTTCCTCTGCATCAGCAGTGCCTCTGTATTTGTGGTTCCACATCTGCAGATTTAACCAACTATGAAGCATACAGTATTGCAGTATTTACTACTGAAAAAAATCTAAGTAGACTTGCGCTGTTCACACCCGTGTTGTTCAAGGGTCAACTGTACATCACTTGTAGTTTCCCATGCTCCCTGGGCTCTTGCCTTCAGTTCTTTACTTACCCTGGTCACTCTGCTAAGAATTTCTTCATGCCCCAGTACTTCTATTTCTCTCCCTGACCAATTGCCGTTTTTCTCTAAAGACCCAGGCTAAGAATATTAAAACAGGTAACAAATTTAAAGTGTTTGGAACAGTGCCTGGTACATAATAAGCCTCTTATATAAGTTAGCTGTTATCACTGTCATCCTTACCATCATCTCTTCCAGGAAGCCTTTTCTGATCTAACATCTTCCCATCCCCATATGCACTCCTGCTGTTCTCTACCCCCACAGCACCTGTGCATAGTAACACATACGTAATCCTGAATTTTCTGGTTTCCTCTTTAGACTGCATAACTTACTCGAGGTAAGAATTGTTATCTTTCATAGTTCCCTCACTTAGGACAGTAACGGGCATGCAAGAGTTGCTCAACAGATGAGTGAATTGGGAAAAAAATTACATGATTTGATCAATAGCTTTATCAAAGTTTTAACTACAACTTTAATCTTTTATTTTCCCATCATATATTTCAAAGAAACATGTCAGAAATTTATGAGAATTGATTATAAAATTGTGTAGACAGATTAATATTCAGAAGAAAAAGATTCTTGCATGTGACCCCATTGAGATACTGCTAATACTTGCCTTTCAGCGCTCGGTCGATGATACGTATGGCCATTGTCATGAGGGTCCAGCACTTGGAGCATATGTCTGCAGAACTGAGGCAGAATGATCATTACTCACTGTCAGTGATATCACCCATCCTACTAGCAAAGCATGCGGAACCCACCTGCAACATCTCCGCACATCGTCATAGTCTGTCATGTCAATGTCAAACACCAGTTCTTTTTCCTGAGCCTGGAAAGCTCCCAGCTTCACTGTATTGTGCTGATTGGGCTAAAGGGACAAAATATCAATCAGTTTCTGTAAGAGCCACCACACTGTCAGATATGCTTATTTCCTACCTATAAAGAAAAAGGGGCCAATGAGAAGGAGAGAAACCATCTAATGCCAAGTCTGTCAGTGACTGACAGAAAAGAAGCTCACTGATTTCATCCTATACAACCAGAAGCGATGACAGTGTAACTTTCATCTACTAAAAACAAGGCTTAATAAATGTTTTACCATTAAGTATTTGTTTTCTTATAATCCTACTGAGATATAATTGACATATGACATTGTGTAATAAACATTTGTTGATCAATAGAAATCAGAATAAAGCATTTTTAGGTTTCTGATAAGAAAAGGTCCATATAAATAATTAGTAGCCTACTGAAAGATATTTTAAGGACCTTTAATTGTTATTGGGCATTTAAGTAACAAAAATGTGTTTAAAAATTTTCAATAATTCAAAAAGATCTCCCAAATCAGTCTGGCTTAAGCTCTAAGTAATTTCCTTTGAGGCTATGGACTATCTGGTAAAGAAAGCAGACTGAATGCAAAACCTTATTTGGCTTCCTCTAAACCTGCACAAAAATAATTTTTTATTTTTAAAGACAGGTATAAGCCTTTTTAAAAACAACCAGAGAAGAGACAATACACCACAATTTTTATAAGTAGATTAAAAAAGCTGAGTCTTCAGCTCTCAGTAAAGAAGAACAAGAAGAAACCCAATTTACATCTCAGAATTCCCAAATCTTAGGAATAGGTGACAACAGGTATCTCTGGAGCTGAGATTAAAAACAGGAGGACTGATTACAAATCTATTTACAAAGCAGTTAGTGCTAAACCTACTCTGTGGAGCCAGGTGACTTTGCTTCCACTTCCCTGGCGAAGACACCTGAATCACTACCTGGAGAGCATAAAGCAGAGGGTCCCTGGACTGAGAAGGAGAGAGTGGGCACAGCTGAAAAAAGGCTGTACTGTGCAGATATTCAGGGATTAATTAGACATTTACTTGTGGAATGTTGAGACCTAGCTCTCTCCTCTGTACCTTCCCACTGCCACCCCAGGAAGGAGACAGGAAGATTCCTCTCTCAAGACCGACCAGGTGTGTCAGGCATTGTCATGAGGCTCTAGGAACAGATCAGTGATCAACGGGAGTTTTCATTCTAACAAAGACCTAGAGAAACTGACATCAGAGATTCCGACAATAAAATGGCCCAGTCAGATCACTGTAGTAAAGAAATCTCAGCCACGTACATATACAGAGCTTCCAACCAGCTCTCTGGTGCTCTATTCTTAAATATGAGCCACAAGCAAGAAATCACCAGATATATGAGGAAAACCTCTGGTAACAGTGGAAAAACAGAAAAAAATCTAACTGTAGAGAAAACAGCCTGTGTAACAGAAGCAAACGTAAAAAACTGTCATTGATATCTTCAGCAAGATAAGATATATCAATGAAAAGAGTACAAGATATGTTAGGAAAAAAAGGTTCTTGGAAATGAAAACATAATAGCAGAAATGAAAACCTCTGAGGAAATTCCCCAGAAAGCAGAGAAAATGAAAACAACAAGTAGGAATACAGACTTCCCTGGTGGTCCAGTGGCTAAGACTCTGCACTTCCAATACAAGGGGGCCTGGGATTCAATCCCTGGTCAGGGAACTAGATCCCACATGCCACAGCTAAAGATTCCATATGGTGCAATGAAGACTGAAGGTTCCTTGTGCCTCAGCTAAGACCCAGCACAGCCAAGAAAAAAAAAAAAAAGGTTGCCTCTTGGGAACAGAAAATAGGGGAAAAAGTAGTAGACCAAAAAAAAAAAAAGCTTAATTGATAGTGGTTGATTTTTGTAAACTACGTGCATATATAACCAATAAAACACACACAAAGATGATGTATAGATGCCTGTCTTGGCCCAGTTTAAGAAATGACACCTTTTCCCCCTTCTGTGCTAGGAAGGAGTAGAGTGAACCTTGGCTCTTCTATAGAGACTTGTTTTAATCTCCATCCCTAAAAGAGGAGTAACCTGCTCCAAAGTATTTTCCCTGCCTGCCTTTTCTTACCTCCTCTCCCTTTCCTTTGGGATTCAGAGTCAGAAAACCTGGATTCAGGTCCTATCTCCCTCATTTAGAAATTATGTAGCCTAGGCCAAATTATCTAAGTTCTCCTTTTAAAAAAAGAATAATGAAGAATGACATGAAAAACAAGTCATACAACATTAAGAAAAGGCTCCATACAAAAGCTATTATTCTATGTGTATCTTTTCCCTACCTGTGTGTATTTTTAAGGAGAGGAAGAAGGGCAATTTTGGGCAATTATGTTCATTCATTCCACAGACACTTATGATGTACTCTCTCTGCCCGGCAGTATTCTAGGCACTTAGCAGTAAGGGGAGAGGGCAGGAGGAAAGGCAGGCTACAGGCCTCTTTGAGTAAGGACTTGAAGGAGGTGAGACAAATGAACCAAAAAGATGCTTTGGGAAATGGTTTCTAGGCAGTGGAAATTGACTGAGCACAGGCTGGTGTGACAAGATTGGAGTGAGTGAGGGGCTCGAACTCTGGGTGAAATGTGAAGCCACTGGAGAATGGTTTGAGCAGATGAATCAAGACGATCTTACTTGTTTTGAAAGGATCCTTTTGGCTGCCAGGTTGAGAATACAGTCTAGAGTCTATGGGAGCAAAGTGTTAGGAAGTTTTTACAGTAATTCAGATAAGAGGTGATGATGATGGAAGTAGCACTAGCAGCAGTGATTAGTAGGTATTATTACGGTAGAGCTGAAGAGATCACCTAGTGAAACAGATATAGGCGTGAGAGAAACAGAGGAGTCAAGAATGATTCTCCCAATACCCTCTGTGTTCAACCATGCTGACTTCTTCATTTAGCCTTTAAAAAATGTTTCCTCATCTATTTGATTGTGCTGCGTGGGCTTTCTCTAGCTTTGGGACTCGGGGTTCTCTTTGGGGCGGCTTCTCCTGCTGAGGAGCATGGGCTCTAGGGCGCCTGGGCTTCGGCTGCAGCTCCCGAACCTAGAGCACAGGCTTGCTGGCTGTGGAACACACGCTTAGTCGCTCCACGGCATGTGGGATCTTCCTGGACCAGCGACAGAATCCAAGTCCCCTGCATCCACTGTACCACCAGGAAAGTCCCTCATTTAGTCTTTTTTTTTTTTTTTTAACATTTCTTTTTTAATGGACCTCATTTAGTCTTTTAGCCAGTTAACTGGCTGAAAGTTTTTTTGTCCTACAGTGAATATAGCCAATCCATTTCCAAATGATTTCCAGTCAGTAAAGTATCAAAGGACATTGAAAAATTTTTTTTTTTACTTTACAACTTCCTTGCAAAACTGGTTGAAGTGTGGCTCTTCAAATAAAATAAACACTACAAATTTATCTCAAAGTGCTATGGGCACCAACCCTTTCTTGATTTAAAAAACAACAAACTACATAAAAAACCGATTTCTTACTCTGTGGGAATATACTGCACCAATATCAATCTTGTATGGATTCATTTTCTGCATCTCCTTTTCCAGCTCACTTTGGTTGTTGAAGGATTGGTAGCGAATGTAAATATCATCTTTCAATGTGAATGAAAATTCACGGTGCTGAAAGTAATTCTTTACCACTGCAAAATAAATGTACACCTTAAAGTTAATTTGGTACTTTATCCAGCTCAGAGCATTAACACATTAACCAATGAGAAGATATTTTCAATGTGTCCTCTGTGCTCAACACTATGCTACATGTTAAAAAAAAAAAAAAGACAAGAGCTAGTTCCTAATCTGAAGGGGTTTACAAAGATGAGGATAAAGATGCAGAAATATTTTCAATATGTAACACCACCTCTCCTTCCTTGGTGGGCACTAATAAATTCAAGTGGGAAGAGTTAAGTACCCTCCTCTTTTAGGAGGTGCCCCTCTGTCCCCGAGCAGATCGCGGCTTTGCAGCTTCATGCTATGACCCCGTACCTCCCCCCGCTCCCCTCCCGCCCGGTGGTTGCAGGTAGAGACCAAACGGAAAGTGAGTCCGATCATTTGGGCCGGAAAATCTCACGGACAGAGGAGCTGGTGAGCGACAGTTCGCAGGCTCGCAAAAAGTCGACAGGACCGAGCGACTTAGCACACACCTTCCAGGGTGCGGCGGAGGCCGGTCATTACATCCTCTCTCGGCCCACTCACCCCCAGAGGCGACGGAGAGGGCTCGAGGTTACGCGCGACAACGCCCGGCACACAGGAGGCCCTTCATATTGCCATTCCGAGGTGCCCTCCCCAAACCTCCGCACACGCCTCTGCAGACACACCACCACCCCCTCCCTGCCTCCGTCACCTCCGCCATAGTTGAGCCAGCGATAGTATTGGCCGTAGGGAAAGAGCCTTCGGTAATAAAGCTTAAGCAGCTCGGGCAGCTCGGCAGGGTCAAACGCCTCCATGGAACGCAGAATCCAAGCCTGGAAGGACTACCGCAAGAATTGGCGGGAACCACACAGGACGAGCCCGCGCCACTGCGCAGGCGCATCGTGGCCACGGCCCGCCGTCCGCAGGGGCCGCTGGGAATTGTAGTTCCTATTTGGAGCCTGGCCTAGGCGAGGCCGCTTCTGACCAACTGGTCTTCCGTGGTAGCTCAGCTGATAAAGAATCCGCCTGCAATGCAGGAGACCGCGGGTTCGATTCCTGGGTCGGGAAGATCCCCTGGAGAAGGAATAGGCTACCCACTCCATTATTCTTGGGCTTCCCTCGTGGCTCAGACTGTAAAGAATCCGCCTGCAATGAGGGAGACCTGGTCTCCATCCCTGGGTTGGGAAGATGCCCTGGAGAAGGGAATTGACTACCCACTCTGGTTTTCTGGCCGGAGAATTCCATGGACAGAGGCGCCTGGCAGGCTATAGTCTATGGGGTCGCAAAGAGTCGGACTCGATGGAGTGACTTTCTCGTTCACTCTCTGGTCGACGGCGCTACTCCTGTGGTCTCTGCCCATTGACTTCTTCGCTAGGTTCCCTGCACAGGTGGGACGGGGAAGATCACGCCCATTCCTGGGCGATTCACTGCGGAAAGGTGAACCCTGGAGCATACGGTTGTTTTCAGTCGCTCAGTCGTGTCCGACTCATTGCGCCGACCCAATGGATTGCAGCATTGCCAGGCTTCCATGTCCTTCAAAATCTCCCAGAGCTTGCTCAAGCTCATGGCCATCTAGTCGGTGGTTCCATCCAGCCATCTCATCCTCTGTCGTCTCCTCCTCCTGCCTTCAATCTTTCCCAACATCAGGGTCTTTTCCAATGATTCAGCTCTTGCCATCAGGCGGCCAAAGTATTGGAGCTTCAGCTTCAGCGTCAGTCCTTCCAATGAATTCAGGGTTGATTTCCTTTAGGATTGACTGGTTTGATCTCCTTGCAGTCCAAGGGACTCTGAAGAGTCTTCTCCAACACCACAGTTCAAAAACATCAATTCTTTGGTGCTCAGCCTTCTTTATGGTCCAACTCTCACATCCACACATGACTACTGGAAAAACCATAGCTTTGACTAGATGGACCTTCGTTGGCAAAGTAATGTCTCTGCTTTTTAATACGCTGACAAGGTTTGTCATAGCTTTTCTTCCAAGGAGCAAGTGTCTTTTAATTTCATGACTGCATTCACCATCTGCAGTGATTTTGGACCCCAAGAAGATAAAGTCTCTCACTGTTTCCATTGTTCCACCTATTTGCCATGAAGTAGTGGGACAGGATGCCATGATCTTAGTTTTCTGAATGTTGAGTTTTAAGCCAACTTTTTCATTCTTCTCTTTCACCTTCCTCAAGAGGCTCTTTAGTTTTTCTTTGCTTTCTGCCATAAGGATGGTGTCATCTGCATATCTGAGGTTACTGATATTTCTCCCGGCAATCTTGATTCCAGCTTGTGCTATATCCAGCCTGGCATTTTGCTTGATGTACTCTGCATATAAGTCAAATAAGCAGGGTGACAATATACAGGCTTGACATACTCCTTTCCCAATCTGGAACCAGTCCATTGTTCCACGTCCGGTTCTAGCTATTGCTTCTTGACCTGCATACAGTTTTGTCGGGAGCAGGTAAGGTGGTCTGGTATTCCTATCTCTTTAAGAATTTTCCACAGTTTGTTGTGATCCACACAGTTAAAGGCTTTAGCACGGTCAGTAAAGAGGAAGTCGATGTTTTTCTGGCATTGTCTTGCTTTTTCTATGATCCAGTGCGTGTTGGCAATTTGATCTCTGGTTCCTCTGCCTTTTCTAAATCCAGCTTGAACATCTTGGTGTTCCAGGTTCACACACTGTTGAAGCTTAGCTTGGAGAGTTTGAGCATTATGTGAAATGAGTGCAGTTGTGCGGTGGTTTGAACATTCTTTGGCATTGCCCATCTTTGGGGTTGGGTTGAAACTGACCTTTTCCAGTCCTGTGGCCACTGGTGAGTTTTCCAAATTTGTTGGCATAGTGAGTGCAGCACTTTAACAGTATCATCTTTTAGGATTTGAAATAGCTCAGCTGGAATTCCATCACTTCCACTAACTTTGTTTTAAGTGATGCTTCCTAAGGCCCATTTCACTTTGCATTTAAGTATGTCTGGCTCTAGGTGAGTGATCACAGAATCATGGTTATCTGGGTCATTAAGATCTTTTTTGATATAGTTCTTCTGTGTGTTTTTGCCACCTCTTCTTAATATCTTCTGCTTCTATTAGGTCCATGTATTTTCTGTCCTTTATTGTGCCAATCTTTGCTTGAAATGTTCCCTTGGTATCTCTAATTTTCTTAAAGAGATCGCTAGTCCTTCCCATTCTATTGTTTTTCTCTATGTCTTTGGTTTGTTCACTTAGGAAAACTTTCTTCTCTCCTTGCTATTCTTTGGAACTCTGCATTCAGATGGTATATCTTTCCTTCTCTCCTTTGCTGTTCGCTTCTCTTTTCTCAGCTATTTGTAAGTCCTCCTCAGACAACCATTTTGCCTTTTTGCACTTCTTTTTCTTAGGAATGGTTTTGATCACTGCCTGCTGTACAGTGTTATGAACCTCCGTTCATACTTCTTCAGGCACTCTATCAGATCTAATCCCTTGAATCTATTTGTCACTTCTACTGTAAAATCATAAGAGATTTGATTTAGGTCACACCTGAATGGCCTAGTGGTTTTCCCTACTTTCTTAAATTTAAGTTTGAATTTGGCAATAAGGAGTTCATGATCTGAGCCACAATCAGCTCCTGGTCTTGTTTTTGCTGACTGTGTAGAGCGTCTACATCTTTGACTGCAAAAAATATAATCAATCTGATTTTGGTTTGACCATCTGGTGATGTCCAGGTGTAGAGTCTTCTCTTGTGTTTTGGAAGAGGGTGTTTGCTATGACCAGTGCGTTCTCTTAGGAAAACTCGGTTGGCCTTCGCCTGCTCCGTTTTGTACTGCAAGGCCAAGCTTGCCTGTTACTGCAGCTTCCTCCTGACTTCCTACTTTTGCATTCCATTCACTTTGATGAAAAGGGCATCTTTTTTTGGTGTTAGTTCTATAAAGTCTTGTAGGTCTTCATAGAACCGTTCAACTTCAACTTCTTCTGTGTTAGTGATTGGGGCATAGACTTGGATTACTGTGATATTGAATGGTTTGCCTTGGAAGCCAACCAAGATCATGCTATCATTTTTGAGACTGCAGCCAAGTACTGCATTTTGGACTCTTTTGTTGACTATGATGGTTACTCCATTTCTTCTAAGGGATTCTTGCCCACAGTAGTAGATATAATAATGGTCATCTAAATTAAATTTACCCATTACTGTCCATTTTAGTTCTCTGATTCCTATAATGTCCATGTTCATGCTTGCCATCTCCTGTTTGACCACTTCCAGATTATTTTGATTCATGGATGTAACATTCCAGGTTCCTATGCAATATTGTTCTTTACAGCATCGGTATTGCTTTCATATCGACACATCCTCAACTGGATGTTGTTTCTGCTTTGGCTCAGCCTCTTCATTCCTTCTGCAGCTATTTCTCTGCTCTTCTCCAATACTGTATTGGGCACCTACCGACCTGGGGAGTTCATCTTTCAGTGTCACATCTTTTTGCCTTTTCATACTGTTCATGGAGTTCTCAAGGCAAGAATGCATATAGACTTAGGTTATCAAGATGAAGTAAAAGAGATGTTCTCTGCTAACTTTATGACTGTTTTAGAAACAACACAATTAAGCAATTAAAGAAGGTTTGGAAATTAGTTCTTCATAGAATTTCTAGGTCCAATATATGGAAATAAATGACCAACCAAATGAGAAAAGCAGGATCTATTTATTCAAGAACTTGTTTTATACAGAAAGGGAGTCAGCAACAGTCACTTGTATTTTGACAGGCTCAAATGTAGGCAGAGGAATGGGAAAGCTTTAATAGGGACAAGAGAGAAGTTTTTAGGTATATCCTGAATCAAGGCTCTTTGCATTGGGCAGGTATAAGTGGGCTAACACACATTGGGGCATCCTATGTGATTGGGCAGGTGTGCATATTTTGCTTTCTCTGGTTGGTTCTAAATTGGAAGTGGGGAACAATTAGGGAAGCTGTCAGTTTTTAATCAAGTCTTGACTATTTTGGGTGGATCATTATATGGGTTATTTAGCTTCCTGGACTAATACTCCAGACTGCGGTCTCACTACCTACAAGTATGACCTAAAGCAAGCTGGCTTCCTGGGCTGTTTATTGTAGATAAGGGAGTTGGTTTCCTGGGTATGCTTTGGGCAGATCGTGGATCAGAGTTCTGTTTTTGTATATGGTCTGGTCATTATTTGTATATTTGATGTCTCATACAGAACATCCAGGAATACTAAAATCTGAATCCAAGAAAGC
The DNA here is from genome assembly GCA_020226075.1 of Hydropotes inermis. NCBI lineage: Eukaryota > Metazoa > Chordata > Mammalia > Artiodactyla > Cervidae > Hydropotes > Hydropotes inermis. The sequence continues at coordinate 52,284,149 of CM035294.1, read as the reverse complement.
TTGCAGAATGATGGAGAGTTTTGTGTAAGTGTGAAAGGAGCCCGTTTACTGTTGATGTGCACATTTGCCAATCAGTCTTACCAGGTAAAGATGCATGTCGCTACAGATGTTGGCCGAGGTGGGTAGTCTGATAATTACATCAGGATTGTGTTGCTTGAAAGCTGTCATTTTCATGAGCTTTAATTTTTGAAAGCGGTCATAGTCCCTCATCTTCTGTAGGCAACATGGTGAAAAGTAGTCTCTAGGCAGATCATATTTATTTGAGTATTTCTAGAAATGTGATGTTCTGTGCAATATTAGTTGATTTTCACAGTCCCCAAAAAGCCTGTTTTGGGTGGAGTGAATTCCATTTCTGGGAATGTCTTCACTCTAATAACAGCAGCGAGAGTGCCAACGGAGGGCCTTCCCCGGTGGTGCAGAGGGGATACAGAACCTCGTCGGGGAACTAACTGAGCTTCCCATAATTAAGACCTGATGCAGTCAAAAGTCAAAAATTAAAAAAAGAACAAAAAAGAGACCACATTGAGAGTTCTCTTTTCCAGAGCTGCATGCCCTTGGGCTTTTTAATGGAGGTTTTGGTGTTTCTGTACTGGAAATTCCTTATTGCTGCCTTTAGGAACTAATTTCTCTTAGCTACTTGGGAGTCCCCTATTTGAATTTCAGGGCCATTGAAGAGGGCATACTGTAAGGAGCTAAGACATAAGGGGAGAAAGCAAAGGAAGTTTATTTGTTGAGCTCCTATTGTATGCTTGATTTATTTAACATTAGTTTTTCTCATTAGGCAAAAGGACATACTAATAGCTAACATTTGTATAGCATTTGCTATGCTGCCAAGGACATATGTGATCGGTACTAACCATATCCCTATTTTACAGATGGAGACATATTTGTTGTTCAGTCACTCAGTTGTGTCCCATTCTCCGTGACCCCATGAACTTTAGCACGCCAGGCTTCCCTGTCCTTCACCATCTCCCAGAGTTTGCTCAAACTCATGTCCATTGAATCAGTGATGCCATCCAGTCATCTCATCGTCTGTCATCTGCTTCTCCTGCCTTCAATCTTTTCCAGCATCAGGGTCTTTTCCAATGAGTCAGCTCTTGCCATCAGGTGGCCAAAGTATTGGAGCTTCAGCATCAGTCCTTCCAATGAATGTTCAGGGCTGATTTCCTTTAGGACTGACTGGTTTGATCTCCTTGAAGTCCAGGGAACTCTCAAGAGTCTTCTCCAGCACCAGTTTGAAAGCATCAGTTCTTTGGTGCTCAGCCTTCTTTATGGTCCAACTCTCACATCCACACATGACTAATGGGAAAACCATAGCTTTGATTAGACAGACCTTTGTTGACAAGTAATGTCTCTGCTTTTTAATACGCTGACCAGCTTTGTCATAGCTTTTCTTCCAAGGAGCAAGTGTCTTTTAATTTCATGGCTGCAGTCGCCATCTGCAGAGATTTTGGACCCTAAGAAAATAAAGTCTGTCACTATTTCCGTTGTTTCCCCATCTATTTGCCATGAAGTGATGTACCAAATGCCGTGATCTTAGTTTTTTGAATGTTGAGTTTTCAGCCAGCTTTTTCACCTTCATCAAGAGGCTTTTTAGTTCCTCTTCGCTTTCTGGTATTAGGGTGGATATAAATGCCGAGCTCTAATATGTCCCAGTCTCAAAGCTAGTAAGTGAGAGAAGCAGACATCCTGGCTCCATAGTCTGTGAGATTAACTCCTCTGCTGCAAGCTATTTGTCTACAAGGGGTTGTTGTGAGGGTTAAATGAGATAAACTAAGAGGTGCCTGGCACAAGTTCATAGCCCAGAACCACTCAAAAGGAGAAAGTTGTTTTGTGGAAGTGCTTTGACATAGAGGTCTTTATCCCGAGGGCCACTGGGAGGCAGTATTGCCGTTCAGTTGATTTCCCCTTGTGTTTTCATCCTTGTACTTGCAAAACCCCTTTGTCCTTCCAGTCTTACACTATCTGCCATCTCTACATTTACTGCTTATGTCTACTGTCAACCTCTTTGGGTGATCTGTCAGCTCTCCATCACTCTTGTCAAGTTCTCTGCAGACTTGGACCTACTTCATGGACTTTCAGTCCAGCTCTTATTGTTATTCTGGATGTAAAAGGATGATCTTGTTTGGGAAAGATATGGTTCATCCAGTCACTTTTTAACTAGTTCATTTATCCTGCAGTTAATAAAAATTTGTGCTGGACATTTAGGTAGGCTCTGGGGAGAAAAATGACTTGGTTTCTGCTTCCAGGAAAGTTATAGTCTAATAGGGGCAATTGATAGAAATCAAAAAGTAGAATAAAATGTTATAGATGAATTTTTAACCTAGTTGTCTATTGGTGTCAGTATTGCTTCTTTTTTTTAAAGACCTGGGCAAGATTGGTGCGGGAAGGAAGGGCTCCAAAGCTTAAATCTCTTGGTGTTCCCAGGAAACCGCCTGTGACGGTTCCACATGGTCAGAACTCATTCAAGGAAGGCCCAGTGAGAGAGGAGACCAAGGGGCCAGCGATGACCAGAGCATTGTGAGCCCAGCTAAACAGTGTGGAAATAAAAGTCATTTGTCCATTTTAATTCAGTTTTGGTTAAAATTAAAATGAAATATTGATCATATCTGTATTTGATGAGAAGCCTTGGGAATGAATAATATTGCTGAAACAAGCTGAAAATTTGAATTACCCTGTGCTAGTTATTTTCCTCCTCAATAAGGTAAGAGAAGATAAGAAAATCTGTTATGTTCACAGAAGAGCATCATAAACCAGGGGAGCCTATCTAGGTGGATCATACTTCAATTTATGATAACTTTTACTACTTGTTATCAACTAAAAAAAGTAATAAAGAGTACCCTCATTTAAACAAATTTTTTATTTTATTTTTTCATTTATTTTTATTAGTTGGAGGCTAATTACTTCACAACATTTCCGTGGTTTTTGCCATACATTGACATGAATCAGCCATGGAGTTACATGTATTCCCCATCCTGATCCCCCCTCCCACCTCTCTCTCCACCCGATCCCTCTGGGTCTTCCCAGTGCACCAGGTCCGAGCACTTGTCTCATACATCCAACCTGGGCTGGTGATCTGTTTCACCCTAGATAATATACATGTTTCAATGCTGTTCTTTCGAAACATCCCACCCTCTCCTTCTCCCACAGAGTCCAAAAGTCTCTTCTGTACATCTGTGTCTCTTTTTCTGCCTCATTTTTTTTTAATGACAAAGTTTTAGTTAAATCTCACGGGAATGATTCCTTTAACCACAAAGCAAATGACGACTTCAAAGCTGATAAAACGTGTTATAGGACTTTGCAATTGTTTTTTAACCTATTTGATGGATATAATATATGAAATTGAATTTTTTCACTTAAGCTGTACATGAACCCACAATATTAAAAACATTTTTTTAAATTGAAAAAAATTTTTTAACACCAAAAACATTTTGTATTGGGGTATAGCCAATTAACAATGTTGTGATAGCTTAGGTGAACAGTGACGGGACTCAGCCATTCATATACACGTATCCATTCTCCCCAAAACCCACCTCCCATCCAGGCAGGCACACAAGACTGAGCAGAGCTCCATGTTCTGTACAATAGCAAACCCACCAGATTTTTGGTGAGTAACCTGCCAATGTACCTACTGAATAGATTTCTTGTTCATTATAAAGTTATATACATTTTGGATCGAGCTTCCTCCTTGCAGACTGCTTAAAATAAGGGATGGCAGATTCAAGTCAAAACACATCAAAGTTTGTTCCTCCCCAGGAATCTGTATTTGTCTGAAGACTGTGGGGACTCTTGGAAGGCTTTTAAGCAGGGAAGAAACTTAATCAGAACCGTTATTTTTAGAAGTAAACTCTGGGGACTTCTGTGACGGTGCAGTGGGTAAGAATCTGCCTGCCCATGCAGGGGACAGGGTTAGACCCCTGGTTTGAGAGGATCCCACATGCCACGGAGCAGCTAAACCTGAGTAGTACAGCTGCTGAATCCTGTGCACTCTAGGGTCCGTGAACCACAACAAGAGAAGTCATCGCAATGAGATGCCTGCAACCACAACCAACAGTAGCCCCTGCTTGCTGCAACCAGAGCAAACCTGCACAAAGCAAGGAAGACCCAGGGCGGCAAAAAATAAATAAATAAAATTTTAAAAAAGAAAGAAAGAACCCCTCAGTTCAGTTCAGTTGCTCAGTCATGTCTGACTCTTTGTGACCCCATGGACTGCAGCATGCCAGGCTTCCCTGTCCGTCACCAACTCAATGTCCATTGACTCAGTGATGCCATCCAACCATCTCATCCTCTGTCGTCCTCTTCTCCTCCCACCTTCAATCTTTCCCAGCATCAGGGACTTTTCAAATGAGTCAGTTCTTTGTATCAGGTAGCCAAAGTATTGGAGTTTCAGCTTCAGCATCAGTCCTTCTGATGAATATTCAGGACTGATCTCCTTCAGGATGGACTTGTTGGATTTCCTTGCAGTCCAAGGAACTCTCAAGAGTCTTCTCCAACACCATAGTTCAAAAGCATCAATTCTTTGGCACTCAGCTTTCTTTATAGTCCAACTCTCACATCCACACATGACTACTGGAAAAACCATAGCATTGACTAGACAAACTTTTGTTGGCAAAGTAATGTCTCTCTCTGCTTTTTAATATGCTATCTAGGTTGGTCATAACTTTTCTTCCAAGGAGCAAGCGTCTTTTAATTTCATGGCTACAGTAGACTGCAGTCATTATCTGCAGTGATTTTGGAGCCCAGAAAAATAAAGTCTGTCACTCTTTACATTTTTCCCCCATCTACTTGCCATGAAGTGATGGGACCAAATACCATGATCTTAGTTTTCTGAATGTTGAGCTTTAAGCCAACTTTTTCACTCTCATCTTTTGCTTTCATCAAGAGGCTCTTTAGTTTTCCTTCGCTTTCTGCCATAAGGGTGGTGTCATCTGCATATCTGAGGTATTGATATTTCTCGGAGCAATCTTGATTCCAGCTTGTGCTTCCCCAGCCCGGGATTTTACATGACGTACTCTGCAAATAAATTCAGTAAACAGGGTGACAAAACACTGCCTTGATGTACTCCTTTCCTGATTTGGAGCCAGTCTGTTCCAATAACCTCTGGAGCCCTGTAAAGGGCAGATGGAAGGGGAAAGAGCAACCAGAGGCAGCACCATCCCCAGAAACTGTTGTTGGAATCCAGGGCACAAATACTGTGGCCTGAACTAAGGCAGTAGAGATGGATGTGATTGGGTGGACATAAGTGACAAGAAATATTATGAAGAATTATTGTTGCTTGGATGTAGGGGATGAGGGATGGGTCTAGGATGATCCCCCAGGTTTCAGGATTGGGCAGCTGGTTGGAAGGGAGATGTTTAGCATCTAGTGGGCAATCATTAAATTTGTTGAGTATCTGTTGAATACAAGTAAGGGTAGGAAATAACATGAGAATGAGGAGGGTCAGATATTTATTTGTAGGAATGTATATTTAATGTCTATTTTACTACTAAAATGATAATTTCTAAGATTTCAAATATCATGCCAAATTACTCTCCTCTATTAGCTCCAGAGGCTTCCCTGTTGGCTCAGTGGTAAAGAATCTGCCTGCCAGTGCAGGAGATTGGGTTTGATCCCTGGGTTGGGAAGATCCCCTGGAGAAGGAAATGGCAACCTACTCAAGTATTCTTGCCTGGGAACTCCCATGGACAGAGGAGCCTGACCTGCTATAGTCCATGGGGTTGCAAAGAGCCAGACACGACTCAGTGACTAAACAAAAGCTACAACATTAGCTCCAGTAAATAGCACTGGACCTAGCACATAGTAGGATCTCTATATTTACGGAATGAATGAATGAATTCAAGGGAAAGATGCCCAGCAGGCAGTTGGATATGAGGAGCTAGATGTCAGGAGAGATCTTGACTGAAGGCAGAGACTTATAGTCATTAGAATGTAGATTAGGTTGAAGTTGATGATGACTGAGGTCCCCATACAAGGAGGGTGTGTGCATTGAGAAGAGAAGAAGGGTCTGGATAGAACCCTTAAAGATACTGACTTTAAAAATTGGGTGGAGGAAGAGAAGCCAGAGAAGGACAAGGAGAACAAATAGAAATAGAGGCGGGAGAGCTAGGAGATGGTGATTTCATAGGAGCCAAGAAAGGAGAGAGTTGTGAAAGGGTGCTGAAGGATCTTATACCGATTCCAATGTGAGGGAGGGATGTGTTTACTCACACCTCCAATCCAGTTCTTTGGATACCAGCTGTGTGTATTACAATTCAACTCAGCCCTGATACTATCTACCCAGCTTCAGGAGAGAGGTTTGATCCCTTGGTCGGGAAGTTGCCCTGGAGGAGGGCATGGCAACCAGTCTAGTATTCTTGCCTGGAGAATCCCATGGACAGAGGAGCCTGGTGGGCTACAGTCCATAGCGTTGCAAAGAAGTGACTGAACACGCATGCCCCCAAAAGTAGTGTCAGATTCCAGAGATCCAAGGTTCATCCCACAAGAGTCCCCCCACCTCAGATGCCAATCGCAAGCCCAGGTTGTTACCTTTGCTTCTGACAGACTGGCTTTAAATTGAAGGTTCCCACAACTCCCTCCTTGGGTTTGACTGATTTGCTGGAATGGATTAGATCACAAAGTAGCAGCAGGTCTTTTGGAAGCGTGTCTGACAGCCTTAAGGCCCAGGGCCCCAGTTCGCAGAAACTGATCTCGGGTGGGCAGTCTAAGAGCGGGCTCTGCTTCCACATTCCCTGACTCCAGCAGAGGCTCCAACTTAGAGAACCGGGGCTTTCTGTTTTTAATTTTGACGGTGACAGGTCTGATTCTGCAGCTGAACAAGGCTGGCACTGTTGAGAACTGTAGGCAGGACACAGGCGAGTGCATTGCCCTGAACTCTGACCACAGAGAGAGGTGTTGTGAAAGAGGTGCAGAAGGTTGGGACCGGCAGCCTGCAGGGAAGGAAAGGGACCTTGCCTGGTGGGGTTCATGAAGTCCTCTGAAAACTCTCCCCAAACAGAACAAATGGTGTGAGTGTGTGTGTGTATTTTGGGTTGGGAATAAAATCTGTTTGGAGAAAGATCTTGATTTTGGCCTGTAATTTTCTTAAAAGACCCTTCAACTTTGATTTCTGAAAGAAAATTCATCACCATGGCTTTCTCCAGTGCTGAAGCTGAAACTCCAGTACTTCGGCTACCTGATGGGAAGAATGGACTTATTGGAAAAGACCCTAATGTTGGGAAAGACTGAAGGTGGGAAGAAAAAGGGACAACAGAGGATGAGATGGTTGGACGGCATCACTGACTCGATGGACATGAGTTTGAGTGAACTCCGGGAGTTGGTGATGGTCAGGGCGGCCTGGCGTGCTGCAGTCGATGGGGTCGCAAAGAGTAGGACACGACTGAGGGACTGAACTGAACTGAACTGATGGTTTCCTCTGCTTTTTTGATCTTTGTTCCTTTGCAGTTTAAATATTGTTTAGAAGTTGAGAGTGATTTTATACTTACACATAAGACCCCTTGGATATGTTCTGTAAACTGGGAATCTTGACAGTGTGGAAAACCAGTTCTTTTTTAGTTAATGCTGGAAGCTGCGGAGTAAGTTCATGAACTTTTGGATAAGCAGAAGCAGCTTTATGTAATTAAGCCCTGAGAGTGTGCTGCTGAAGCTCTGTGATCTAGTTCTGTCCTGGACTTACCCTACCCCCATTTCCTACACTGAGCAAGCTCTTTGCAGTGGGAGTGGTGAAATTTTTTTCTCTTTTTTAACCCATGTGACCAGCATTAAACAAAGGTTTAATAGTCCCTTCTCTCTCGTTACATTTCTAATCCTGCGGAGAATAGAGAAGACGTAAAATTCCAAAGGTAGGTGAATTGCGATGTATATTCACAAATAAAAATTCCTCAGGTGACATTTTTCCTTTCTCTTTGTGGAATCTCATATACCGATATGAAATGAAGTATGATATATGTATATGTGTATATATACATTTTGCCATATTATACATAGATATAGGTGTATATATGTGCCAGTATATGGCATCAACTGCTGGAGTGTTTGCTGATTTTTTTCCCCACTTGGCGGAGGGACTGAGTCAGCTTTGGGGATGAGACTGAGGTTGGCAAATCTGTTACATTTTATCCTTGGACAAATGTAGCATCTTCAAAAAGACTTTGAGGTAATCTATAGTAAAAGACATACACACAAAAAGTTATTAAAATGCAAATGGAAACATAAAAAGAAAATTAACCTGCTGAAAGAGAAGAGAGAAGAAACAAATGCTATTTATGAGGATTAATAGAATTACTATGACTGAACATTAAATTTGGCCTTAAACCACTAAGATAATATGGAAAAATTAGATAATTTAAAAATAATCAATAGTATACTATTTACTTGGAAAAGACAAAATCTTTCCTGGTACTAAATGCATGGCAGGATTTATCATGTGGGATCTTACACAGTGTATAGATGGTCGGTATTCTTGATAAGAATTTTATAACAGATGCAGAAGTGATTTTCTTCAGACTCTTTCTTTTCTTCCCTTTTTAATCAAGGTGGTATTTTAATTTTCTAATTTGAGTGGAGAACACACAGGTGACAGTTCAAGGAATTTTTACAAAATTCGCACTTCTGTTACAGCCACACAGGTCAAGTAATAGAACAGTATGAGCACCAGACAGTCCTGTGATACCTTTCTCATTCGTTGAACCCTACCTCCTCCCCAAAGTAACCAGCAGTATGATTTGTATTAATATCAACATAGCTTAATTTAAAAAAAGTTTTTATAGCTTTTAAAAAATATTTATTTTTATTTATTTGGTTGCTCAAGGTCTTAGTTATGGCTTCGGGATCTAGTTCCCCAACCAAGGATTGACCCTTGGCCCCCCGCACTGGGAGTGTGGAATTTTAGCCACTGCACCATCAGGGAAGTCCCAACATAGATTAGTTTTGTCTTTTAAAACTTTGTGTAGATGGAATCATGTAGTATGTGTTCTTTTGTATCACAGTATTATGTTTGTGAGACTCATTCATGTAACTGTTTGTAGCTATAGTTTGTTTTTGTCACTGCATAGCATTCCATTGTATGAACATACCTCAACTTATTTATCCATTCTACTGTTTGTGCATGTGTGGGTTGTTTCCAGCTTTTGGCTATCACAAGTAATGCTGCTGCAAACACATCTTATGGTGTACATTGTTGTTATATACCGAAAATGGAGTCTTTGGTAAGACTTCCATAGGGAAGCTGGATCATTATCTTTGGTAGATAATGATAATTTGCTTTTTCCAAACTGAATGCATTTACTTGTTCAATAGCAATGTTTGATTGTTCTTGTGAACTCTTTTAAAAACTTTTGTTTTTGGCTGTGCTGGGTCTTTGTTACTTTGCTCAAGCTCTTTTCCCCCTGCGTTCCGGTGAGCAGGTGTCGCTCCTCACCGCGGCGGCCTCCGGCTGGGGCGCAGGTTCTCGGGCGCAGGTTCTCTAGCGCAGGCTCTGTAGTTGTGGTGCTCGGGCTTAGTTGCTCTGCTGTGCCTGGAAACTTCCCAGACCAGAGATCAAACCCGTGTCACCTACACTGGTAGGCAGATGCTTATCCACTGCACCACCAGGGTCCGATATCTGAATTACAGACTTAAAAATGGATTTACGTATTTATTTGGACTGCGCTGGGCCTTCACTGCTGCATGTGGGCTTTCTCTAGTTGTGGCGAGCAGGGGCTGCTCTCTAGTGATGGTGCGTGGGCTTCTCAGTGTAGTGGCTTCTCCTCTTACAGAGCAGGGACTCTAAGGTGAACGGGCTTCAGCAGTTGCAGCTCTCAGGCCCCAGAATGTGCGGGCTTCAGCAGTTGTGGCATATGGGTTTAGTTGCCCCTGTGGCCTGTGGGATCTTCCCGGACCAGAAATCAAACCTGTAGCCCCTGCATTGGTGGGCAGATTCTTAACCACTGGATCACCAAGGAAGTCCTCAGTTAATGATCTTGGTGCTTTTTTCCTGTATGAGAAGATGCAAAAGTCTGGGTTCATTAAATTTTTTCCACCTGAGATATCTTGAACTAAGGCATCTGTTTTTCCAAAGTAAAAAATGCCTTATCACATTCGTTATCCTGAATTCTTTTCAGAGTGTACTGCCAGTCAGGGACTGCAGAGGCTAATGACCTGATCCTTGTAGAACTGGATAGTGGGCAACGTTCTTTGTTTTACAAGTAATACCCAGTTTGTATGCCCAGTGTGAGAACAAAGAACGTCACAATGGATCAGTCCGTGAATCCGTGTGTTGTTGACAGACTCACTCTTAGGATCAGTGACTAGACTGATTGAACCTTGTAGATAAATCAACGTCTGAAGATTTAAAAGAAGAGAATAAAGGCTATTCCTTATTTTGCCTTGTGCTATATTGCAGAGAGACAGGACCTCTGCCTGAGACTGAAGAAGGTCAGGGTGAACTAGTATGGCCCAGTGTAGTGATAAAAAGCATATAGAAAAGACTAAGGATGGTGCAATGCTTGGAGTTGCACACACTGTGAAAAAGTGACTCTGATAGGACCTGGAGGAAGAGGCAGGGTTCAGGGATGAAAGCCCAGAACGGCAGTGATAAAACAGCCACCGCCAAAGCAATCCTAATAGTATCTGGAAGTTACGTAGTGCTTTACATGTGTTAACTCACTTAAACTCTCCCAACACATCACTGAAGGGTCCTTTTCCCATTTTGAAGATGAGCACACAGGTAGAGGACTTCCCCAGTGGTGCAGCGGGGAAAGAATCTGCCTGCAATGCAGGAGCTGCAGCAGACTGGGGTTTGATTCCTGGGTCAAAAAGATCCCCTGGAGGAGGAAATAACAACCCACTCCAGTATTCTTGCCCGGAAAAGTCCCATGGGACGGAGGGGGCACGGGGGCTGCAGTCCGTGGGGTCGCAAAGAGTCAGACACGCCTGAGCATGTACAATAATAACACAGGTAGAGAGGTCAATTCACTTGCCCAAGGCTACACAAGTAAATGGTGAAGGCTGATCTGAACCCAAGTGATCTGACTTCAGAATACATGCTCATATTTCGATGTTATCCACAAAATCAGGGTTAAGGTCAGGGGAACTCATGCAGATTGGAAAGGAATAAAAGCAAAGGTAGGCAGGGTATTAGCCAAGGGTCTCATTGGTGTAACAGACTCCAAAAAAAGTGTTCTGAGAAATGGAATGTGTTCTGCACTATATATGTTTTTAATTCAGCTGCACTGGGTCTTCACTGCAGTATATGAGGTCTTTAATTGCAGCGTGAGGGCTCTTAGATAGGGTCTGTGGGACCTAGTTCCCTTACCAGGGATTGAACCTGAGCCCTCTGCATTGGGAATGCCAGGATCTTAACCCCTGGACCCTCAGGGAAGTCCTTGCTCTGCATAGTTGCTGAAGAGGAAAGTTACAGAAGCCTGAAACACCTCCAGGTTTGGACGTGAGAGTCTTCGGCACACACCAAGTACAGTGACTGGGTGGGTAAGCCCAGTATAGCAGTGAGCCTGACCTTGAGGACCGCCAGCCTCCCTAGGACTTTCCCTGGGTTTTCCCTCCCAGTTTCACACCTCTGTCAGGTTTTTATGGTTACTCTAGTGAGAGACAGATGACACAGTATTATGGCTAGTTTTTGTTGGGATTTTCAGGTTTTAGAGAAGCCCGTCAGGGGTAGCAGTCTATATTAATATTTCTAATATCCATACCAGTGGCTAGTGACCCTGTGCTCATCTCGGATTCCAAGGCGTCCAGAGAGGTCAGTTCATGCGGCCCCAAACCTTCCCGCTTCCTCCTTGGGGCCCTGTCACTGAACAGCACCTGGGCTGGGGAGGATGGGCCCCGAAGACTCATGACGGCGGGAGGAGAGACAAAGAAGGGGTGTCCTGGTGGATGCTCAGGCAGAGCTTAAGCCACCTCTACTTTCTCCTGGAGCCCCTGGACACCCCCTACTCCCCCACCTTTTCTACCTCTCTTTCCTTTCTGCTATACTCTCCATTTCCTTTCATGCTTACATGGCCCCATCCACAAAAACAGACACTGTTCCCTTAGAGAAAAGCTCACTCTGCGAAGTGGGAGAGCAGTTAGGGAATCTCAGGCAGGGGGACGGCCAGAAGAGCTCTACGGTTCATTGTAGACAGTCTTAGGATGAAGTCTCCAAGACAGAATGGGCCAATGACTTCGCTGTTGTAAGGAAAAGGCTCAGAGGAAACGCCTACAGAGTCGTGTCCACTTGAGCGTCTGAAGACGTCCAAGGAGGTGGCTCGGCGAAGACACCTGCCAAGCAGAGCCCAGTCCTCAGTGCTGCCCTGAGACTTCCCCTAGGCTTTCCCTCTCTTTCTCCCACCCTCTTTCAGGCTGTTCCAGTTGTTCAACATTAGGACTGTTGACATCGGTGGATTTTTTCCCCTTGTCTTTGGAAACACTTGTTAACTCTTGTCTTTTTGATAACAGCCATTCTAACAGGCATGAAGTGATAGCTCGTTCTGATTTTGATTTGCATTTCCCTGATGATCAGTGATATTGAGCTTCTTTTCATGTTTCTGTTGGCCGTTTATATGACTTCTTTGGAAAAATGTCGACTCAGATCCTCTCAGTTCAGTTCAGTGGCTCAGTCGTGTCCGGCTCTTTGCGACCCCATGAACCACAGCACTCCAGGCCTCCCTATCCATCACCAACTCCTGGAGCCCTTTTGTAATTGGATTTATTTTTCCTATTCAGTTTTATGAGTCCCTTTTATATTTTGGATGTTAACTCCTCATCAGATATACAGTTTGCAGATATTTTCTCTCATTTTATAGGTTGCCTTTTCATTTTGTTGATTGTTTCTTTGGTTGTGTAGAAACTTTTTAGTTTGACATAGTCCCACTGATTTTTGCTTTTGTTTCACATCCAAAATAATTATTGCCAAGGCCAACATCAAGGAATTTTCCCTATGTTTTCTTTTAGGAGTTTTATGGTTTCAGGTGTTACGTTTTAGTTGTTAATCCATTTTGAATTAATTTCTGTGAGTGGTGAAAATAGGGTCCAGTTTTCTTCTTTTACCTGTGAATATTCCACCACCATTTATTGAGGAGATTATCCTCCCTAGCTTGTCAGGAGGCACAGTGGTAAAAAATCAACCTGGTAATGCAGGAGATGCAAAAGACAAGGGTTTGATCCCTGAGTCCAGAAGATACCCTGGAGGAGGAATTGGTAACCCACTCCAGTATTCTTGTTTGGAAAATTCCATGGATAGAGGAACCTGGTGGGCTACAGTACATGGGATTGCAAAGAATTGGACACAATTGAGCCACTAATTACACACCCACATCCTTTCCCCATTGAGTATGATGGGCTTCTTTATTAAATATTAGTTGACTGTATATGTGGATTTATTTCTGGGCTCTTGATTCTGTCCCATTGATCAATGTATCTATTTTTTTTAAATGTATCTATTTTAAAGCCAGTCTACATTGCTTTGATTACTATAGTTTTGCAATATAGTTTGAATTCAGGAAGTGTGATACCTCCAGCTTTATTCTTCTTTCTCAGAATTACATCAGTTGTTCAGGGTCTCTTGTGGTTCCATAAGAATTTTAGGATTGCCTTTTCTGTCACTGTGAAAAATGCCATTGGAATTTTAATAGGGACTGGGTTGAATCTATATGTTTCAGATAGTATGGACATTTAACAATATGAATTCTTCTAATTTATGAATGTGGGATGTGTTTCCATTTGTTTGCATCTTCTACAGTTTATTAGTCAATCTTGTAGCTTTTCAGTGTATAGTCCTTTCACCTCCTTGGTTGAATTATTGCTGAATATTTTATTGTTTTTGATACTATGGCAAATAGAGTTTTTCTTTTTTTGACTGTTCATTGTTAGTGTATAGAAATGCAACTGATTTTTATATGTTTCTTTTCTTTGACCCTCAAACTTTACTGAATTTTTTCATTTGTTCTAACCATTTTTTGTGTGTGGAGTCTTTAGCATTTTCTGTATAGAAGTCCATGTTATTTGCAAAAGGTGACAATTTCACTTCTTTTCTGATTCGGGCCTTTTATGCTTTTCCTTTCTGATTGCTCTAGCTAGGACTTCTTGTACTACTGAATAGGAGTGGTGAGAGTGGCACCTTGCCTTATTCCTAATCTTAGAGGAAGACGTGCCTCCAGTCTTTCACCATTGAGCATGATGTTAAGTGTGGGCTTGTCATGCAATGCGTGCATGCTCAGCTGCTCGATCACGTCTGACTCACTGCAATGCTATGCACTGTAACCAGTCAGGCTCCTCTGTCCACGGGATTCTCCAGGCGAGAATACTGGAATGAGTGGCCATTTCCTCCTCCAGGGGATCATCCCGACCCAGGGATCAAACCCATGTCTCCTGCATCTCCCTCACTGGCAGGCAGATTCTTTACCACTGTTTCCACCTGGGAAGCCTGTGGGCTTGTCATATATGGTCTGTATTATGTTGAAATATGTTTCTTCTATGGGGCTTCCCTAGTAGCTCAGCTGATAACGAATCTGCCTGCAATGGAAGAGATCCCCGTTCAATTCCTGGGTTGGGAATATCCCCTAGAGAAGGACGTGGCAACCCACTCTGGTATTCTTGCCTGGACAATCCCCATGGACAGAGGAGCCTGGTGGGCTACAGCCAATGGGGGCTCAAAGAATGGGACAGGACTGAGCGACTAAGCACAGAACATGCTTTTCACGTAGTGACATCGACAGAGCTGTGCTTGAGGAAAGTGACCAGACAGCACTGCATGGGGGTGAGGAGGGACCAGCACCCTGGGATGGTGAGAAGGCTTCTGTGGCAGGTCAAGCAAGACGTACTGAATGGTGAAGGCTTGAAAAATGGCTGTGACCATGGGAGTGAAGGGTAGGGGACAGGTGCTCCAGACACTAGAGAGCTGGACTCTACAGCCTCATCTCTGGCGGGAATGCATGGGGCAGCGAAGAGAAAGTGTCAGAGCCTGAAGACTAAAAATGATACAAATAGAAATTGGGAATCCTGGAGGAGAAACAGTTTTAGGAGAAAATATGATGTGTTCTATCTTGGATATATTCGCTGTCTGGTTCAACATCTGGCTGGAGAGTACTTAAGGAAATTAGATATACAGGATAGAGCCTCAGAAAATGGTCAGGTCAAGGGATATAGATATTTGAAATAATCAAGACATCTCAAGGCTTTTGATTCATGTTCAATGTTGGCTTATGTTTTGGGCTTCTGCCTGGCCTGGCATATCTCCTTTTCAAGTTTAGTCTTACTATGTGGTGGTTGAATAGTAATAGGTAGAAAGGCTGTGGGTTCCAAGCTTCCTCCTCACGAGGGACATGGATTCTCATCTTTGACTGGCATCAGGAAATTACCCTTTTAGTCTATGAACAGGCAGGATGAAGCTCTGTTGGTACAGTGCACCAGAGAATGATGACTGGGCAGAACAGGGGCAGCTGGGGAGAGAACACAGGACTCCATACTGGAGAGAGCGGAAAACGTGCGGGAGGGGAGAGAACATGGAGGTGGGGGAGGAGGGAAGGGAGAGAAAGAGAAGAGGCCGGAGGGAGCGTTAAATGCCTCTACCCACTGTTTTCTCCCCTTCACTGGCTCCTCGAGTTCTATTCCCCTCTACCTTCAACAGTTCTGGACCTAATACAAAAAATGATTCTCTGCGACACCAGCTAGGTGTTTCACAGTACAGCTCGGTTCTGATGCTGACTACAAGCAGACAACATTAGATTCCACAGGTTAAGGGTTCAGTCCTACAAGCCTGCTCTCTTCACTCCTCACTTCGGACACCAGCTCCAAGCCCAGATTATCACCTGTGTTTCTGACGGATGGTAGATTGGAGGATCCAGCAACCCCATCCTTGGGCTTGATTAATTTGCTATAGTGGCTACCAGAACTTACAGAGGGACATTTTCCTTATCTGATGACTGGTTTATTATAAAAGGATATAACTCAGGAGCAACTAGATGGAAGATATGCTTAGGGCAAGGTCTGGGTTTTCCTCATAGCTCAGTTGGTAAATAATCTGCCTGCAATGCAAGAGACCCAGGTTCAGTCCCTGGGTCAGGAAGATCCCCCGGAGAAGGAAATGGCAACCCACTCCAGTATTCTTGTGTGGAGAACCCCATGGACAGAGGAGCCTGGCAGGCTACAGTCCATGGGGTCCCAAGAGTTGGACACGACTTAGTGACTAAACCACCACCGTGGGGAAAGGACCCAGAACTTCTGTGCTCTCTCCAAGCCACCTTCCCTGAATCTCCGAATGTTCATCTAGAAGCTCTCTGAACCGTATCCTTTTTGGTTTTGGTGGAGGCTTCATTACATAGGCATAATTGATTTAAGTCATTGCATGCTTAGTCGCTCAGTCATGTCTGACTCTTTGTGCCCCACGGAGGTCAGGAGGTGGAACTGGAAGTTCCAATCAGTTCAGCCCAGTGTAGGGCTCTATTGGGCAGTCTTTGTTCAAGGACTCTCGTCAGCCTGGCTGAGACTTTCTCAGGGCTGCACTGCAGTTTAAGTTTCTCCCTTTTAAGTCCTCTTTTCCTTCCCTTTCTTGTTTCCGCCCCGTATCGGCTCCCACTCCTGCACTTTCCACCTTTAGTCTCTTTAGGTATTTTCCCCCAGTGACTGCCTTGCGTGTCTGTTTCTGTCTTGGCATCTGAACTGACACGCAGGGATATTGATAGGACCTACCTTAATGGGCTCTTATGAAAATTCAGTGACTTAATATGTATGAAATGCTTGTAACAGGACCTGTAATACAGCAGGTGCTTTGCAAGTGTTAGCGGCTCTTACTATAAGTTTATTAAGCTTTTGATCTCAAGTTATATTTCATCCTCACTAGGAAACCTCTCAGTTCCTGGACTGGCTTGGAAGCCTCTCCTGAATGCTTCAAGAGCATCTGGCCCTTACTTCTATTATGGCTGGCCCTCCATATCTGCAGGTTTTGCACCTGCAGATTCAACCAACCACAGATTAAAAACATTAGGAAAAAAATTTCTGGAAAGTTCCAAAAAAGCTAAACTTGAATTTGCTTCATGCCAGCAACTATTTACATAGCATTTACACCATATTTACAACTAATTACAGGCATTTTCTTTGTATTTTCACCTATTTACATATCATTTACATGATATTAGGTATGGTAAGTAATCTAGAGATGATTTAAAGAGGATGTTCATAGGTTATATGCAAATGTTATGTCATTTTACATAAGGGATGGCACATCCTCAGATTCTGGTATTTGTGATGGGTCCTGGGACCAACCCCTCATGGACACCAAGGGATGACTGTATATCACATTGTTTTCTTGTCAGTCTTTACACTTAGACCCTGAATTCAATGCATAATGGAGTCTTGTTTTGTTCACTTTTGTGTGTCAGCGCTTACCATTGTTTCTGACTCATAGTGCATGTTGAATTGATGTTATTGAATGAAAGTGATTCAATGGAGTCTTAACAGATGAGTATTATTCATCAAATGGATGAGAGCTGGGAAAGAATTATAGAGAGAATTGTATACTGGGGCATGAAAAGCCTGTACTGTGTGGGTTATTGAAAGGTGCTTATTACAGCTAAAGAGTAGGGTGCAAAAGAGGGTGGTAAAGAGGAGGCTCAGAAAGAAATCTGGGACCGGAGCACCGGGGAGACCTTGAAGCCAAGCTAAGGTGAGCATCGTGTAGGCCTGCGATGTCCTAGTGGGCCCAAACCCAGCTATTTTAAGAAAACTTTCTTTACGGCTGCTCTGGGTCTTTGTTGCTGCGCTTGGGCTTTCTCCAGCTGCGGCGACGGGGGCTGACTCTCTGGTTATGGCGTGTGGGTTTCTAGCTGTGCTGGCTTCTCTTGTGGAGCATGGGCTCCAGGCATGCAGGCTTCACTGTTTGCTGCATGTGGGCTCGGTAGTTGTGGGTCTCAGGGTCTAGAGCACAGGCTCATGAGTTGCGGTGCTCAGGCTGAGTTGCCCCACGGCACGTGGGATCTTCTCAGGCCAGGGATCCAACTGGTGTCCCCTACATTACAAAGTGATTCTCAACCACGAGACCACCAGGGAAGCCCCTACACCCATCTTTGACTTCTATCTATGACTTTCCCGGTGGCTGCATGTTAGAGAATCCACCTGCCAATGAAGGAGACACAGGAGATTCAGGAGATTCAAATCTGATCCTTGGGCTGGGAAGATTCTCTGGAGAAGGAAATGGCAACCCACTCCAGTATTCTTGCCTGGGAAATCCCATGGACAGAAGAGCTTGGTGGCTGCAGTCCCTGGGGCCGCATAGAGTCGGAAACGACTGAGGACTGAGCATGTACACGACTTTAGGAGTCATATGTTAGTTCAGCCAGAAACTACAGATTTCCCCCAGGAGGTGGATGCTTCTCTAGAAGTACATACAGAAGTGTAGGCATCTCTGAACATTCATTTCAACAATGCATATGATTGATCTATATTTACAAACTGCTTTGGCTGCAATGTCTCACCAAACTGTTGGGTCTCCTAACTAATCTCTTTGCCTTCATCACACCGCTGGTTAATCCATCCTTCATTCCCACTGTGAGAGCAATCTTTCTAAAGCTAAATCTGGCCCTCTTAGCCTTCAGTTTAATACCTGCTAATGGCACACCCTTGTTGACTGTAAGATAACATCCAGATTCCTTAGTGTGGTTTACAGGACCCCTCCTGGTCTGGCCCTTCACCACTTCACCTTCCATTTCTTCTTCCATATGCTCTCTACATCTCCTGAACTGCTTGTCGGGATCAGGAAGTTTTATGTTGCTCACCCCTCCATTCATGTACACATCGTTGCTGCCCGGAATGTCATTTTATCCTTATTGACTTTTTGAACTCTACCTATTTTATTTTAAGTATTTAAAAAATCATCACCTCTGTGAAGCTAGGTCTATCTTAGCGGGCAGGGGGCACCCTCCCTTACAGCTCCATCGGACTGTGTGTGCTTCTGCTTGGCACCTACCTCATTGCACTGCAGCTGTTAGGTTGCTTCCCTGGCTCCCCTCTCTAGGCTGTGGCCAGAGGGTAGGAACATGTATTAGTTCATACAGAGTCCTAGCACATGGCGCAATGGTTGGCACACAGTAAATACTGGTTAAAGAAAAAAGGAAGGAA
Organism: Hydropotes inermis; assembly: GCA_020226075.1. Taxonomy (NCBI): domain Eukaryota; kingdom Metazoa; phylum Chordata; class Mammalia; order Artiodactyla; family Cervidae; genus Hydropotes; species Hydropotes inermis. The sequence goes on along the minus strand of CM035294.1, from coordinate 52,265,066 downwards.
TAAAATGAAAGCTGCTCTTTTTCTTTTGAAGGAGGTCCTCTCACCATGTGGCTGCACCTGGCGGTCCTCGTGGGCCTCTACTACCTCCTGCGCTGGTACCGGGAGAGGCAGGTGGTGAGCCACCTCCGGGACAAGTTCGTCTTCATCACGGGCTGTGACTCGGGCTTCGGGAACAAGCTGGCCAGGCAGCTGGACCTGCGAGGCCTGAGGGTCCTGGCTGCGTGTCTGACGGAGCAGGGGGCCGAGCAGCTGAGGAACCAGACGTCAGACAGGCTGCAGACGGTGATCCTGGACGTCACCAAGACAGAGAGCATCGCTGCGGCCACCGAGTGGGTGAAGGAGCGTGTGGGGGACAGAGGTATGGGGAAGATTTTTCTCCTTTCATTTACTCAGGCATGAAGATGTTAACATTTTATGTGCATATATATTACACATGTATAATCTCAAAAGCAGGGCTTGAAAGACTGGCTTTGTCATTTGAGACAGTTGTGATCTTTGACAGTGTTTCCTTTCCTTAACAATGTTTGTATTGAATAATGAACCCAGTAGATTTCAGGCTGTTATCTCACCTTACAAGTGAAGTATTTACAACCACAATTCTTTTCTTCACAATTCTTTATGTTTGAAGAATTTTCAAGGGGTTCTTAAGAATCGGCTCCTTCTTCCCTTGGTTAGCATCTAAAATACAGACGTTCCTAGAAGCCAGCCTTTGATCGTATTCTTTTTTAAAAATAAAGTTTCATTTTATTTTTTCTAATTAATAGACTGTATTCCTTACAGCAGTGATAGATTTACAGAAATGTTGGAAAGCACAGAGTTCCCATATGCCCTCTTATAGTCTCTCCTATTATTAACTTCTTGCATTGGTGTGGTACATTTATTACACTGATAAACCGACATTGATACATTAGCATTAATGAAAGTCTACAGTTTACGTTAGGATCCACTTTGTGTTGTTTGGTTCTATAGTTTTTGCCAAATGTGAAATGTCCTGTATTTACCGTTATAGGATGATGCAGAATACTTTCAGTGTCCTTAAAATCCTCTGGCTCCACCTATTCATCTCCTCTGCTCTCCCCACCTCCTCCCCAATCCTGGCAACTGTGCAGCCTTTTACTCTTTCCATGTTATTGTTGTGCGGTCACTCAGTCGTGTCCGACTCTTTGCAGCCCCAGGGACGGCAGCACGCCAGGCTTCCCTGTCCTTCACCACCTCCCGGCGCTTGCTCAAACTCATGTCCATCGAGCCAGTGATGCCATCCGACCATCTCGTCCTCTGTCGTCCCTACTCTTTCCATAATCTTGCCTTTTCTCAGATGTCATGCAGTTGGAATCATATTGGAAGTAGCTTTTTAGACTGGCTTCTTTCATTTAACAATATGCGCTTAAGGTCCCTCTGTGTTTTTCTGTGCCTTGAGTACTCATTTAACTTTATTACTGAATAATATTCCACTGTATGCGCTACAGTTTGTTTATCCATTCACTTACTGAAGGACATCGTGGTTGTTTTGACGTTTTTGGCAATTATGGGTAATTCCTCTTTTCTAAAGTTCATTTTCTCTGCTTATTATCCAAATCCCCTTTGATCCCCTTCTTCCTTCTCTAGTTGTTTTACGATTCATTAGGTCCTGATAACTGGACCTCCTAGATGGCTATTCATCCAATGAGTTCTAAAATAGTAATAAAATTATTTTTTTGGATTGAAGAATGTTTATTTTTTTAAATATTTACTTTAAATTAGAAAACCGATTTTGAAACATTACTCCTACCTGAGGATGTTCTTGACTCCAGAGTGGTTAGTTATAGTTAGTTATGGTTAGTTATAGCCTCTGTGCTGTATATAGTGGCTTATTTCTACTCTACTGTTACTATTATTGTTAACGTTTTCCCACCTGTTAGAGAGTGTGCTCATCAAGGACGTGGACCTCTCGGAACCATCACTGTATCCCCGTTTCTAATGTATTGTCTGCTACATGTTAAGGGCTCAACAAGTGTTGAATGGATCTCATTTAGACATAGTTTAATCTATTACCTTTATGCCCTTGATTTCTAAATTATTTCTTGTTCATCACACCTGAATTTCCAAGTACTTGCTGGTTTTCTCAACTGGAAATTCTACTGGAAACTCAAACTCACCAGATTTAAAGGAGAACTCTTATTGTCTCATCTTCACCAAATCTGCTTTTCATTTTGGTCCTTCAGACTGATTCTTCTCCTCTCCCTCCAACCCTAGAGCTCAAGACAGGAAGTTATACTTTCAGTCCCTTGGAAGTACTTTCTGTTTTACCCTTAAAGTGATAATATAGCCATTTAATCCAGAAAGAGTCTTTTTTATTAGACTCCCTACCTTAGTGGGCCTTGGACTTCATATCTTCTAATTGTGTATATTTTTTGATGCTATAACTACTAAAGTTCAATTCACATTGGTTGGCAAATTCCCTCAAATCAAAAGCTATCATTAGGGTTCTGTTTATCCTCCCTGGGTTCCTGCCTTCTCTTTGTTTTTGGCTTGACCTTCTTTTATTTTCTTACTGATAGATGTGTTTAAGATTGAAAGAACATATTTCGATTTGTTTAAGATTGAAAAAGTATATTTTTTCTAGCATTTTTAGCTGTTTTCAGCAGAAAGATTGATCAAGGTAGAAGTCTGTCATTTTTGTCCAAAACGAAACTCCTGCTTTGATTTTTATTGTTTTAGGGCTCTGGGGTCTGGTCAACAACGCAGGCGTTTTTCACTCACATGGCTGTGCTGAGTGGCTGAAGATTGAGACCTACAAGGATACCCTTAGGGTGAACCTCATTGGTTTGATAGAGGTGACCCTGAGCATGCTTCCCCTGGTAAGGAGAGCGCAGGGGAGAATTGTCAATGTCTCCAGCATTCTGGGAAGAATTGCTTTCTTTGGAGCAGTCTACTGTTGTTCCAAGTATGGAGTGGAAGCCTTCTCAGATATTCTGAGGTAAGACTCTAAAGTTAAAACAGTCTAGAAGAGTGGGATGGAGAGGGAGATGGGAGGGAGGTGTGGGAAGGAGGGGACATGCCTGATTCTTTTTGATGTATGACAGAAAGCCACAAAATTCTATAAAGCAATTATTCCTCAGTTAAAAAAATAAAGTGGCAAAGAAACCCCCAGACAAACAAAAGCAACCACTGAGCACTTAAATATGTCTTAGTCAACACTACCTACTAGTCACTAGTCACTTTCACCTATTTTATCTTATTTCATCACTTCCAAAATCTGGTATGTTTACTAGGTATTATTTATTAGACAATAATTAACTTATTGTTTACTAGATATTATTGCTAGTCTGTTTTATACAGAAAGCGAGGCTCAGACTTGGTATCTATTCAAAGTTCACCTGCAACCGCGATGATTTGGCAGACCCGAGTTTCGCCTCCAAGTCCTTGTCTCCGGTCGCCACACCACATTTTAACTCTCAAGATATATCCTTGATAAAATTTCATTTCTGAAGAGGGCATGACTGTCCTCTTTCCTCCTGTCCTCGTCTCGTCACGGCGACTCTTTCTGGTGCTCATCTGCTTCCAGTTAGCTTATTTCATCCTTTTATTCTGTATATCTTCTCTTATCTAATCACTTCTTTTCTTTCTTATAACTTTAGTTTGCCACAACCCTCTGATGGCCCTGCCTCTACCTCCTGGCTTTTAAAACACCTCATTTCAGCTTCCTGCTCCTCTATCAGCAGTTCCTCCTTTTTATAGTTCCCTTTGTATTTTAATTTCTGAGACAGAGATTCCTGTTGGGCCTGAGATCACTTTTTTGTGTGTTCTGTGTGACACGCATGGTGTGATTTTTTTTTTGCACTTGCTATCTGTTAGGCACTGCTGTGGGTATTTTACATCAAATGAATCATTTAATTTTCATAGCAACCCAGTGAGGAAGAGGTTATTTTTGTCCTTATTGTATGTCTAGGGAAACTGAGGCACAGAGGTTCAGTAATTCGCCACGGCCATCTCGGCAATAGCAGGCTGAGCCACTGTCCAGTCCTAAGAGGGCTCTCCTCCCATCAGGGGCCCTCCTGGTCCTGCCAGCTGCAGACATGAGGATGCAGTCATGCAGAACAGAATAGTGTGCACTCTCCTTTAGCAGAGGCTGCCTCTAGGGGCAGCTTCTCTTAGAAACAGGCTACGAATATTACAGACACCACGAATTAACTTCCTATGGCAGTTGGAAGAAGTTTCCACAAGTAATTTACGGTGCATGGTATCTTCCAACAGCACACATTTATTCTCTCACAGTTCTGGAGTCTTGGAGTCTGAAGTCAGCATCACTGGGCCAAAGTCAGTTGTTGACAGGGCCATGTTCTTCTGAAGGCTCTAGGAGAGAATCTGTTCTTTGCCTCCTGCTTCTGGTGGCTGCTGGAATTCCTTGGGGTGTGGCCACATCAACCTCTGCCTTTATGGTCAGTTTGCCTTCTTTTCCTCTGCCTCTCTTATAAGGACAGTTGTAATTGCATTTAGGATGCACCCAGATCACCTGGCACAGTCTCCCTAGCTTAAGATCTTGAACTCAGTTAAACTTGCAAAGTCTTTGCCACATAGGGTAACATTTACAGGTTTCAGGGATTAGGACCTGATATGTTTGGGAGTCATTATTTAGCTTACCACATGCCATGACTGGTATATATCTAATACAATGTGCATATCATATTATCTGCTTAGGAAAGGAGTAGGGAAATAACTGAGGACATTACATGAGTTGTTACTATATGGCAGGCATCTTTCCTGGCTTCCTGCCTATCCAACATTTTGACCACCTCCATGGGGCCGCGGCCTGTTGATTTACGACTGCTCATGACTCTTGGACTCCTTGAATCATTCCCAGGCCAAGAGCGAAGACATGCCCTTCCAACCTTTAAATCATTATTTAGTTCCTTTAGGAAATTCCAGTTTGCCTTAATTATGCTAAGGATAAAGAGAAAAAGGAAGTTTCATCCCCCATTTGAGTTAGAGTTTTAAAGGGGATGGTGCTGTGGTATGTTGGCAATGTATGAGAAAGCTGCAAGGGGAAGTGACATGCAAAGGGCCAGAGCACCCTGGCTTCCCTAGCCCCTCCTTCTGCTCCAATGCACACAGGCATCTGGAGAATCATTTTCTGAAGCTCTAACTTGAAAGGTTTTAGGCTTTGGATTGATAAGGGAGGGTTTTCCTTTACAGCAGTGGTTCTTAACTTTTAGCATGCCTCAGAGTCACCTGGAAGGCTACTTTGGACAGATTGTCGGTTCTTACCCCCCGAGTTTCTGATTCAGTAAATTTAGACTTGGACTCAGTAATCTGCATTCTCAATGCTGCATTCCTAGATGCTGATTCTATTGATCTGGGGTCCACACTTTGAGAACCATTCATTGCTTTAGAGGATCACGATGCTTTGTGTTTTATATTCTTATGAAACACTGCTCCAAACCTTTCTCCTTGACATCAGCTTGGGCTTCATCTTCTCCAGCAAGGCGCTCCAACCTCTAGAGCAGGGAGCACCCCTCACCCCTGTCCCAGAGCACTGAAAGCATGCCTCACAGGGTGCAAATGCTATCTTACTTCACTCGGGGAAGGCAGCACTTCGCGTAGTGCCTGATACACACACAGGCCCCTGATGAATACTTTTGGAAATGTTTTTTGAACTAACCCGAATATTCTGGAGTGACCAGTGACTTGTCAATTTCATGCCCACGTCATATTCCACTAATGGTCTCTTGTAGTCTTTGAACACACTGTAAATTTTCACAGCCCCCTGCTCCCGTGTGTGCACTTCCATCAGTTTGGTATTCCACTCCACTCTTTCTGCACTTGGAAATTTCCTCTTTATCCCGGAGGCTCAATTGAAACATTTTCTCCTTACTGAAGCCTTCTTTGACTCCCTCAGAAAGTCTACATCCTCTTTTCTACTATGTAGCCCCCTGAATTGGAGAAGGCAATGGCACCCCACTCCAGTACTCTTGGCTGGAGAATCCGATGGACGGAGGAGCCTGGTGGGCTGCAGTCCACGGGGTCAATAAGAATCGGACACAACTGAGCGACTTCACTTTCACTTTTCACTTTCACGCATTGGAGAAGGAAATGACAACCCACTCCAGTGTTCTTGCCTGGAGAATCCCAGGGACGGGGAAGCCTGGAGGGCTGCCTTCTATGGAGTCGCTAAGAGTCGGACATGACTGAAGTGACTTAGCAGCAGCAGCAGCCCCCTGAATACCTTGCCTTTATAATTCTTTTGACTTGTATTGCAATTATTTGCTTATTTATCAGACTCACTCACTGTGGGCTTTTCAGGGGTGGTGGGCAGAGTCTTAATTTACTGAGATTGTGCATGCAAAACACTTAGCCCGGTAGATACCATAAAAACATTAATTTTCCTTATTTCTTGTATTCTTCATTCTTCTAGTGTATAGCACATGATCAAAAGTGAAGAACTCTGTTAAATGAATGGATGTGGAATTGAATGGTTATGGTAGTTTGTATAATCATATCCCCATTATTGCACCTAGGGATGTATAAAATTTTATTTTATTCCCCTCCATTTCTTTATCCTTTGAAATATTCAGCAAAGGTGTTTTTATAACTATTTTGTTTTGTTTTCTCCCTGAAAGCATTGAAATTGTGGCATCTTTCAATCAGACGAGTTAACTTGAAGGTTTTCGTTTTTTTTCCACTAGGCGTGAGCTTCAACATTTTGGGGTAAAAGTCAGTATGGTTGAACCTGGCTACTTCAGAACAGCAATGACAGATGTGCAGAAGTTCTTAGGGACAATGAAACGAACCTGGAATGAAGCCCCTGCGCATATTAAGGAGACCTACGGACAGAAGTTTTTTGAAGGCTGTGAGCTTTTCTTTTAATGGCACGATGGATAATCTTGTATGAAAAGGGCAAAGGCGGTTGGTAGAGAGTGATTGGGAGATCTTCTAAGAATGAATCAGCTTCCATCAATCCTTCCCAAGACAAGAGGGAAGGTTCAGGAAGGTCCCAGTGCCTTTATAGTTGGTGTGGTGATGGCTGCGGTGGCTGAAAAAGAGGCCGTACAAGCAGCCTCAGGCCAGAGTTTGCCCTGCCTTGTCACCTGTGGGCCGGGACCCCGGAGCACCAGGGAGGTCTTATGTGGCTGGAGGCGTGGAGCCTCTGGATTTTGTGAGGGGGTGCCCCTCCACAGATTGAAGGGGCTGGTGCGGGAGGCCTGCTTAGCTGAGCATTCAGTATTATCAGCTCTTTGGGTAACAGCCTAGCCACAAACTCCACATTTTATTATGAGAGGCGGGAGGGTGCATACAGGTGGAGCCAGGTAAGTGGGTTAGGACGGGATTTGCAGGGCACTGTTGGCCATTGCCAGAGGCTGGACCTCCTGTGCAGGCCATGGGAGTTTTGCGGGAGTGAGAAGGTTCAATTTCATGGCATGAAGGAGGATCGGTTTTGGGGGAAGAGGGAGGGCAGTCCTTTAAGTAGAAGAAAGTCATGCACACTAGTGTGGGGTGCACCTTCCTGGGGAAGGGGTGCTTTTTCTTCACATAAAGAATTTAGCAGCTTGCCAAGGCCAAAGGGAGCAGCTCTGTTTTCCCGTCCACAGAAGGCCCTGTGGCAGGTAGCAGTAGCCCTGGCCTTGACTTTGGGTGATATCTCAGTGCAGAGAAAGGAGAAGGGGAATGTGCACATGGGAAACTCCTGATCTACAGCCCTGACTTCCGGGTACATCAGGCTTAGGAGGTGACTATCCACAGAGGGGGAGACATTGGATCAAGAAAAGGCTGATAGAAAACTTCCTGAGCCTCTCAGAATACAAAGCTAGGGAACTACAATTCTTAACAAGTCAGGTGGCCAGCTGCTCTTCTGAGCTCTTCTCTATCTAAACTTTTGAACTATTAGAGAATTTGTCTCCCCTTGTGGGTACATATATTTGACAATAGAAATCAAAGGAAAAGAGAATTTACTAAGAAGTGGCTTTATGTAAAAGGAGGGATATATGTATTTAATGATTTAAAGGAGTTGAAATTGTTCATTTATTTGCCTCTAGATCAGAATAATTTAGATCGGTGCTATCCAATAGATATATGAGAACCATATATATAATCTTAAATTTTCCAATAGATACTTTTTAAAAAGAAAAAAAAAACAGGTTAAATTAATTTTAATACATTTTACTTTAACCCCATATATATATCCAACATACTATCATTTAACATTTATTATCAATATAAAAGTTATTGATAAGATATTTTATATTTTTTCCCTATTAGTCTTTGAAAATTGATGTGTAGTTTGAACTCACAGCACATCTCTTAGCGACCCCATGGACTACAGCTCGCCAGGCTCCTCCGTCCATGGGGTTTTCCATGGATTTACTCCGTCCATGGGGCAAGAGTACTGGAGTGGGGTGACATTGCCTTCTCGGCATCTCAACTGGGATACTAAATTTTCCTAGGAAGTACTTGGATTATTACAATTGATAGTTGCCAGAAGCATTATTCATAATAGCCCCAGAGTGGAAACAGCTCAAATGTCCGTCAACTGTTGAATGGATAAACAAATGTGGAATAGCCATACAATGGAATATTACTCGGCAATAAAAACAGATGAAGTACTGATGCACACTACAACATGGCTAAACTGTGAGAACACTTTGCTCCCTGAAGGAAGCCAGTCACAAAAGCCCATGGTCTATGATTCTATTTATATGAAATGTCCATAAAAGGCAATCTGTAAAGACAGAAAGTAGATCACCATTTGCCTAGGGCAAGGGTGGGTTGGCAGGAAATGGGAGAGTGATTGCTAATGGGTATAAAGTTTCTTTTTGGGATGATGAAAATGTTTTAAACTTAGACTGTGGTGATGGTTGCATAATTGTGGATAAACTGAAAGTCATTGATTTGTATATTTTATTTTTATTTATTTATTATTATTTTATCATGTCACTTGGCTTGTGGGATGTCAATTCCCTAACCAGGGACTGAACCCAAGTCACAGCAGTGAAAGCATTGAATCCTAACCACTGGATCACTAGGGAAGTCCCTGATTTGTATACTTGATTTTGAAAAAATTTTATCTACTTATTTATTTTGGCTGCGCTGAATCTTCCTTGCTGTGCATGGCTTTCTCTTTCGCGGTGAGCAGGGACTACTTTCTGGTTGAGGTGCTGTGGTCCTCTCATCACGTGGCAGAGCACGGACTCGGCGCGAGGGCTTCAGTAGTTGTGGTGGCCAGGCTTAGTTACCTGTGGCCTGTGGTATCTGCCTGGACCAGGGATCCAAGCAAACTGAATTCTTAACCACTGGACCACCAGGGAAGCCCTGACTTGTGTACTTGGAATGGATGATTTTTATGAATGTGAATTATCTCAATAAAGATGCTAAAAACTTTCCAATTGAAAAGTAGATTCACATACCTATATTGTTCCAAACATATTTAAAAATTTCCAATAACAGAATTGAGCTTTAAAATTAATTAAACTTAAAAATTCAGTTTTCAGTCATACTAGCTATGTTTTATGTGCTCATTAGCTACATGTGGCTAGTGGCTGTTATACTGGGGAAGCATAGGTCCGAAGGCCTAATTCTTGTGGAACTGAAATGTGGTTAGACTTCTGTGACTGCGTGCAACAGGATCTTAGAAATATCAACAATAAGTTGAGAGTGATATGAAGTTGCTCAGTCATGTCTGACTGTTTGTGACCTCACGGACTGTAGCCTGCCAGGTTCCCCTGTCCATGGGATTTTCCAGGCAAGAATACTGTAGTGGGTTGCCATTTCCTTCTCCAGGGGATCTTCCCAACCCAGGGATCGAACCCAGGTCTCCTGCATTGCAGGCAGACTCTACCGTCTGAGCCACTAGGGAATCCCTAAACAATAAGATTGGTAACCACCATTTTTCTTTTTGTTTACAGATCACGACATCATGAAACAAGGGATGATGGGTTGTAGCACAAACCTAAACCTGGTCACCGACTGCATGGAACATGCTCTGACATCCGTTCATCCCCGCACTCGATACTCAGCTGGCTGGGATGCTCAGTTTTTGTTTGTCCCTCTATCTTATTTACCTACATCCCTGGCAGACTACATATTGACTAGATCTTGGCCCAAACCAGCGCAGGCAGTCTAAAGAAAAATGGTCTGATGGCCCTTGAAATGAAGACAAAAATCTGCAATTGACGGTGTCTCGCTAATCCTAATGCATAATCTGTAATTTTTCTAGCAATCAACTTTCTTGCTTAAATTCATTTATCTGACACCATCAGAAAACCAACATGTTAATGTTATAGATATCCAAAGCTTACTCCCTTTAGGTGCTAAATCTCTACTATTTTAGCCATTTTTGGATGACAGTATTTCCAAAATGCATCAATCTTCCTTGCCCTGTTAGAGTAGACTAAAACAGTTTAGCTTGTTTTGATGCTATTTCTTTATGTAAGTGAATAGCTGTTCTGTGCTGTGATCAACTGTTGCTCAGGTACTATTGAGAAATATGGGTCTGTTAATTCTTACTTGAAATGGGTCTGTACTTTGGCACTTTTAATAAATGATTAATTTCATCTTCTTGCTATTAGCCAGCTGTTTTTGGATATGTTTCTCCGTTATTTAAAAAAAAACTGATTATTAAGTTTTAAAAATTTAAAAGTAATGTAGTTATTAATTAATTTATTTTTAAAATTTAAAAATTTTTTTTCACATGTTCTTTCTTTTATTTTTTTTTATTTTTATTTTTTAATTAGTTGGAGGCTAATTACTTTACAATATTGTAGTGGTTTTTGTCATACATTGACATGAATCAGCCATGGATTTACATGTATTCCCCATCCCGATCCCCCCTCCCACCTCTCTCTCCATCCGATCCCTCTGGGTCTTCCCAGTGCACCAGGTCTTCCCAGTGCACCAGAGCACTTGTCTCATGCATCCAACCTGGGCTGGTGATCTGTTTCACCCTAGATAATATACATGTTTCGATGCTGTTCTCTTGAAACATGCCACCCTTGCCTTCTCCCACAGAGTCCAAAAGTCTGTTCTGTACATCTGTGTCTCTTTTTCTGTTTTGCATATAGGGTTATATATAGTTAAATTTAAAAGTAATATATGCTTAGTTAAAAATTCAGTTATTACTCAAAAGCTTAAAAATGCAAATATAATTGTTTCCCACCTGCATTGCTGCTCCTCAGAGATGAGTGCTTTTGACTTTCAGGTATTTCTTCTGGTATATATCACTGTATTTTTTAATAATATACTTCATACTGTTATTTCTTGATTAATTAATTTTAGATGCTTTTGATTAAGTTCCTGTTAGGATAAATGAGAATTTAGCTCTTTACACCACTTTCCTGACCATTTTCTTTATCTCCATACTTCTTTCTTTTTCCTTAAATTTATTTTTTATTGAAGTGTAGTTGTATTACAATGTATTAATTACTGCTGTTCAGCAAAGTGACTCAGTTATACATATATATATATATATATACTTTCTTTTCCATATTCTTTTCCATTATGATTTATCACAGGATACTGAATGTAGTTCCCTCTGCTATACAGTAGGATTTTGCCTGTTACCAACAGAGGATTGGATAAATACAATGGAGTATTACTTAGTCATAAATGGTACACATATATATAATGGAATATTACCCAGCCATAAAAAGAGTGAACTAATGCCATTTCCAGCAACACTGATGAACCTAGAGATTATCATATTGAGTGAAGTCAGACAGAGGAAGACAAATATGATATTGTTTATATGTGAAATCTAAAAAAAAGATACAAATGAACTTACCTACAAAACGGAAAATGGAGTTACAGTTGTGGAGAATAATCTTAAGGTTACAAGGGGGTGAGGGAGGGAGGGACAATTGAGAAGAATGAGATTGACAGATGGTCAGTACTACACATAGGAAAGAGAACGAATAAGGACTATGTAGCACAGGGAGCCCTGCTCAATACTCTTGTGATGCCTACATGGAAAAGAATGTAAGAAACAGTGGGTTTCTGTGTATGTGTCACGGGTGCACCTTGCTGCACACCTGAAACTGAAACAAGGCTGTGGATCCCCTACACTGCGACAACAATTTTAAAAGATCTTTTGCGAGTCTGGCAGTTTTTGGAGCATATGCTGTGCTGTGCTTAGCTGCTCAGTCATGTCTGACACTGTGGCCCCAAGGACTGGATGGAACCCAGGTCTCCTGCATTGCAGGCCAATCCTTTCTGTCTGAGCCACCGGGGAAGAGTACAGGCCAGGTACGAAAAGTGTCCCCCAGTTTGGATTGTGTGATCCAGTCTCATGGTCAGATCCAGGTTATGCATTTTAGCAGAAATGACACAGAAGTGCATCACTGTGTCCCTCTCAGTGCCTCCCATCAGTAGGCACAGTGAGATAAGTTTATCTCAGTACTGGTGACGTTAAGTTTGAAGCCTTGGTGAAAGTAGTCTGCCATGTTTCTCCACTATAAAGCTAATTTTTCCCCATGTAATTAATATGTAATTTTTGTACACTAATAAAAATGTTAAAAAGAGTCATACAGTTTGGAGATTTCACAGCAAATATAAACACCTAACATGTGTACAAAACAGTAAAAGTAAAAATAATGATCAAAAAGATCATGATCTTGATATTTCAGAAACACAGAAAGTTATCACCAAACACCTTCTGAGTTTTGGCACAGTTTTTACATTGTATTTTCCATTAAAAAGATGCTTATATTGAAAAAATAAAGTAATTTTTCAGGATACTTCAACATTATATAAATGCCCCATTCCTCATCAAAGTTTTACCCACTCATTTTAGAATTATTTATAATTCTTTTAAAATCAGTTCTTACTATGATGGTTGCAAATGGTGATTTTTTAGATCCATCCTTTCATCTATGTTTACAAGTTGAAATTTCCATTCCCTTTATTTTTTATTTATTGTAAGAATGGATTCATGGATTCTTATCTTATTCAATTAGTTATAGACCATTTATGTCATAATATGTTTCATATTTTTATAACTCCTATATCCATAGCACTTTAAAAAAAGCAATCTACTTTTGGAGTTCAATATTTGCTTGTGGATTTTTTTTGTCTTTAAACTGAAAATATATTTAGAACTTCTAAATATTGGATTTTTTTCCTTCCCATTCAATGTCTTTTATTATTCATTTGGGGCTTCCCTGGTGGCTCAGCTGGTAAAGGATCTGCCTGCAATGTGGGAGACCTGGGTTCTATCCCTGGGTTGGAAAGATCCCCTGGAGAAGGTAACTGGCTACCCACTCCAGTATTCTGGCCAGAAGAATTCCATGGACTGTATAGTCCATGGGATTGCAAACAGTTGGACATGACGGAGTGCCTTTCACTTTCCCTTTTTCATTATTCACTTGAAGTATAATTTGGCTCATTCTTTTCCTGTTAGTATTTAATTTGATATCTTCCCCCACTCATCCATCCTTATCGATATAATTTTATTTTTTGAATCCATAAAACATTAACATGATTCTAAAGTCCAACCTGAATTATTTTGAAGAAATCTCAGACATCATAGAGAGACTTAAAATGTTACCATTTGTAACAGCAACAACAGAAATATAAAGTACCTAGGAATAAATTTAACAAAAGATGTATAATATCTTCACATATAAAATAATAAAATTTTATTGTAAGACATTAAAGAAAGTCTTTGTAAGTGTAAAAAGACACAATATTCAGGAACAGGAATTTTTGAACACCAGGAAAATGTATAGATGTATCAACTTCCCCCCAGATAATTTATGAGTGCAGTGTACTGCCAGTCCAGTCAAAATTCCAACAGCATTTTATTCAAATTGGGAAGTTTGTTTTTAAGTTTAATTGGAAGAGCAGAAAGGCATAGAGAACCATGAGGATTTCGGTGAACAAGGCGAGGAAAACTTGTCTCCCCAAGCATTAAAATTTACTGTAACCTGTAACAACGTACACAAAGCACAGACAGACAAATAGATGTGAAGAACGGAGTGAGGAGCTGATGCACACGTGGAAACTTGGTATGACAGTGGTATCATAACGGGGTAGTGGGGAAACGATTCAGGGACGGTGATAAAACAACAGCTTTTTCTTAAGGAATGCATTAAAATTAGATTCCTCCCCCACCCCACATACAAAAACAAATTCCAGAGGAACCAATACCTAAATGTGAAAAGCCAAAATTTAAAACTGTCAAAGCCTTGAGAATATATTATGTCTTTAGGATGGGAAAGGCTTTTTCTATAAGATAGACACACAAAAACACAGTCATAAAGGAAGAGTACCAAGTCTGCCTATAGTTAAAATTCTTCCCCGGTGGCACTAGTGGTAAAGAACTTGCCTGCCCGTCCTAAGATGGCAGAGGAATAGGACAAGGAGACCATTTTCTCCCCCACAAATTCATCAAAAGGACATTTGAACGCTGAGCAAATTCCACAAAACCACTTCTGAATGCTGGCAGAAGACATCAGGCACCCAGAAAGGCAGCCCATTGTCTTCAAAAGGAGATGTTTTATCATCAGTGCTACATGGATGGAGAAGTTTGAGGCTACTGTAAGAGTGAGACTGAAAATCAGAGGCAGGAGGCTTAGGTCCAAATCCTGAGACCAGAGAACTCCTGACTCCAGGGAACATTAATGGATGGGAGCTCATGAAACGCCTCCATACCCAAACCGAAACCAAGCACCACCCAAGGGCCAACAAGCTCCAGAGCGACATACTACACTAATTCCCCAGCAACATAAGAACATAGCCCTGTGCCTCAACATACAGGCTTCCCAAAGTCACACCAAGTCCACTGACATCTCAAAACTCATTACTGGACACTTCACTGCACTCCAGAGAGAAGAAATCCAGCTCCACCCACCAGAACACCAACACAAGCTTCCCTAACCAGGAAACCTTGACAAGCCACCTGTCCAACCCCACCCACAACGAGGAACCTCCACAGTAAAGAGGAATGACAAATGGCAAGACTACAGAAAGGCCACCCCAAACACAGGAATAAAAGCAAGATGAAAAGGCAGAGAAATACCCTGCAGGTAAAGGAGCTGGATAAATGCCCACCAAACCAACAAAAGAGGAGGAGATATGGAATCTACCTGACAAAGAAGTCCCAATAATGATAGTGAAGATGATCCAAAATCTTGAAAACAAAACGGAGTTACAGACAAATAGCCTGGAGACAAGGACTGAGAAGATGCAAGGAAGGTTTAAAAAGGACACAGAAGAAATAAAAAAGTCAATATATAATGAATAATGCAATAAATGAGATCAAAAACACTCTGCAGGGAACCAACAGTAGAATAACGGAGGCTGAAGATAGGATAAGTGAAGTGGAAGATAGAATGGTGGAAATAAATGAATCAGAGAGGAGAAAAAATTAAAAGAAATGAGGACAACCTCAGGGCCCTCTGGGACAATGTGAAACGCCCCAACATTCAAATCTTAGGAGTCCCAGAAGAAGAAGACAAAAAGAAAGGCCATGAGAAAATACTTGAGGAGATAATAGTTGAAAACTTCCCTAAAATGGGGAAGGAAATAATCACCCAAGTCCAAGAAACCCAGAGAGTCCCAAACAGGCTAAACCTGAGGTGAAACACCCCAAGACACATATTAATCAAATTAACAAAGATCAAACACAAAGAACAAATATTAAAAGCAGCAAGGGAAAAACAACAAATAACACACAAGGGGATTCCCATAATGATAACAGCTGAGCTTTCAATACAAACTCTTCAGGCCAGAAGGGAATGGCAAGACATACTTAAAGTGATGAAAGAAAATAACCTACAACCCAGATTACTGTACCCAGCAAGGATCTCATTCAAATATGAAGGAGAAATCAAAAGCTTTACAGACAAGCAAAAGCTGAGAGAATTCAACACTGCCAAACCAGCTTTCCAACAAATACTAAACGATCTTCTCTAGACAGGACACATAGAAAGGATGTATAAACTCGAACCCAAAATGATAAAGAAAATGGCAACGGGGTCATACTTATCAATAATTACCTTAAATGTAAATAGGTTGGATGTCCCAACCAAAAGACATAGACTGGCTGAATGGATACATAAACAAGACCCCTATATATGCTGTCTACAAGAGAGCCACCTTGAAACAAGGGACACATAGAGATTGAAAGTGAAGGGCTGGAAAAAGATAGTCCATGCAAATAGAGACCAAAAGAAATCAGGAGTAGCAATACTCATATCAGATAACATAGACTTTAAAACAAAGCCTGTGAAAAGAGACAAAGATGGACACTACATAATGATCAAAGGATCAATCCAAGAAGAAGATATGACAATTATAAATACATATGCACCCAACATAGGAGCACCGCAATATGTAAGACAAATGCTACCAAGTATGAAAGGGGAAATTAACAATAACACAGTAATAGTGGGAGACTTTAATACCCCACTCACACCTATGGATAAATTAACTAAACAGAAAATTAACAAGGAAACGCAGACTTTAAATGATACAATAGACCAGTTAGACCTAATTGATATCTATAGGACATTTCACCCCCACACAACGAATTTCACCATTTTCTCAAGCACACACAGAACCTTCTCCAGGATAGATCACATCATGGGCTGTAAATCTAGCCTTGGTAAATTCAGAAAAAATGAAATCATTCCAAGTATCTTTTCTGACCACAATGCAGTAAGATTAGATCTCAATTACAGGAGAAAAACTATTAAAAATTCCAACATATGGAGGCTGAACAACATGCTGCTGAATAACCAACAAATCACAGAAGAAGAAAAAAAGAAATAAAAATATGCATAGAAATGAATGAAAATGAAAACACAACAACCCAAAACCTAGGGGACATGGTAAAAGCAGTGCTAAGGTTCATAGAAATACAGGCTTACCTCAAGAAACAAGAAAAAAGTCAAATAAATAACCTAACTCTATACCTAAATCAACTAGAAAAGGAAGAAATGAAGAACTCCAGGGTTAATAGAAGGAAAGAAATCTTAAAAATTAGGGCAGAAATAAATGCAAAAGAAACAAAAAAGACCACAGCAAAAATCAGCAAAGCCAAAAGCTAGTTCTTTGAGAAGATAAATAAAATTGACAAACCATTAGCCAAACTCATCAAGAAACAAAGGGAGAAAAATCAAATCAACACAACTAGAAATGAAAATGGAGAGACCACAACAGACAACAAAGAAATACAAAGGATCGTAAGAGACTACTACCAGCAGCTCTATGCCAATAAAATGGACAGCTTGGAAGAAATGGACACATTCTTAGAAAATACAACTTTCCAAAACTGAACCAGGAAGGAACAGAAAACCTTAACTCATCACAAGTATGGAAATTGAAACTGTAATCAGAAATCTTCCAGCAAACAAAACCCCAGGAACAGACAGCTTCACAGCTGAATTCTACCAAAAATTTAGAGAAGAACTAACACCTATCCTACTAAAACTCTTCCAGAAAATTTCAGAGAAAGGTAAACTTCCAAGCTCATTCTATGAGGCGACCATCACCCTAATTCCAAAACCTGACAAAGATGCCACAAAAAAAGAAAACTACAGGCCAATATCACGGATGAACATAGATGCAAAATTCCTTAACAAAATTCTAGCAAACAGAATCCAACAACATACTAAAAAGATCATACATCATGACCAAGTGGGCTTTATCCCAGGAATGGAAGGATTCTTCAATATCCACAAATCAATCAACGTAATACACCACATCAACAACTTGAAAAATAAAAACCATATGATTATCTCAATAGATGCAGAGAAAGCCTTTGACAAAATCCAGCATCCATTTATGATAAAAACCCTCCAGAAAGCAGGCATAGAAGGAACATACCTCAACATAATAAAAGCTATATATGACAAACCCACAGCAAACATTACCCTCAATGGTGAAAAATTGAAAGCATTTCCCCTGAAAGCAGGAACAAGACAAGGGTGTCCACTCTCACCACTACTATTCAACATAGCTTTGGAAGTGTTGGCCACAGCAATCAGGGCAGAAAAAGAAGTAAAAGGAATCCAGATAGGAAAAGAAGACGTGAAACTCTCACTGTTCACAGATGACACGATCCTCTACATAGAAAACCCTAAAGACTCTACCAGAAAATTACTAGAGCTAATCAACGAATATAGTAAAGTTTCAGGATATAAAATTAACACAGAGAAATCCCTTGCATTCCTATACACTAACAATGAGAAAACAGAAAGAGAAATTAAGGAAACAATACCATTCACCATTGCAATGAAAAGAATAAAATACTTAAGAATATATCTACCTAAAGAAACAAAAGACCTATATATAGAAAACTATACAACACTGATGAAAGAAGTCAAAGAGGGCACAAATTGATTGAGAAATATACTGTGTTCATGGATCAGAAGAATCAATATAGTGAAAATGAGTATATGACTCAAAGCAATCTATAGATTCAATGCAATCCCTGTCAAGCTACCAATGATATTTTTCAGAGAGCTGGAACAAATAATTTTACAATTTGTATGGAAATACAAAAATCCTCAAACAGCCAAAGCAATCTTGAGAAAAGAATGGAACTGGAGGAATCAACCTGCCTGACTTCAGGCTCTACTAGAAAGCCACAGTCATCAAGACAGTATGGTACTGGCACAAGGACAGAAATATAGATCAATGGAACAAAATAGAAAACTCAGAGATAAATCCATGCACCTATGGATACCTTATCTTTGACAAAGGAAGCAAGAATATACAATGGAGAAAAGACAACCTCTTCAACAAGTGGGGCTGGGGAAACTGGTCAACCATTTGTAAAAGAATGAAACCAGAACACTTTCTAACACCATATACAAAGATAAGCTCAAAATGGATTAAAGATATAAATGTAAGACCAGAAACTATAAAACTCCAGAAGAAAACATAGGCAAAACACTCTCTGACATAAATCACAGCAGGATCCTCTATGATCCACCTCCCAGAATATTGGAAATAAAAGCAAAAATAAATAAATGGGACCTAATAAAATTAAGAGCTTCTGCACAACAAAGGAAATTATAAGCAAGATGAAAAGACAGCCTTCAGAATGGGAGAAAATAATAGCAAAAGAACCAACAGACAAAGAATTAATCTCAAAAATATACAAGCAACTCCTGCAGCTCAATTCCAGAAAAATAAACAGCCCAATCAAAAAGTGGGCCAAAGAACTAAACAGATATTTCTCCAAGGAAGACATACAGAAGGCTAACAAATACATGAAATGATGCTCAACACCACTCATTGTCAGACAAATACAAATCAGAACCACAATGAGGTACTAGTTCGTGCCAGTCAGAATGGCTATTATCCAAAAGTCTACAAGCAATAAATTCTGGAGAGGGTGTGGAGAAAAGGGAACCCTCTTACACTGTTGGTGGGAATGCAAACTAGTACAGCCACTATGGAGAACAGCATGGAGATTCCTTAAAAAAACTGGAAATACAACTGCCATATGACCCAGCAATCCCACTGCTGGGCATATACACTGAGGAAACCAGAACTGAAAGAGACACATGTACCCCAATGTTCATCACAGCACTGTTTATAATAGCCAGGACATGGAAGCAACCTAGATGTCCATCAGCAGATGAATAGATAAGAAAGCTGTGGTACATATACACAATGAAATATTACTCAGCCATTAAAAAGAATACATGTGAATCAGTTTTAATGAGGTGGATGAAATTGGAGCCTATTATATGGAGTGAAGTAAGCCAGAAAGAAAAACACCAATACAGGATACTAATGCATATATATGGAATTTAGAAAGATGGTAACAATAACCTTGTATGTGAGACAGAAAAAGTGACACGCATGTATAGAATAGCCTTTTGGCCTCTGTGGAAGAGGGTGAGGGCAAGGGCGAGGGCAGGATAATATGGGAGAATGGCATTGAAACATGTAAATTATCATATGTGAAATGAATTGCCAGTCCAGGTTAGATGCATGATACAGGGTGCTCGGGGTTGGTGCACTGGGATGACCCGGAGGGATGGGATGGGGAAGGAGGTGGGAGGGGCGTTCAGGATGAGGAACACATGTATACTCATGGTGGATCCATGTCAATGTATGGCAAAACCAACACAATATTTTAAAGTAAAAAAAATTATTAATTAAAAAA
This sequence comes from Hydropotes inermis, assembly GCA_020226075.1. Taxonomy (NCBI): domain Eukaryota; kingdom Metazoa; phylum Chordata; class Mammalia; order Artiodactyla; family Cervidae; genus Hydropotes; species Hydropotes inermis. The sequence continues at coordinate 52,244,977 of CM035294.1, read as the reverse complement.
ATGATATGCATAAATGCAAGGGAAAAAAACCAAAAGAACTTGCCTGCCAATCAGGAGACATAAGAGACACGAGTTCCATCCCTGGGTCCGGAAGATCCCCTGGAGGAGGGCATCCAGTTCCACTGAAGTGGCAACCCACTCGAATATTCTTGCCTGGAGAACCCAAGGACAGAGGAGCCAGGAGGGCTACAGTCCATGGGGTTGCAGAGTCAGATGCAACTGAGTGACTAAGTACTGATTACAACAGAGCTACATCAAATGCATGCCTTGGGACTTCCCTGGTGGTCCAGTGGTTGGGATTCTGCCTTGCAATACAGGGGATGTGAGTTCAATTCCTGGTCTGGGGACTAGGATCCTACATGCCATGTGGCAACTAACCCCACATGCCACAACAGAGAGCCAGCGTGTGGCACCTAAGACCATAGATGGCAACTGCATTTATTATGAAGCCATAAATAAATAATATTTCAAAATGCATACCTTACATAGGTCAAAAGACAAGATGCCGCTTGGCAGGTATATTTGCATCAGAGGTAACAACAAAGTCTTACTGTTAAGAAATAGAACTCCTTGAAATTAATAAGCAAAAGAAATCTTGGTAGAGAAATGGACAAAGGAACAGAAAGTCTGCATGGCCAATAAACATTCAAAATATGCTCATTTTAATTAGCAATAGGAGAAAAGCAAAGTAAAACCATAGCCAGATACAATTTCACATTCATCACATGGCAAAAAACTAAAAAGCCAGCCAATACAAAGAGCGAAATTGTAGATCAAGGGGAGATCCTACACTTCTGGTGCAAGGATTAATTCGTAAAATCTTTTGGTGAGCAATTTGGAAAATATTTGATGAAGTTGAAATGCATTTGCACTCTCAGATGTGTATCATTAATATCATGTACACAAGAAGATTAGTATGAGAATCTTAACTGCTCTATTGTTTGAATCAGGATAAATTGGAGACAATTTGTCTGTCCATTCACAGGAGAATGGATAAGCTGTAGTATGTTCATACAATGGTCAGTCTATCTGTCTCTGTCTCAGTATCTCCTTGTCTATCCATCTGATGTTTAACATGAATAAAGCTAAACTATGTGTATTAATGTGGGTAAAACTTAATAACATAATAATGAAAAAAATAAGTTGCAGAAGATATGAATAATGGTATCATATCTTTTGCTTAAAGTATTAAAACTAGCAAAAAGTGTCATATACTATTCATGGATATGTATCTATATAGAAAAAGTACTAAAGATTTTATTAAGATAAAAAACAGCAAATTCATAATGGTAATTACCTTTGAGGTTTGAGGAAGACTATATTGGAAATGTCAATTGAAATAATAATACTATATTTCCCAAGTTTGGTGTTCGATACACAGGTGTATCTGTATGCAGGTCAGGAAGCAACAGTTAAAACCAGACATGGAAAAACAGACTGATTCCAAATCGGTAAAGGAGTACATCAAGGCTGTATACTGTCACCCTGCTTATTTAACTTATATGCAGAGTACATCATGAGAAATGCTGGGCTGGATGAAGCACAAGCTGGAATCAAGATAGCTGGGAGAAACATCAATAACATCAGATATGCAGATGACACCACCTTTATGGCAGAAAACAAAGAAGAACTAAGGAGTCTCTTGATGAAAGTGGAAGAGGAAAGTGAAAAAGTTGGCTTAAAGCTCAACATTCAGAAAACTAAGTCCATGGCATCTGGTCTCATCACTTCATGGCAAATAGATGGGGAAGCAATGGAAACAGTGACAGATTTTATTTTTTTTGGGGGGGGGCTCCAAAATCACTGCAGATGGTGACTGCAGCCAGGAAATTAAAAGATGCTTGCTCCTTGGAAGAAAAGCTATGACCAACCTAGATAGCATATTAAAAAGCAGAGACATTACCTTGCCAACAAATGTCCTTCTAGTCAAAGCTATGGTTTTTCCAGTAGTCATGTGAGAGTTGGACTATAAAGAGAGCTGAGCACCAAAGAATTGATGCTTTTGAACTGTGGTGTTGGCGAAGACTCTTGAGAGTCCCTTAGACAGCAAGGAGATTCAACTAGTCCATCCTAAAGGAAATCAATCCTGAATATTCGTTGGAAAGACTGATGCTGAAGATGAAGCTCCAATACTTTGGCCACCTGATGCAAAGAACTGACTTATTTGAAAAGACCCTGATGCTGGGAAAGATTGAAAGTGGGAGAAGGGGACGACAGAGGAAGAGATGGTTGGATGGCATCACTGACTCAATGGACATGAGCTTGAGTAGGCTCCAGGATTGGTGATGGACAAGGAAGCCTGGTGTGCTGCTGTCCATGGGGTCGCAAAGAGTCGGACATAACTGAACAACTGAACGGAACTGACTGAACTGAACACAGGTGCAGATGTTAGTTAACATATATACTGTTTTGTAGTACTCAAATATTTAGTAATAAAAATTAAAATTAAAAAGAAGTAATAGTCTGTGTAATCTCAAACTATAGGAACAACCTCTTTAAATACATTTTCCTATGCCTTACGTGTGGCTGGCTGGCCTACTAAGTCCCTTTAGTACCTTCTGACTCTTTGCAATCCTTATGGACTGTAAGCCGCTAGGCTCCTTTGCCCATGGGATTCTCTAGGCAAGAATACTGGAGTGGGTTGCCATTCCCTTCCCCAGGGAGTCTTCCCAATCCAGGGACTAAACCTGGGTCTCCTACATCTCCTGCATTGGGCAGGTGGGTTCTTTACCTGCACCACCTGGGAAGACCTCATGCCTCATGTGTAGTAACAGTTTAAAAAAAATGTTGAGTATAAATAATAAACCTTTTTTTTTCAATAGAGAGTAGTTATTTTTAACCTACTTCTATATATTCTCATTTTAGTGGATATTGTTGGAAATTTTAGTGAGGCCAAAGAGTATTTTAAAAAATTTGTTCAAGTAGATCATTAACAGATGGACTTTTCTATCTTGTTAACTGATTGAGGAGTAGACCATTTAGAGGGCACCAGCATTATAAAATAGCTTATTTTATAATAAGCTATAATTATAGCTTATTTATTATTATAGCTTATTATTTCCCTGGGAAGGAAATCATCAGTAAATATGTCAATAAAATGTGGATCTCTAGGACCTTGCCTAAGTTATTTAATAACCCAGTAGTTATTAAATAAATATTTGCTGAATGAAACAAAAATAGGAAATGTAAAATTATGTGAAAAGTAAAGGCTTTTTCTCTGATGTTTTGGGAGGGAGATTTTCTTGAGAAGTTAGCAATCTAGCAGCAAGAGTCAGAATTTAAATTGTTGACCAGACACAGCAAAATAAGATCTCTCTATGCATGGTTAGGAGTCTTCCCCCATGGACCACACTATTGAGTAATATTGGAAGCCTCGGAACATTAATTTAGATCTGGTGGACAGGGTAAACAAAACAGTGATCTTCCTGGAAGTGGCTTCAGCAAAATTTGTAAATCATTAACTTCTTATCTACATGGAAGGCTGTGTCTGAGACACATACATTATTAAGTCAAAAACACAGGGTTGCATGCATAGTGTTGGGAAGAGGAAAAGTTGCCTTACCCTTCCCTTCTTTGGCTCTTTTTTACTGGTCAAATAATAAAAATGATATGAGACATATTAACTGAAGAAAATTGAATTGAATTTTATATGTGTGAGAACCCCACAGACATGAGAGTTTCAGAGATAGAAAGGTAAAATGAGATATGTATGCCATCCTGAGCTAAGGAATGGGATAGGGCCTTGGGGCTTCCAAGGACAAGAGAGTTATTAATAGTACACATGAGCAGCTGATGTTAGTAACTAGAGGTTTTTTCTGCCACATATATAGGGTTGCTTAGATAAAAGCTATATCTGGTAGGGACTTCGCTGGTGGTCCATTGGTTAAGACTCTGAGCTTCTACTGCAGGGGGACATGGGTGCCATCCCTGGTTGGGGAACAAAGATCCTTTATGCCATGTGGTATGGGAAAAAGATGAAAAACAAGTTGTATCTGGTAATAATTATTTTTCTGGAAAAAGTTCCCCAATTTAAATTCTTTTAGGAAGTTAGTTCAGTTCAGTCACTCAGTCATGTCTGACTCCTTGCGACCCCATGGACTGCAGCACACCAGGCTTCCCTGTCCATCACCAACTCCTGGAGCTTGCTCAAACTCATGTCCATTGAGTCAGTGATGCCATCCAACCATCTCTTCCTCTGTGATCCCTTTCTCCTACTGCCTTCGATTTTCCCCAGCATCAGGGTCTTTTCAAATGAGTCAGTTTTCACATCAAGTGGCCAAAGTATTGGAGTTTCAGCTTCAGCATCAGTCCTTCCAATGAATATTCAGGACTGATTTCCTTTAGGATGGACTAGTTGGATCTCCTTGCTGTCCAAGGGACTCTCAAGAGTCTTCTCCAACACTTCTCCACAGTTCAAAAGCATCAATTCTTTGGTGCTCAGCTTTCTTTATAGTCCAAATCTCACATCTGTACATGACTACTGGAAAAATCATATCTTTGATTAGATGGACTTTTGTTGGCAAAGCAATGTTTCTGTTTTTTATATGCCATCTAGGTTGGTCATAGCTTTTTCCAAGAAGCAAGTGTCTTTTAATTTCATGGCTGCAGTCACTATCTGCAGTGATTTTGGGAGCCCAAGAAAATGAAGTCTGGCACTGTTTCCATTGTTTCCCCATCTATTTGCCATGAAGTGATGGGACCAGCTGCTATGATCTTAGTTTTCTGAATGTTGAGTTTTAAGCCAGCTTTTTCACTCTCCTCTTTCATTTTCATCAAGAGGCTCTTTAGTTCCTCTTCACTTTCTGCTATAAGGGTGGTGTCATCTGTGTATCTGAAGTTGTCGATACTTCTCCTTGCAATTTTGATTCCAACTTGTGCTTCATCCAGCCTCACATTTTGCATGATGTACTCTGCATATAAGTTAAATAAGCATCGTGACAATATACAGCCTTGATGTACTCCTTTCCCGATTTGGAACCAGTCTGTTGTTCCATGTCCAGTTGTAACTGTTGTTTCCTGAGCTGTGCACAGATTTCTCAGGGGGCAGGTAAGGTGGTGTGGTATTCCCATCTCTAAGAATTTTCCACAGTTTGTTGTGCTGCACACAGTCAAAGGTGTTGGCGTGATCAACAAAGCAGAAGTAGATGTTTGTCTGGAATTCTTTTGCTTTTTTTCTATGATCCAATGGATGTTGGCAATTTGATCCCTGGTTCCTCTGCCTTTTCTAAATCCAGCTTGAACATCTGGAATTTCATGGTTCATGTACTGTTGAAGCCTGGCTTGGAGAATTTTGAGCATTGCTTTGCTAGCGTGTGAGATGAGTGCAATTGTGCGGTAGTTTGAACATTCTTTGGCATTGTCCTTCTTTGGGATTGGAATGAAAATGGACCTTTTCTGGTCCTGTGACCCCTGGTGAGTTTTCCAAATTTGTTGGCATATTGAGCGTAGCACTTTCACAACATCATATTTTAGGATTTGAAATAGCTCAACTGGAATTCCATCATCTCCACTAGCTTTGTGTGTAGTAATGATTTGCAAGGCCCACTTGACTTCACATTCCAGGACATCTGGCTCTAGGTGAGTGATCACACCATTGTGGTTATCTGGGTCATTAAGATCTTTTTTGTACAGTTCTTCTGCATATTCTTGCCACCTCTTCTTACTATCTTCTGCTTTGTTAGGTCCATACCATCTCTGTCCCTTATTGCACCCATCTTTGCATGAAATGTTTCCTCATATCTCTAATTTTCTTGAAGAGATCTCTAGTATTTCCCATTCTATTGTTTTCTTCTATTTCTTTTCATTGATCACAGAGGGAGGCTTTCTTATCTCTCCTTGCTGTTCTTTGGAACTCTGCATTCAAAGGGGGTATACCTTTCCTTTTCCCCTTTGCCTTTCACTTCTCTTCTTTTCTTAGGTATCTGTAAGGCCTCCTCAGACAAGGGAGAGGCAATAGTTTCTCTTGAGCTCGGACTTCCATTGCCTTTCATTCAAAATAATCCACATGCCAAAGTATCATATCTTGGGGAAGCCTATCCTGAACTCCCACAATAGTATGAAACCTCTGTAAAATTAAATTTCTGTGTGTACATATACATATATAAATTTATGTAGGGTTGTGTGTGAAATTATTCCAACTGTTTTGGAAGAATTAATATTGTTAAAATGCCCATACTACCCAAAGCAATCTACAGATTTAATGTGATCTCTATCAAATTACCCATGATATTTTTCACAGAACTAACACAAATAGTTTGAACATTTATATGGAACCACAGAAGACCCAGAATTGCCAAAATAATCTTGAGGAAAAAGAACAAAGCTGGAGGTATAACCCTGCCAGACTTTAGCCAATAATAAAGAACCATAGTAATCAAACCAGCAGGGTCCTGGCACAAAAACAGACATATGAATCAATGGAACCAGATAGAGAGCCCGAAAATAAATCTACACACCCATGGTGAATTAATTTTCAACAAAGGAGGCAAGAATATACAATGGAGAAAAGATAGTCTCTTCAGTAATTGTTGGGAAAGTTGGACAGTCACATATAAATCAATGAAGATAGAACACTCCCATACACCATACACATACATACAAAAACTCAAAATGGCTTACAGACTTAAATATAAGACCATAAATGATACCATAAAACCCCTAGAAGAGAATGTAGGCAAAATTTTTTTCTGACATAAATTGTAGCAATATTTTCTTAGGTAACTCTCCCAGGGCAATAGGAATAAAAGCAAAAATAAACAAATGGGACCTAATGAAACTTATAAGCTTTTGCACAGCAAAGGGAATCATAAACAAAATGAAAATACAACCTATGAACTGGGAGAACATGTTTACACATGATGGGATTGACAAGGATTTAATTTCCAAAATAAACAAACAGCTGGTTCAACTCATTATCAAAATGAACCAAACAACCCAAATGAAAATGGTCAGAACACCTAGAGAAACATTTCTCTGAAGAAGACAAACAGATGGCCAGTAGGCACATGAAAAGATGCTAAACATTGCTAATTATTAGAGAAATAGAAATCAAAACTACAATGAGGTATCACTTCACACTGGTCAGTATGGCCATCATCAGAAAGTCTACAAATAATAAATTCTGAAGAGGCTGTGGAGTAAAGGGAAGCCTTCTACACTGTTGGTGGGAATGTAAATTGATACAGCCACTATGGAGAATAGCATGGAGGTTCCTTAAAAAAGCAAAAATAGAGTTGCCATATGATCTAGCAATTGTATTCCTGGGCATATATCAGGAGAAAGCTCTAATTCAAAAAGATACATGCATCCCAGACTTTCCAGTGGTTAAGAATTTGCTTGCCAATGAAGGGAACATGTGTTTCATCCCTGGTCCAGGAAGATTCCACCTGCCACGGGGTATCTAAACCCATGAGCCTATCTACTGAGCTTGTGCTCTGGAGCCCCAAGCACAACTGCTGGAAGCCTTCATGCCTCATAGAGCCTGTTCTCAGCAGCAAGAGAAGCCACTGCAACCAGAAACCCAAGCACCTCAAACAGAGTGCAGCCTCTGCTCACTGTAACTGGAGGGAAGCCAGAGCAGCAATAAATAGAGACCCAGTGCAGCCATACGTAAACAAATATTTTTTAAAAGTCTCATTTGGCTTAAATAGAGAAAGATAATTTTTTAAAAAAACCTAAGAAAGTATTAAAAAAAGATACATGCACCTCCATGTTTATAGTAACACTATTTACAATAGCCAAGACATGGAAGCAACCTAAATGTCCATTGACAGAGGAATAGATAAAGAAAAAGTGGCACACACACACACATACACACACACACACACTAGAATATTACTCAGCCATAAAAAGACTGAAATAAAGCCATTTAGAGCAACATGGATAGACCTGGAGATTATCATACTAAGTGAAATGAGTCAGAGAAAGACAAATACCATGATGATACCACTTATATATGGAATCTGAAAATGATGCAAATGAACTTATTTACAAAACAGAAACAGATTCTTGACATAGAAAACCAACCTATGGTCGCCAAAGGGTAGGGAGATATAAATTAGGAGTTTGAGATCAGCAGGTACAAACGACCATAGATAGGATCAGTTCAGTTCAGTCGCGTCCGATTCTTTGCGACCCCATGAATTGCAGCATGCCAGGCCTCCCTGTCCATCTCCAACTCCCGGAGTTTACTCAAACTCATGCCCATCGAGTCGGTGAAGCCATCCAACCATCTCATCCTCTGTCGTCCCCTTCTCCTCCTTCCCCCTATTCCTTCTAGCATCAGGGTCTTTTCCGAGGAGTCAACTCTTCACATCAGGTGGCCAAAGCATTGGAGTTTCAGCTTCAGCATCAGTCCTTCCAATGAACACCCAGGACTGATCTCCTTTAGGATGGACTGGTTGGATCTCCTTGCGGTCCAAGGGACTCTCAAGAGTCTTCTCCAGCACCACAGTTCAAAAGCATAGATAAACAATAAGGTCCCACTGATTAGTACAGAGAAAGTGAAAGTGTAAGTCACTCAGTTGTGGTCCACTCTTTGCGACCCATGGGTAGCCTGTCCCTTCTCCAACAACCTTTCAACACCAGCTCTGTTCTCTACATAGACCCAACTTTGTAAACTTCTTTATTGAGTTAGAAACTGAATTTCTATTTCAATGCAGTTTAGTTTTATGAGGAAGAGTAATGTGCTTTGTTACAGCAGAGAAGTTCTATTCTGCTGGTCTGAGTGAAAGGTTGTTGCTGAACCACAAAAGAAGCCAGGATTCTTGGCCTCCGGAGGAAAAGAAATCAATCCAGGGCCAGAGATGAGGCTTGATCGCTCAGAGATTTTGTGTAGTAAAGTTTTATTAAAGTATAAAGGAGACAGAGGAAGCTTCTGACATAGACACCAGAAGGGGGCAGAAAGAGTACTCCCCCAGCTAGTCTTTAGCTGGATGTTATATAGCTTCTAGCAGTGTGCTAATAAAGAAAGGAAATGTCTCAAAACTTAGAGAATGGCACAAGGCCCCTCAACCACAGATGCATTTTGAGATAATCTTGGCACCAGGTGAGTTACCCTGGGCCATAAAACGATTGAAATGAATCTTGCAGAAAGGCAGATGTCCATGCAAATGTATAGTTTCATTAACATAGATTAGGAGAACAATGTATCAGTATAACATACTGGTTCTGAGTCTTTAGGCGGAAGTGACTTGAAGACAGAGTCAAGGGTAAATACATAGTACGTTAACATAGCTTAAGACAAACATTTCCATAAGAAAAATGCATTGGTTAGCTCAAGGTTTGAGAAAAGTTATGTTCAGTGGAACCAGCTGTCATTAGGCAGCACAGAATTTTCAGAGAAACTGCTTTTTAAATTTGTATAGAGAAGGGGAAAGAATATAACACATTTGTTTTCTCCTGCCATTTAAGAGAGAGAGAGAAAAAAATGTCTGACACTTGCAGCCTATTTCCTCAGTTTGGAGACCTCTGGCCTTCCTGCCTGTTAACCTCTCATGAGGATACACTGTACACTGTACTATACACACACGTATGTATTGTAGCCACTTCTCACTAACCATAGTAGCTGAAAGGAGAATATATGTGCAACATAGCATAGCGGTGAAGAAATCATCTGCCAGTGCAGGAGACGCAGGAGATATGGGCTCAATCCCTGGGTCTGGAAGATCTCCTGGAGGAGGAAATGGCAACCCACTCCAGGATTCTTGCCTGGAAAATCCCATGGACAGAGGAGCCTGGCAGGCTACAATCCATGGGATCGCAAAAGAGTCAGACACGACTGAACACATATGCTTCATGTACAACAAAGTTTCCCTAAAGTTTAATAGCCTTACTTTAAAACGTTGTTTCTAGATGGCTTGTATCATGCTGATATTCCAAGTTATAAAGGTTTAAAAGGCACAAGGAAAGCTGGGACACAGGAAGTACAGGATGTAATGACTTTGAAAGCATGAGTTGCAGAAAGAAAGCTGGATGCACCCTCATCCATCATTATTCAGTGTCTGGGTGTATGTTTATAATAGTGCCTTTGTTTGTCTGAAGCAATGGATCTCAAGGGCGCTGCAGGGGATGTCAAGAGAGATTGTTTCCTGAATATAATAGTTGCTTAATAAATATTCATTGAATGAGAAAGCAGAGACAGGCACTTCAGAGCTTTGCTGATACGAAAAGTTGTTCATTGAGATTGCTGCAGGTTTTTGGTGTGGGCGGAAGTGGTAATAAGATGGTGGTTTTATGTGGAATATGTAGGACATGGAGGCAGTTGAATGGAAAATAGTGCCATAAAAAGTTTCTGATGTGATTATGTAAAAAAGTTACTCAGAGCTGAGGACTCTTGAGTCTATGCCCAAGGAAATCTGATGTCCCCTAAACTTTTCTTTCACTTTTATTTTTTCAAGTTGGTGTCCATTTAACAATACTGAGTTCCTTTAGGCCAGGTACTGGGGCCACAGAGGCCAGTAGGCAGAATTCCTGCTTTTGGAGAGCATATTGTTGAGACTATGGCAGGCACCTTGTGTGGTGCCTATCCCATTGTGTGGTTGTGATGATGACTGAGACTAGGACTGTAGGGCTCAGAGAAAGAAGCCATTACTTTGGAGGGGTGGGAAGAAAGAAAAGAAGTTGGGGGAGATGTTCTCGGAGAACATCACAGATAGATGAGCTAGACCATGAAGCAGAAATTTGCTGCCAAAGAAACTGCACGTGCATGTGTGTTAAGTTTTAAAGAGAAAGGCCTTACAAGCTACAACTGATTAAGCATAAAGTGGGTGGTCAATGAAATGTGAGGTCGTCAAAGATCATCTTCAAGGATTTGGAATCAGTTAAAAGTTATGCTGAGTCATTTTCCCTGTGGCTGGAGGTTCTTTGGGCTGTTCTTTTCCTGAGAGGGTCGGGGAAAGTAAGTGAAAACAGAGTCTCCCGATGGAAAGAGGAGTAGGGAAGAGAAGTTTCTACTCTCATTTGAAGATCAGAACATGAAGACTAATAGACAACAGACAGATGGGAAGAGGCCTAAGTGCATGTCATGTTCTTTCAAGACAGCCTGTCCTTGCTGAGCCCCCTCTTCCCACGTGCCAATCCCTCCCCCCTGACCCCCTCCCATCCTCTTACGAGTTCTTGCAGAGCTAGTTTCTGGCTTCACCCTGGGTGTTTTGCACTGTACATCTTCTTGTGTGCATTTCTTGTGCTGCCCTTGAGTGCTAGCACCTTTTGCATTTCTCATGGTCTCTCTAGGAGCTTCCCCAGGCTCTGGGAAGATTACACTGGCCTCTGAATGGGCCTTCTGCGTCTAGCTTCTGCTGCTCCAACCTTCTTTTCAGACTATTTTTTTGGTGGCAACCTCAGTTCTCTTGCTCATAAACTTCATCTGTGAAAGAGTAAAAAAGAGCCATTAAAAATCAAATGGTAGAAGGATGACGCTTAGTGAATGGGAGATGTTTGTGACGTATAGTTAAGTAACATGTAGATTATGTTTCATATGACCCATATTTTGTTAAAAACACAGGCCAGGGACTTCTGTGATGGTCCAGTGGTTAAGAATCCACCTGCCAATGAGGGGACATGGGTTTGATCCCTGCTCCAGGAAGATTCCTACGTGCCATGGGGTAACTCAGCCCGAGCGCCAGCCATAACATCTGAAGCTCATGTGCTCTAAGACCCACACACAGCAAAAAGAGAAGCCCCCACAGTGAGAAGCCCACACACCACAGCTAAGAGTAGTCCACACTCGCCACAACTAGGAGAAAGCCCAGACACAGCAACAAAGACCCAGTGCAGCCCAAATAAATAAATAAATAAAAATAAAATTTTAAAATAGGTCAAATGCCTGAAAGCGCATAGATCAAGATGAAAGGCAGCGCTGCGGCTTTTTGTGAATAGGCTGCAGCTGGTGCTTTTTCCCTTCTGTAATTCTGCTGACCAAAGATACTGCAACCTTTATTCAGCTTCCCTGGCATTGTTCCTGCTCCTCAGTATGACATTTTTTTCCAAAGAGACTGGCCTCCTCTCTCTCCCTGTTAATACCCAGCTTGTTTTTTTTTTTTTTTAATCACCATCTCTGTTCATGCTATCCCTCTTGGATAGTCTTCCCTTCTTTTTCTTTCTTAAGCCTCTCAGAAGCCTTTTCTGACCCAAACTTCTTCCTTCCCGTATTGTTCCCTGTGGTACCTGTAGTCTATATCACACACTTTGGAACTGTACAAGGAATGAAACTTGTTTAAAGAGGAATGAAAATGCATAAAGCCGCTGAAGTTTATCAGTGTAGGACATATACACAGAAGAGTTGCTTTTGCTGATTAACCAGATGTGGTGGTTCTCTGTCCTCTAGTTCTGGCAGTGTCTGTGTTTCTGCTCCATTTAAACCGTAAAGCAGAACATCTCTCCAAATTTTCCCGAGTCCACTTACAAAAGAGTAGTGGTGAGAAATGTAGCTTTTACTGAGGATTTTTGTGGGAGAGAAGCCAGAAGGTAGTTATATGCCTCAAAGCAAGGGATTTAAAATGCATAATTGACTTTGATTTGATTTCTTCAAGCCTATTTTCTACTACCTTCATTGCAGGGGCTTCTCTCCCTGAAGCTCTTTTAGCTGCACCCAGCCTCTTGACTTCATCCCATTGCTCTGAGTTTTCCCTGAAAATATCAACTTCTCCACCATGCATTCTGATTTAGCTTGGTCCCACTTCCTGTCCCATGTGGCAAGTCCAAGTCCTTCTTACTCTTCAGCAAACAAAGGGTTCTTCAGTAATGCAGGTCTGTTCTCTTTATGGGATTCATATACCCACTTTATTTCTACTTCTTGCCCACTTTATTCCTATTACCTCAGCACAATTATTCATTCTCAAAAATGAATTGGTTTGGACAACAAATTATATGTTCTAAGTTGTAGATAACTTTTCATCCTTAAGTAGCTAGTTCTTTAGCATCTACTTGGTTTCTACCACACAACTACCACACAGCTGCACTCATCTCACACACTAGTAAAGTAACGCTCAACATTCTCCAAGCAAAGCTTCAGCAATATGTGAACCGTGAACTTCCAGAAGTCCAAGCTGGTTTTAGAAAAGGCAAAGGAACCAGAGATCAAATTGCCAACATCCGCTGGAGCACTGAAAAAGCAAGAGAGTTCCAGAAAAACATCTATTCCTGCCTTATTGACTAATGCCAAAGCCTTTGACTGCATGGATCACAAGAAACTGTGGAAAATTCTTCAAGAGATGGGAATACCAGACCACCTGACCCGCTTCTTGAGAAACCTGTATGCAGGTCAGGAAGTAACAGTTAGAACTGGACATGGAACAACAGACTGGTTCCAAATAGGAAAAGGAGTACATCAAGGCTGTATATTGTCACCCTGCTTATTTAACTTATATGCAGAGTACATCATGAGAAACACTGGGCTAGAAGAAGCACAAGTTGGAATCAAGATTGCTGGGAGAAATATCAATAACCTTAGATATGCAGATGACACCACCCTTATGGCAGAAAGTGAAGAGGAACTAAAAAGCCTCTTGATGAAAGTGAAACAGGAGAGTGAAAAAGTTGGCTTAAAGCTCAACATTCAGAAAACTAAGATCACGGCATCCGGTCCCATCACTTCGTGCCAAATAGATGGGGAAACAGTGGAAGCAGTGGCTGACTTTATTTTGGGGGGCTCCAAAGTCACTGCAGATGGTGATTGCAGCAGTGAAATTAAAAGACGCTTACTTGGAAGCTTACTTGGAAGGAAAGTTATGACCAACCTAGACAGCATATTATAAAGCAGAGACATTACTTTGCCAACAGAGGTCTGTCTAGTCAAGGCTATGGTTTTCCCGTGGTCATGTATGGATGTGAGAGTTGGACTGTGAAGAAAGCTGAGAGCCGAAGAATTGATGCTTTTGAACTGTGATGTTGGAGAAGACTCTTGAGAGTCCCTTGGACTTCAAGGAGATCCAACCAGTCCATCCTAGAGGAGATGAGTCCTGGGTGTTCATTGGAAGGACTGATGCTGAAGCTGAAACTCCAATACTTTGGCCACCTGATGTGAAGAGTTGACTCATTGGAAAAGACCCTGATGCTGGAAGGGATTGGGGGCAGGAGGAGAAGGGGACAATAGAAGATGAGATGGCTGGATGGCATTGCCAACTCAATGGACATGAGTTTGAGTAAACTCTGGGAGTTGGTAACGGACAGGGAGGCCTGGTGTGCTGCGATTCATGGGGTCGCAAAGAATCGGACACGACTGAGCTACTGAACTGAACTGAACTGGTTTCACAGAAGAGACTGATGGCTCTTTTAGGCAAGGGACCCAATCTTCTACATGTCTGTGTCATTGTACTTGGTAGCAGTTCAATTGGTACTTGTTAAATTGGACAACTGAGTCAAAGTGTTTGAGCAGAACTTTGCAGATGTGAGTTGGGGCAGAAGGTACCTTCCCTAAAGAGAACATTCACACTGGGGAACCCTGGTGAGAGATCAGGTTTAATGGAAAATGTGGGGCCTGTAAGAGGCAGGAACCACATGAAGATAAATGAGATTGTGTGTGTGTGTATGTATGTGTACATGAATGTAGACAGATTTCACTACAGTGGCATGTAGTAGGTCTTCAATGAATGTTCATTTCATTCTGTCATTTATATCTCACTAGATTTTTCTCCCCCAGCTTTATTGAGGTATGTGTGCACGTTAAGTAACTTCAATAATGTCTGACTCTTTGAGACCCTGTGGACTCCAGCCTTTCAGGTTCCTCTGTTCATGGGATTCTTCAAGCAAGAATACTGGTGGGTTGCCATGACCTCCTCCAAGGGATCTTCCTGACACAGAGATCAAACCTATATCTCTTAGTCTCCTGCCTTGGCTGTGGGCTCTTTACCACTAGTGCTACTTGAGAAGCTTATGGTATATACATGCAATAGAATATTACTCAGTCATAAAAGAATGTAATATTGCCATTTGCAACAATATGGACTCAGAGAATATAATGCTTAGTGAAATAAGTGAGAGAAAGATAAATACTATGTGATAACACTTATATGTAGAATCTTAAAAATAATACAAATGATTGCATATACAGAACAAAAACAGACTCTCAGACAGAGAAAACAAACTTATGATTACAAAAGCAGAAAGGGCAAGGGGAAGGACAAATTTGGAATATGGGATTAACAGATACTGAATACTATTTGTAAAATAGATAGGGAAAAAGATTTGTTTGTTTTTATTACCTAATATCTTGTAATAACCTATGAAAGTGAAAGTCATTGCTCTGTCGTGTCCAACTCTTTGCACCCCCATGGACTACAGAGTCCATGGAATTCTCCAGGCCAGAATACAGGACTGAGTAGCCTTTCCCTTCTCCAGGGGATCTTCCCAACCCAGGGATTGAACCCAAGTCTCCCACATTGCAGGCGGATTCTTTACCAGATGAGCCACCAAGGAAACCCTAGAGTTCAATTATAAATGAAACCATTCAGACAGCTTCCTCCCCCTCTTAGCCTCCCAAAGAAAGAGAAGCTAAAGTATAACAGAATATAATCTGTAAAAGACTGAATCACTGTTCTGGGCACCTGAAACTAACATAATATCATAAATCACCTATACTTCAATTAAAAAAAGAAGGTAAGCTATTAGAGTTAATAAATAAGTTCAATAAGACTACAGAATGCAAGATCGATATACAAAAATCAATTGTATTTCTTCACAATAGAAATGAACAATACAAAATTGATTTAAGAAAATAACTCAATTGACAATAGTAACAGAATAAAATACTTAGGAGTAAGTTTAGTCAAACAAGTGTAAAACTTGCACACTAAAAACTACAAAACATTGTAGAAAGAAATTAAAGAAGATCTAAATAAATGTAAAGACACTACATGTTCATGAATGGAAGACTTAAGATTCTTAAGATAGTTAAGTTCAGTTGCTCAGTCGTGTCCAGCTCTTTGTGATTCCATGGACTGCAGCACACCAGGCCTCCCTGTCCATCACCAACTCCCGGAGTTTACTCAAACTCATGTCCATTGAGTTGGTGATGCCATCCAACCATCTCATCCTCTGTCGTCCCCTTCTCCTCTCACCTTCAATCTTTCCTGGCATCAGGGTCTTTTCAAATGAATCAGCTCTTCACATCAGGTGGCCAAAGTATTGGAGTTTCAGCTTCAACATCAGTCCTTCCAATGAACATTCAGGATTGATTTCCTTTAAGATGGACTGGTTGGATCTCCTAGCAATAACCCCAAAATTCATCTATAATTTCAATTCATTCCCCCTTAAATCCCAAGCTGTCTTCTTTGCACAAA
Source organism: Hydropotes inermis (assembly GCA_020226075.1). Taxonomy (NCBI): domain Eukaryota; kingdom Metazoa; phylum Chordata; class Mammalia; order Artiodactyla; family Cervidae; genus Hydropotes; species Hydropotes inermis. The sequence goes on along the minus strand of CM035294.1, from coordinate 52,228,700 downwards.
CCAACAAACTTATCCGAACATTCACGTGGAAAGTCAAAGGACTCTGAATATCAAATACAATATTGAAAAGGAAGAACAAAGCTGGAGGATTCATACTTCCTGATCTCAAAACTTAATGCAAAGCTGCAGTGTGGTATCAGCGTAATGACAGACAAATAGATCAAGGAAATAGAATTAGAGACTTGAAATAAACCCTCACATTTATAGTTAACTGATTTTCAACAAAGATGGCAAGACAATTTAATAGAAAATGAACAGCCTTTTCAAGAAATGGTTCGTGAAGAATTGGATATACACATGCACAAGAATGAAGCGGAACCCCACTTTATACTGTATGCAAAAGGTAACTCAAAATGGATCAAAGTTTAATTAGGTCCCATTCTGAGTTTATTTTTGTGTATGGTGTCAGGAAGTGTTATAATGTCATTCTTTTACACATAGCTGTCCAGTTTTCCCAGCAACACTTACTGAAGAGGCTACCTTCTCTCCATTGTATATTCTTGACTTCTTTGTCAAACACGAGATGCCCACAAGTGCATGGGCTTATCTCTGGGTTTTCTGTCTTGTTCCTTTGATCTATATTTCTGCTTTTGTGCCAATACCATACTGTCTGGGTGACTGTAGCTTTGTAATATAGTCTTAAGTCAGGGAGGCTGATTCCTCCAGCTCTGTTTCTCTTTTTCAAGATTGCTTTGGCTCTTCTGGGTCTTTTGTGTTTCTTAAAAAAATTAGAAGATTTTTTGTTCTAGTTCTGTGAAAAATGCTATTGGTAATTTGATAGGGATTTCATTGAATCTGTAGATTATTTTGGGTAGTATAGTCATGTTCACAATATTGATTCTTCCAATCCAAGTATATAGCAGATCTCTCCATCTGTTTGTGCCATCTTTGATTTCTTTCATCAGTGCCTTATAGTTTTCTGTACATAGGTCTTTTATATCCTCAAGTAAGCTTGTTCCTGGGTACTTACTCTTTTTCTTGCAATGGTGAATAGGCTTGTTTCCTTCATTTCTGTTTCTGATTTTTGGTTGTTAGTGTATGGGAATGCTAGGGGTTTCTGTGTATTAATTTTTTATCCTGTGATTTTAAAATTCATTGCTTAATGCTAGTAATTTTCTGGTGGCTAAATCCTAATTCTTTAGGCTTTTCCATGTATAGTACAGGCTTCCCAGGTGGCTCAGGGGTAAAGACCACCTGCCAATGCAGGAGTGGCAGGAGACTCAGGTTCAATCCCTGGGTCAGGAAGATCCCCTAGAGAATGGAATGGCAACCCACTCTAGTATTCTTGCCCATGGACAGAGAAGCCTGGTGGGCTACAGACCAGGGGATTGCATAGTCAGACAAGACTGAGTGACTGAGCATGCACACACACATGTATATATCATGTCATCTGCCAACAGTGACAGTTTTACTTCTTTTCCAGTCCAGATTCTTTTATTACTTTTTCTTTTCTGATTGTTGTGGCTAGGACTTCCAAAACTATGCTTTGATGAGTGACAAGGGTGGGCACCCTTGTCTTGTTAGAGGAAATGCTTTCAGTTTTTCACCATTGAGAATAATGTTTGGTGTCAGCTTGTTGTATATGGCCTTTATTATGTTGAGGTAGGTTATTTCTATGCCCACTTTCTGGAGAGTTTTTTTTTAATCATGAATGAGTGTTGAATTTTGTCAAAAGTTTTTTTTTTTTTCATCTATTGACATTATCATATGCTTTTTATTTTTCAATTTGTTAATATGGTACATCACATTGATTGATTTGCATATATTGAAGAATTTGTGCATGCCTGGGATAAACCCCACTTGATCATGGTGTATGATTCTTTTGGTGTGTTGTTGAATTCTGTTGTAGTGTTTTGTTGAGGATGTTTGCATCTATGTTCATGTGATATTGGCCTGCAATTTTCTTTTTTTGGTAATATTTTTGTCTGATTTTGGTATCAGGGTAATGGTGACCTTGTAGAATGAGTTTGGAAGTGTTCCTCCCTCTGCAATTTTTTGGAAGAGTTTGAGAAGAATAGGTGTTAGTTCTTCTCTAAACATTTGAAAGAATTCGCCCATGAAACCATCTGGCCCTGGGCTCTTGTTTGCTGGAAGATTTTTGATCAGTTTTTATTTCAGTCCTTGTGATGGGTCTGTTCACATTTTTTACTTCTTCCTGGTTTGGTCTTGGTGATGGTGGTGGATTAGTAGCTAAGTCATGTTCAACTCTTGTGGCTGCATGGACTATAGCCTGCCAGGATCATCTCTCCATGGGGTTTGCCAGGCAAGAATACTGGAGTAGGTTGCCATTTACTTCTCCAGGGGATCTTCCTGACCCAGGTTTAGAACCTGGGTCTCCCACATTGCAGGCAGTCTTCAGTCTTGGACTGGTGAAATTTTCTAAGAATTTGTCCGTTTCTTCCTGGATGTCCATTTTATTGGCATATACTTTGTTGTAGTAGTCTCTTATGATCCTTTGTATTTCTGTGGTGTTTGTTGTAACTTCTCCTTTTTAATGTCTAACTTTATTGATTTGAGTCTTATCCCCCACCTCCTTTTTTTTTGATTAGTCTGGTTAATGGTTTATCAATTTTATATTCTTAAAGAAGCGGCTTTTAGTTTTATTGATCTTTGCTATTGTTTTCTTCATTTCTTTTTCATATATTTCTGCTTTGATCTTTATGATTTATTATTTCACTAATTTTGTGGCTTTTATTCTTCTTTTTCTAGTTGCTTTTGGTGTAAAGTTAGGTTGTTTATTTGCTGTTTTTCTTGTTTCTTTCTTTTTTTTTTTTATTAGTTGCAGGCTAATTACTTCACAACATTTCAGTGGGTTTTGTCATACATTGACATGAATCAGCCATGGATTTACATGTATTCCCCATCCCAATCCCCCCTCCCACCTCCCTCTCCACCCGATTTCTCTGGGTCTTCCCAGTGCACCAGGCCCGAGCACTTGTCTCATGCATCCCACCTGGGCTAGTGATCTGTTTCACTATAGATAATATACATGCTATTTTTTCAAAACATCCCACCCTCACCTTCTCCCACAGAGTCCAGAAGTCTGTTCTGTACATCTGTGTCTCTTTTTCTGTTTTGCATATAGGGTTATCATTACCATCTTTCTAAATTCCATATATATGTGTTAGTATGCTGTGATGTTGTTTATCTTTCTGGCTTACTTCACTCTGTATAATGGGCTCCAGTTTCATCCATCTCATTAGAACTGATTCAAATGAATTCTTTTTAATGGCTGAGTAATATTCCATGGTGCATATGTACCACAGCTTCCTTCTCCATTCGTCTGCTGATGGGCATCTGTCCTCAGCATCATTTGCTGAGGTTGCTTCCATGTCCTGGCTATTATAAACAGTGCTGCGATGAACATTGGAGTACACGTGTCTCTTTCAGATCTGGTTTCCTTGGTGTGTATGCCCAGAAGTGGGAAATGCTGGGTCATATGGCAGATCTATTTCCATTTTTTTAAGAAATCTCCACACTGTTCTCCATAGTGGCTGTACTAGTGTGCATTCCCACCAACAGTGTAAGAGGGTTCCCTTTTCTCCACACCCTCTCCAGCATTTACTGCTTGTATACTTTTGGATAGCAGCCATCCTGACTGGCGTGTAATGGTACCTCATTGTGGTTTTGATTTGCATTTCTCTGATAATGAGTGATGTTGAGCATCTTTTCATGTGTTTGTTAGCCATCTGTATGTCTTCTTTGGAGAAATGTCTGTTTAGTTCTTTGGCCCATTTTTTGACTGGGTCATTTATTTTTCTGGAGTTGAGCTGGAGGAATTGCTTGTATATTTTTGAGATTAATCCTTTGTCTGTTGCTTCATTTGCTATTATTTTCTCCCAATATGAGGGTTGTCTTTTCACCTTACTTATAGTTTCATTTGTTGTGCAAAAGCTTTTAAGTTTCATTAGGTCCAATTTGTTTATTTTTGCTTTTATTTCCAATATTCTGGGAGGTGGGTCATAGAGGATCCTGCAGTGATTTATGTCCGAGAGTGTTTTGCCTATGTTCTCCTCTAGGAGTTTTACAGTTTCTGGTCTTACATTTAGATCCTTCATCCATTTTGAGTTTATTTTTGTGTATGGTGTTAGAAAGTGTTCTAGTTTCATTCTTTTACAAGTGGTTGACCAGTTTTCCCAGCACCACTTGTTAAAGAGGTTGTCTTTTTTCCACTGTATATCTTTGCCTCCTTTGTCAAAGAGAAGGTGTCCATAGGTACGTGGATTTATCTCTGGGCCTTCTATTCTGTTCCATTGATCTATATTTCTGTCTTTGTGCCAGTACCATACTGTCTTGATGACTGTGGCTTTGTAGTAGAGCCTGAAGTCAGGCAGGTTGATTCCTCCAGTACCATCCTTCTTTCTCAAGATTACTTCAGCTATTCGAGGTTTTTTGTATTTCCATACAAATTGTGAAATTATTTGTTCTAGTTCTGTGAAAAATACTGTTGGTAGCTTGATAGGGATTGCATTGAATCTATAGATTGCTTTGGGTGGTATAGCCATTTTGACAATATTGATTCTTCCAATCCGTGAACATGATATGTTTCTCCATCTGCTTGTGTCCTCTTTGATTTCTTTCATCAGTGTTTTATAGTTTTCTATGTATAGGTCTTTTGTTTCTTTAGGTAGATATGCTCCTAAGTATTTTATTCTTTTTGTTGCAATGGTGAATGGTATTGTTTCCTTAATTTCTCTTTCTGTTTTTTCATTGTTAGTGTATAGGAATGCAAGGAATTGCTGTCTTTCTTGTTTCTTGATGTAGGATTGTATTCCTGTGAAGTTCCCTCTTTGAACTAGTTTTTCTGCATCCCATTGGTTTTTGATTGTCAGGTTTTCATTGTCATTTGTTTCTATGTTTTTTTTTTTCTTATTTTCTCTTTGATTTCTTCACTGATCACTTGGTTATTTAGCAGTATATTATTTAGTCTCCATGTGTTTGAGTTTTTTTTTTTTTTTACAGCTTTTCCACTGTAATTGATATCTAATCTCAGAGTGTTGTGATCAGAAAAGATGCTTAAAGTGATTTAAATTTTCTTAAATTTACTGAGGCTTGATTTGTGACCCAAGATGTGATCTATCCTGGAGAATGTTCCATGTGCACTTGGAAAAAATGTGTATTCTGCTGCTTTTCAATGGAATGCCCTATAAATATCAATTAGGTCCATCTGGTATAATGTGTGATTTAAGGCTTGCATTTCCTTATTAATTTTCTATTTGTATAATCTGTTCATTGGTGTAAGTGGGGTGGTAGAGTCTCACACTATTCTTGTGTTACTATTGATTTCCTCTTCTATATATGTTAGCATTTGTCTTATATATTGAGGTGCTTCTGTCCTGGGTGCATGAATATTTATAATTGTTACATCTTATTCTTAAACTGGGGCTTCCCTGGTGGGTCAGTTGGTAAAGAATTGCCTGCAGTATGGGAGACCTGGGTTTGATCCCTGGGTTGGGAAGATCCCCTGGAGGAAGATATGGCAACCCACTCCAGTATTCTTGCCTGGAGAATCCCCAGGGACAGAGAGCCCTGGTGTGCTGCAATCCCTGGGGTTGCCAAGAGTTAGATATGACTGAGTGATTAAGCACACACACACTCTTAGATTGATCCCTTGATCCGTATGGAGTGTCCTTCATTGTTCCTTGCTGGCATTGTTCAGTCACACAGTTGTGTTTCTTTGTGATTCCATGGACTGCAGCACACCAGACTTCCTTGTCCTTCACTATCTCCCAGAATTTGCTCAAACTCATCTCCATTGAGTTTGCCATCCAACCACCTCATCCTCTGTTGCCCCCTTCTGCTCCTGCCCTCAATCTTTCCCAGCTAAGGTCTTTCCCAATGAGTCCGCTCTTTGCATCAGGTGGCCAAAGTACTGGAGCTTCAGCTTCAGTATAAGTCCTTCCAATGAATATTCAGGTTTGATGTTCTTTAAGATTGACTGGTTTGTTCTCCTTGCTGTCCAGGGGACTCTTGAGTCTCTTGTAATTATCTTTATTTTAAAATCTATTTTGTTTGATATGAGTATTGCTGCTCCAATTTTCTTTTGATTTCCATTTGCATGGAATATCTTTTTCCATCCCCTCACTTTCAGTCTGTATGTGTCCCTAGGTCTGAAGTGGGTCTCTCTCTCTTTTTAAAATACTTATTTATTTGGCTGTGTTGGCTCTTCGTTGCAGCATGCAAGATCTTTGTTGTGTAATGTGGGATCTTTTATCGCAACATGTGGACTCTTTAGTTGGGTGCATGGGCTCTGGAGCACAGGATCTCAGTAGTTACAGCACATGGGCTTGGTTGTTCTGGGGCATGTGGGATTTTACTCCCTGACGAGGGATCAAACCCACCTCCACAGCATTGCGAGGCGGATTCTTAACCACTGAGTGACCAGGGAAGCCCCTGAAGTGAGTCTCTTGTAGACAGTGTATATACAAGTCTTATTTTTGTATCCATTAAGCAAATCTGTGTCTTTTGGTTGGAGCTTTTAATCCATTTATACTTAAAGTAATTATTAATATATATACTCCTATTAATATTTTCTTAATTTTTTGCATTTATTTTTGTAGATCTTTTTCTTCTCTTGTTTTTCCTGCCTAGAGAACTTCCTTTAGCATTTGTTGTAAAACTACTTTGGTGGTGCTGAGTTCTCTTAACTTTTGCTCGTCTGTAAAGCTTTTGAGTTCGCCTTCAAATCTGAATGAGATCCTTGCTGGGTAGAGTAATCTTGGTTGTAGATTTTTCCCTTGTATCACTTTGAATATATCCTGCCACTCCCTTCTGGCTTGCAGAGTTTCTGCTGAAAGATCAGCTGTTAACATTATGGAGGTTCCCTTGTATGTTATTTGTCTTTTTTCCCTTGCTTCTTTTAATATTTTTCTTTGTGCTTAATTTCTGTTAGCTTGATTAATATTTGTCTTGGCATGTTTCTCCTTGGGTTTATCCTGTATGGAACTTTGTGCTTCCTGGACTTAATTGATTATTTCCTTTTCCATGTTAGGGAAGTTTTTTATTATAATATCTCCAAATATTTTCTCAGACCCTTTCTCTTTCTCTTCTTTTTCTGGGACCCCTATACTTAGAATGTTGGTGCATTTAATATTGTCCCAGAGGTCTCTGAGATTGTCCCCAATTCTATTCATTTGTTTTTCTTTATTTGGTTCTTCAGCAGTTATTTCCACCATTCTATCTTCCAACTCAATTATCTGTTCTTCTACCTCAGTTATTCTGCTATTTATTCCTTATAGAGTATTTTTTACTTTCAGTAATTATGTTGTGCATCACTGTTTGTTTATTCTTCATTTCTTCTAGATCCTTTTTAGATGTTTCTTTCATTTTCTCCAATCTATGTTCGACATTTTGGATCTTTACTAGTAAGTTGCTTTATTTCTTTTCAGGCAGTTTGCCTATTTCCTCTTCATTTATTTGGTCTCCTGGTTTTTACCTTGATCCTTCACCTGCATGGTATTTCTCTGTCTTTACATTTTGTTTAATTTTCTGTGCTTGATGTCTCCTGTGCTCAGGCTACAGGGTTGTAGTTCTTGCTTCTGGTCTCTGTCCCTGGTGGGTGAGGTTGGTCGGGGGCTTGCGTAGGCTTCATGGTGGTGGGGTTTGCGTCTGAGTCCTGGCAGATGGAGGGAACTTTCCCTCCGTGTCAGGGGATGTCATGTGACATGTCAGGGCCACATCAGGTGATGTGGTTTGGGTGCTTGTGGGCTTAGTATGACTTTAGGAAGTCTGTCTGCTGAGTGCTGAGTTTGTGTTCCTGTCCTGTTTAATGTTTGGATGAGGCATTCAGCACTGGGTGCTGCAGGCACTTTAGTGGAACCAGGTTTTGTATTTGGAAGGAGGCCTTTGTGGGAGTCCTCACTGATTAATATTCTCTGGGGCTGGGAATCTTTGGTGGTCTAATGTCTGGACTTGGTGCTCTCACCCCAGAGACTCAGCCCCGACTTTTGGTAACCAAACCGAGACCCCACAAGCTGTTTGTGATGGCAATAAAGGGGATTTGAAAAATACAGAAAAGCAAACACACACAAAGACAAAAAAGAAAATATGAAACCCAGGTAAATGGTAAAAGAAAAATCAGCCAAATAGAAACAAGCAGAAACAAAGACAAAGGAATACACACACAGAAGAACCAAAACTGAACCAAAGAAAACAAAGTACAAGAGAGCAACCAGATGAAAAAGAGAAAGCAAAAAGGAAACTGGCCAATTAAAAAGAAAACCAACTAAAATGCAAATGGAAAACAAAGCCAAAGCAGAATGCCAACTGAGGAATAAAGCCAAGAAAACAAAGCAGACAGAAATTATTTAAAAAAGAAAGAACAACAGAAAGGCAAAGTTAAAATAGAAGTATATATAAAAGAGATCGATATGTAGTAAACAACTGCAGCAACAAAAAGAACCAAAACAGCAACAACAAAAACACAGAACAGCAGAAATCCAAAGTAAAAGCAGAAATACATAACATAATAAAAAGCATGATTAAAAAATCCTCTACATTTAAACAGAAATAATAATAAAAGTGACCACCACAACAGGGGAAAAACCCCAGAATCAACAATAGAATGAATCAAAACATAATAATAATAAATGTTTCCTCAGGGTTCCGCCTGTCAGTGTCCTTGCCCCCGCCGTGGCCGCAGCCCAGCTCTGCCTGGCTGGGAGCCCTCCGCACGCTGGGGAGCGCTGGCCTCGGGACCCGCTGCGGGGCCTGTGGGGGCAGCTTGGACATTAATCGGGCCCTACTGTTGTGTGTGCTTGCCTGCAGGGTCCACAGCCGCCAGAGCCAGAGTATTTTCTTTGTGGGAACACGCACTGTCCTTTCACATTTTCCACAGACACAGAATGCACCTAGTCAACCAGGTGGATTTAACCTTCAGTTTGTGCAGCTGATGGAAAGCTCCTCAATCCTCGCCCTTAGCTACTCCACGGCTGGAACTCAGCTGTGGTTTTAGCCCCACCTCTGAATGTGGGCCGGCCATGGGAGTCTGCTCCTGAGGCAGCCCTGGAGGACTGGGGTCTCTGCCCCAATGGGGAGAGGGCGTGCAGGCGGCATGCCTGCCTGAATCGTGGGGGGCCCAGTGGTGCTAGGTGTGCAGGGAAGCTGGTGACCCTGGTGCAAGAGACGTGGCTCTACAAGGAGCCTTTTTTAGCCTCTGGCAGCAGGCGTGCAAGAGGCAGCTCTGGCTGGTCCTTCTCGGGCTCCAACCCTTGCACACGACTCAGTAGTAGTGCCCTGCTTTCGTGACAGTTCGGTTTTCCTCCAAAGGCATTCCTTGTTGCAGATGTCCTCCATCCTGTCTCCTCGAGTCATCTCCCTGCAGCCAACAGCAGTGCTTGCCCCAGGCTTGCTCTCTAATACCCACGCTCTAGCTTCCAGGCCCTGTGCACACCAGTATACATGTGTTCCAGTCCAGGGTATGTACAGTTCATGGCATACAGATTGTCGTGTGGTTCTCACTCTAACCAGACTGTCACAGATCAGCTGCTTCACCCTCCCAGTAGCCTCAAATGCCTCCCTTCTGTCCCAGCCAATTTCCCCAGATGCAATAACCCATTCCCTGCTCCAGCTCCCCCACCCTGGGGTTCAGGTTCCGTCCTGCTTGCTCTTCTACTCCCTATTTTCTTTCTTCCTACCCAGTTATGCCTGGATCCATATGGCCCTTCCCAGTGGAAGGACCCTGGCTAGTATTCAGCCAGTGTTCTGTGAGAGCTGCTGTGTCTGTAGAGAGATTCCTGATGCATCTGTGGAGAGAGATGCACTCCATGACCACCTACTCCTTTGCTCCACCATTTTGGAACTCCTTATAATGATATTTTGAAGAAGTTTAATTCATAAGGAAAGTGCTTCACTTAAAAAGGCAGATACCAAAAAAAGCTGCATATTAAGCATAATCTCAACCATGTATGTATAAACATTATTTAAAAACTAGAAGGAAACACATCAGTAATTTAAATATCATCTTTAATTGATAGGACTATGGATAACTTTTCTCATGTTTTCTATATTTTCATATTGTGTGTGTATCATTTTATAATTAATAAAACAAAATGTGCACATTCTATTATTATTGTAGTAAAATATATATAACGTAAGGTCTACCATTTGAATCACTGTGAATGTGCAGTTCAGTACCATTCAGTTCAGTTCAATTCCATCGCTCAGTCGCGTCCGGCTCTTTGCGACCCCATGAACCGCAGCACGCCAGGCCTCCCTGTCCATCACCAACTCCCACAGTTTACACAAACTCATGTCCATCGGGTCAGTGATGCCATCCAGCCATCTCATCCTCTGTCGTCCCCTTCTCCTGCCCCCAATCCCTCCCAGCATCAGGGTCTTTTCCAACGAGCCAATCCTTCACATCAGGTGGCCAAAGTATTGGAGTCTCAGCTTTAGCATCAGTCCTTCCAGTGAACACCCAGGACTCATCTCCTCTAGGATGGACTGGTTGGACCTCCTTGCAGTCCAAGGGACTCTCAAGAGTCTTCGACCCAACAGTTCAAAAGCATCAATTCTTCAGCACTCAGCTTTCTTCATAGTCCAACTCTCATATCCATACATGACCACTGGAAAAACCATAGCCTTGACCAGATGGGCCTTTGTTGGCAAAGTAATGTCTTTGCTTTTTAATATGCTATTTAGGTTGGTCATAACTTTTGCATTCATATTGTTGTGCAACCCTTACCAGCATCTGTCGCCAAAACTTTTTCATTTTTCCCACCTGAAACTCTGTACCCATTAAATATGAACTTCCCATTTCTCCTTCCTCCAGACCCTGGTAACCACTTTTCTGTCCCTATGAATTTGCATATTTTAGGTACATCAGGTAAGTGGAGTCATATGATTTTTGTCCTTTTGTGACTGGCTCATTTCACTTAAACACAGTGTCTTTGAGGCTTATCTATGCTATTTGTTATAGCATATATCAGGGTTTAATCCCTTCTTAAAGATTGAATATATTCAATTGTATGTATATATCACATTTATTTATCCTTTCATCCACCTGTAAATACTTAGGTTGCTTTGTTGCTATGAACATGAGTGTACCCAGAGCTGTTTGAGCCCTGACTTTCAATGCTTTTGGCTACATACTTAGAAGTGGGATTGCTGGATCATATGGTAATTTTAACTTTTTAAGCCATACTTTTTCCACAGTGGCTAATTTTTTTTTAAAGGAATTTTATTTTTAAGTACTTAGGAAGGCTGATATTGTAGATCTATCCATGTTAACAAGTGAATTTAATGTAAACCAACTGGGTTTGGCAAGTTGATAACAAAGCACACCTGGGGAAAAATGCTTGGGAATATTACAAAAATAACTGAAAAGCAACGAGGGGAAATTTGCCTCAACAAGTGTCAAAACTCGTTTTTCTGTAGTGATAGAACCACGTGGTACTGAGACTTCCCTGGTGGTCCAGAGGTGAAGAGGCTGCCTTCTAACGCAGGAGACGGGCTTGATCCCTGGTCAGCGTTCAGGACCCCACCTGCCCTGCGGCAACTGCGCCTGCGTGCCGCGGCTGTGAGCCCGTGGGACCGTGCTCGGCAAGTGGGGAGGCTTAAGCTGCAACTAAGACCCAGAGCAGCGGGAGGAAACAAAGGCTGCTCCAGAGGCCACGGACGGCGCTGGCCAGAAGTGTGGGATGCAGAATGTCATGTCTGGCTCCGTCTTGTTCTCGACAACCTGGCCTCGTTTCCTAAGCCTTTCCTTCCTGGGAAAATAGAAGTCAAGACCATGCAGGCCAGTAAAGGCCCGAGACTCTGGGAACGTTTAATCTGTGATCCAGGAATCTGTGATAAAGGCACGCAAGGGAGACGGTGGCGTTGGAACTATTAGAAAAATACTGTCCCAAGTGGGAAGCAGGAGAGAAAAACACAAAACAAAACAAAAGAAAAAACAACTGTGCGGTGCTAACACAGAGATTTGCAAGTAGCTTTGTAGGAGACAGAGTCCCTGAACAGAACCAGGAACATATGAAAATGTAAGGATAATGCTTTAAATAACTTAGAAAAGAATGAATGTTCACTAACTGGTATTGGAACAATACAGTGTCTGTGCCAATTACCAATTTATGGCCTCTGAACTCCAAATTCATTCTTCAGAAACTGCTGTAAGACTTTCGACTGGACTTTTCGTTTCCTAAATTATGCATTGCCAGTAGAGGCCAGTAGAGGGTGCTGGAGGGACATTATAGGAGGAAGGGGGTTTTTCCCGATTCAAGTTGTGTGTGTGTGCGCGCGCTCCATGACTCTTAGTGACCGCACAGTTCTAGTCTAGGCCTGGTGACCACTTTACTTTGGCCCTTAAAATGCAGACAGTTTATTTTTATAAATTTCTTTTTTTAAATTGAGATATAGTTGATATAAGTTACAGTATACCAAAATTTTTTAAATTCACAATTTTTAAAGGTTCTAGTCCATTTATAGTTATTATAAAATATTGGCTATATTCCCTTCTAAATAACTAAAGAACCTCTTGATGAGAGTGAAAAGGCTGGCTTAAAACTCAACATTCAAAAAACTAAGATTATGGCATCTGGTCCCATCACTTTGTGGCAAATAGAAGGGGAAAGAGTGGAAGCAGTGAAAGATTTTATTCCCTTGGATTCCAAAATCACTGTGGGTGGTAACTGCAGCCATGAAATTGAAAGACACTTGCTTCTTGGAAGGAAAGCTATGACAAGCCTAGACAGTGTATTAAAAAACAGAGACGTCACTTTACTGACAAAGGTCCTTGTAGTCAAAGCTATGGTTTTTCCAGGAGTCATGTACGGATGTGAGAGTTGGACCATAAAGAAAGCTGAGCACCAAAAATTGATGCTTTTGAATTGTGGTGCTGGAGGAGACTCTTCTTTGTTGTTAATGTATTTATTTTATTTTAATTGGAGGATAATTACTTTAGAACATTGTGATGGTTTTTGCCACACATCAGCATGAACCGGCCACAGGTATATGTGTATCACCCCCTCCTGCCTCTGCACCTTACCCCTCCAGGTTGTCACAGAGGACCGGCTTTGTGTGTCCTGCATCACACATCAAACTCACACTGGTTATCTGTTTCTCATGTGGCAATGCATATGTTTCAGTGCTATTCTCTCATATCATCCCACCCTCTTCTTCTCCCACTGGAGAAGACTCCTGAGAGTGTTTTGGACTGCAAGGAGGCCAAACCAGTCCATCCTAAAGGAAATTAACCCTGAATGTTCATTGAAAGGACTGATGCTGAAGCTGAAGCTCCAATACCTTGGCCACCTGATGCAAAGAGCCAACTCATTGGAAAAGACCCTGGTGTTGGGAAAGATTGAGGGTAGGAGGAGAAGGAAGTGACAGAGGATAAGATGGTTAGATAGCATCACCAACCCAGTGGATGTGAATTTGAGCAAACTCCAGGTGATGGTGAAGGACAAGGAAGCCTGGCGTGCTGCAGTTCATGGGGCAGCAGAGTCAGACGTGCTTAGCAACTGAACAACATTAACAAATATTCCCCTCCAGGCTTCCTCAGCCTATGGCTCAGTGGCAAAGAATCTATCTGCAATGCAGGAGATTCAGGTTCCATGCTTGCGTCAGGAAGATCCCCTGATGCAAGGAGGAGGAAATGACAACCCACTCCAGTATTCTTGCCTGGAGAACTCCACGGACAGAGGAGACTTGCGGGCTACAGTCCATAGGGTTACAGAGAGTCAGACATGATTGAGTGACTGAGCAGGCATATACTCCTCTCCCAAGTGATAACCACTAGTTTGTTCTGTTTTCCACAGTGGCTACACCAATTTGTATTTTCATCATCAGTGCACAAGTTCTCTTTGTTTCCATATCCTTGCCAGTATTTGTTACTTGTGTCTTTTTTGATAAAAGCCATTCTGTCCGGGGTGAGGTCATATCTCACTGTGGTTTTAATTTGTCTTTCTCTGATGATTAATGATGCTGACCATCTTCTCATGTGTTTGCTGGTCAACGTATGCTTTTTGTCTATTCAGTTCTTCTCATTTTTTAATCAGGTTGGGCTTTTTTTGATGTTAAGTTGTATGAATTGTTTATATATTTTGGATGTGACCCTCTTATTGGTTATATCATCAAGAAATATTTTCTCCCGTTCAGTAGGTTTCTTTTCATTTTGTTCATGTTTTCTTTGCTGTGAAAAATTTTCAAGTCTAATTAGGTTTTATTTGGGGCTTCCCAGGTGGAGCTAGTGGTAAGAAAAACCCGCCTGCAGGAGAGAGGCAGGTTTGATCCCTGGGTGGGGAAGAGCCTCTGGATGAGGGCATGGCAACCCACTCCAGTATTCTTGCCTGGAGAATTCCATGGACAGAGGAACCTGGTAAGCTACAGTCCACAGGGTGGAAAAGAGTCAGACACGACTGAAGTGTCTTAGCACACACACACACAGATTCCATTTGTTTATTTTTCAGTGCAGACAGCTCTTGTCTGAGGCCTTGAGCCCAGGGATTTTCCAAAGCTTGTTGATTGGAGCCAAATTCAGGCTTCCACACAAAAAACTGATGAATGTGTTCATCAGTACTTTAATCAACTTCAGATTGTTTTTAAAGAAAATTCTGGCCTTTCGTCCAAGGTAGTTTTTAATTCTATATTTTTTAAGGGGTAAACCAGGAGCTTTCCCTCTTAGTAAAAGGGACCAGGACGGAATCAGAAACTATGTCCACTCCAGATTTTGTTAATCTGGTAAAGCAGCTCTCTTCCACTCTCTAGATGAGCCATCTCTAAGGAAGACTGCCAAAATTCTTAATCTTCAACTCTGGAAAATGAAGGCTCCTAAATGAAACTAAAACCCTCCTATTTTCTACTGTTTTTGCAAAGATCCAGGATATTGGGAAAGAGACTGTTCCAAATTTAATCACTTTCCAACTTCCTACCAACTCTTACGGATGGGGCTCCAAAGAACTACAGGTGCTCTTTCCAACCTTCCTTCTTAATCAAATTTGAGAAATATTTCTCCAGATTGGGGATTAATTTCTTCCAGTCCTAACTGACACTGTAGCCACACTCTTGATGCTCCATCCCACTACTGTAAAGCAGCCACTGCCTCAGAGAACTAAAACAGTTCGAATAGTGGAGATCTTTAATGAACCTCAAGAGGGCCTGTCTCTGAACCAAATAGGTTTAGAGCTTTGTTTAGGCCCTTTGACAGAGACACACCTTTTTTTCCTTAGGAACTCTGCCCCTGTCCATTCTGATATTCATTCTGTATTTGAGACTTCTTAGAAGTATTACACCGGAATTTCTTTCTCCCAAAAGGAGGAAATAATTCTAGAGTTTGACAGTAGTCATCAAAGTAAACCATCAGGTGAATTGAATGACATTTTGACATCTTCTACTTGTTCTATTTATGACAGTACTAGAGCTGATTCTGGAAGCATCCAACATTTGTCTCTGTTGAACCAACTACCATCCTTCTTACAAGTAAAATCTCCAAATGATGTTGGCAAAATTTACAGTGCATCTCATACCAAAATTCAAATAGGTCTCTCAAAACCTCTTCCCAGAATTAATCAATTCCCTGTCAGTAAAGAAAGCCTTCAAGGCATGAAGTTCATGACAGAAGATTACAGGCTCTGCTGCTGCTGTTAGAAGGCTCCAGGCCTCATTATTCCTTGCCCTAGCCCCTGTGACACTCCTATTTTACCAGTAAGAAAACCTAAGGACCGAGGGTGGAGGTTTGTCCGTGCCCTGTTATGCCTCATGCTCATGTGGCGCTAAGATCCATTCTCACTCAAAGTAAATTCTTTTTTTTAACTTTTATATTGGAGTAGTGCTGAGTAACAATGTCCCGTTAGTTTCAGGTGCACAACAGAATGGCTCAGTTATACATATGCATGCATCTGTTCTTTCTCAAATGATTTTCCCATTCAGGCTATTATAGGATGTCGAGCAGAGTTTCTGTGGTGTACAGTGGGCCCCTGCTGCTTGCCCACTTTATTTATTTATTCTATTTATTTTTTTTTCATTTATTGTTAATTGACATGAATCGGCCATGGATTTACATGCGCTCCCCATCATACATGTCAGTAGAATCCTTCCTGAACTCTCACCACACTCAACATTTCTCAGTCAGTCACCTCAATTGTTATGAAGTCTTTTGTTAACTGCCCCTCACATTACTCTTTTATATTGCGGTAATCTTAACCTTGCTACTCATTTTTGATATTATTTTAATAAAAATCACATAAATTTAAATGATTCTCAGGGAAGGATTAAAAACACCTCCATGTCCATATTTCAGCAGAACTCATTTTATACTTGTTATTCTGTTTTAAAAATTAAGATATAATTGACATTATGCCTTAGATTCATACATTATAATGTATATATTATACATTAGGTTGGTTTTAGGTGTACAATGTAATGCTTTCATATTTGTTTATATTGTGCCATGATCACCACAATAAATCTGGTTAACATCCATCCCCATACACAGTTACAGAATTTGTTTCTCTTGTCAATATGCAGTGTTAATACAATTGGCATGCTGGATGAGACATCCCCGTGACTGATGTATTTTTCACTGGAACTTTGGTATGTTTTCACTGCCTTTGGCTCTTTTCCCTTCATTACCAACAAAGTCCGTCACAGTGTCTCAATGCTGACAGACCACCTCTGACTCCTGCGATGACCTGCAGGAAATGCCTTTGGGTAACGCTGACTTCTTAGGGTTCCCTGACGGCTCTTACGTAAAAGGCGATGATGCAAACACTGTGCTAAGTATGCGACTGCAACTTCTTTTGATGTTGTTAGGACAGTGTCTTTAACTAACAGCAACTCTGGCCCAGCTGACTGAACTATATGCTCTTACCTAGGCTTGCGCTTTAGCCCGGGAGAAAGCTGCCCGTATTTACGTCGACAGTAAACAGATTTTCTGTTCAGTTCTGGTGATTTCTACTATTCTCTTCAAATTCACTGATTCGTTCATCCGTATTATCTACTGTTGACCCCTTCTAGTGTATTTTAAACTTAATTGTTGTACCCTTCAGCTCTCTTTGGTTCTTCTGTGTATTTTCTAACTCTTTGTTAAACTTATCACCATGGTCTTCCATTCTTATTCCAAGTTTGTTGAGCATATTTATGAACGTTACCTGGAATTCTTTACTGGGTAGATCGCTTGTCTCCACTTTGCTTAGTTGTTCTGGGGTTTTGTCTTGTTCTTTCATTTGGAATATCTACCTCTGCATCCTCAGTTTGACTAGTTTTCTGTTTTTGTTTCTATGGACTACTAAGAGGTAGGTTGGCTACATTTCCCAGTCTTGGAGAAGTGGCCTTATGGAGGAGATGCCCTTGGGGCCCAGCAGTACACTCCCCTCTGGTCATCAGAGCTGTACTCTCTAAGGCTGTCCCTACATGGGCTGCATGGACCTTTCTGTTGGGACAAGGCGACAACTGTGGGTAGGCTGGTCGGTGGGGCTGGGCCCAAGCGCGTCCTGGGGCTTGTGACAGCCTGCTGGTGGGTAGAATTGGGTACCCACTTGGCTTGTCTGCTCTCTGACACTTTAAACTGCCTAATGGAGCATCAAGGTCTGGCAGATGGATTTCTTACAACTTCCCATGTCTAGTGGATATAAACATGTTTTAGTCATTATCTGTATGTTCTCACACTGGACTGAAGCCTTCTTTTGCAAGCAGGCTTCTGCCTCTTCTGTGGCTAAATTCCGTTTGGAAAACATTATTCCTACCTGGGGAACTCCTCTCAAACTACATGGTGATCAAGGAACCCATTTTATTGGCCAGATGCTTTGGCAAGTTTGCACTGTTTGGTCAGTTTTACAACACCTTTACTATGTTTACCATCCTCAATTGGCTGGCTTAGTTGAATGCACCAACTGCACTATTAAAACTCATTTGGCAAAATTTGTAGAGACTCTCCAAATACGTTGGCCAAAAGCACTGATGTTGGTCGTTTTTTATCTTGCATCTGCCTCTTTTGGAACTCATAAATTTTCACCCTTTGAGATAGTACAGGACACCTAACACAGTTTGCTCTTACTTATTTTGACCCACAACCGATAAAAGGAGAGATATTCCAGTATCGCAAAGGCCTAAATGTTTCTGTGAAAAATAACCATGTTTTGATAGAGCAGGCTTTTCACAGTGGACTCTCAGGAGGTGAAGACCTTAAGTACCACAGGTTGGAAACTGGAGATTTCATCTTTTGCAAAAGATACCTTCAGAATAACTCCTTTCAACCTTGTTGGAGAGATCCCTATCAGGTATTGCTAAGCAGCACCTGTGCCACCAAACCCCAAGGAATAGACTCCTGGATTCGTGTGATACACTTAAAGAAAGGACTGAACCTTGACTGGACCTATATATCATCTGTTAACCTAAAAGTAAAGATTTCCTGGAATCGAAGCAGATGACATCTGATGAGACAATTTTCCTGAGATATCTGGGTCAGGCTTCTTGAAAATTTGTCGCCAAACCTTTGATGATACACAATGCTGCAGATGGTCTCCAATGTCTGCTGCTGCTGCTAAGTCGCTTCAGTCGTGTCCGACTCTGTGCGACCCCATAGACGGCGGCCCACCAGGCTCCCCCGTCCCTGGGATTCTCCAGGCAAGAACCCTGGAGTGGGTTGCCATTTCCTTCTCCAATGCATGAAAGTGAAAAGTGAAAGTGAAGTCGCTCAGTCGTGTCCGACTCTTAGCGACCCCATGGACTGCAGCCCACCAGGCTCCTCCATCCGTGGGATTGTCCAGGCAAGAGTACTGGAGTGGGTCGCCATTTCTTTCTCCAGGGGATCTTCATGACCCAGGGATCGAACCCGGGTTTCCCGCATTGCAGGCAGACGCTTTGCCAGCTGAGCCACCAGGGAAGCCCGAATGGGAAGGAAAAGCAGCAAAGAGTGGACATATGTATGCACATGCTCAGTCGCTCAGTCGTGTCCGACTCTACGTGACCCCATGGACTGCAGCCCACCAGGCTCCTCTGTCCACGGGATTTCCCAGGAAGAACACTGGAGTGGGTCGAGCAAGCCGGGAGTTGGTGATGGACAGAGAAGACTGGCGTGCTGCAGTCTGTGGGGTCGCAAAGAGTCGGACACGACTGAGCGGCTGAACTGAACTGGGTTGCCATTTCCTTACCAGGGGGTCTTCCTGACCCAGGGATCGAGCCCAGGTCTCCTGCGTCTCCTGCATTGGCAGGCGGGTTCTCCACCACTGAGCCACCTGGGAGTTCCAGGGTTTGGGTGTACGGCTCAGTCGGGAGAGCATCAGACTTAATCTGAGGGTCCAGGGTTCAAGTCCCTGTTCGGGCAGTGTCAGGATTTTAGGCTTCCCTGTGTCTCAGCGGGTAAAGAATCCGCCCGCAATGCAGGAGACCTGGCTTTGATCCCTGGGTTGGGAAGATACCCTGGAGAAGGGAATGGCTACCCACTCCAGTATTCTGCCTGGAGAATTCCATGGACCCTATAGTCCATGGGGTCGCAAAGAGTCAGACATGACTGAGCGGCTTTCACTTTGGCTTCCCTGGTGGCCCAGACGGTAAAGCATCTGCTTTACTTTGCAATGCTCGAGACCCGGGTTTGATCCCTGGGTCGGGAAGATCCTCTGGAGAAAGGAAATGGCAACCCACTCCAGTATTCTTGCCTGGAAAACTCTATGGACAGAGGAGCCTGATGGGCTACAGTCCATGAGGTGGCAAAGAGTTGGACACGACCGAGCAACTTCACTTCAGGTAGCTTTTTCACTGTTCTGCAGAAACTAATGCAACATTGTAAAGTAACTATACCCCAATTTTAAAAAAAGGTACATATAATCAACATCTGGGTTGCAGATGGAGCCTGAGGGAGCAAGAAGGGTTAGGAAAGACTCAGGTGTCTGGTTCGTGTAACTGGGTGGAGAGATGCTATTTATTAAAACAAGAAAGATTTAAGAAGGAAGTAATCTGGGGCAGGAAGATGAATAATGGTTCTCTTTCAAGATGTTAAATCTGATATGTTATTTCTATTTGAGTGTTGTATTTTATATTTTATAGGTTACCATTTTTATGAACCTGTGATTCTGTATAACAGAGATGTCAAAAAGACAGTCGGGTACACGAATATGAATTCTCTAAGAGAAATATCAATTAAAGTTACTCTGGGAGAGTCTCAGCCCTTTGGAAGTTACTCATAGCTTTCATTTCTCCAGCCAGATATAATCTATCTTTCCTGTTTGATCTTGGTACATCTCATGGCTTTTATCTTTCTCTCTCTCTCTCTTGATTTTAAATTTAGAGAAGTTTTAGAATCACAGCAGAATTAAATAGAAAGTATAGAGTTCCAATATACACTCTGACCCCATGCATGACAGCCTTTCTCACTATGAAATGTCCCACACCCGAACAGTGTATTTGTCACAGCTGATGAACCTACGTGGACACGTCATTGTCACCCGTGGTCTATAGTCTACCCTGGGCGCACTCTTGGTGTCATACCTTCCATGATTTTTAACAAATACATAATGGCAGGTATCTGTGGTAGGAGATAGGTGGGCCTGTGGGCTGGACAGCTAGTGTTTGTCAAGTGGAGTAGAATTGAAGCTTTTTTTTTCCCCATCCTGGCACTCCAAGAACAAAGCTAGTGGTAGAAGCTGAGCTCTGCTGAAGTGAAGAGATAAGATGACCCCTCCTGAGGCCAAGAAAAACTCCACTGTCTGAACATGTGCAGGAAGGCCCCTTGGGGGTCAAAAAGGGAGGGGTACCACTCAGAATTAGTGTGGACATACCCCCACAGGCCTCTGTGGTGGGTCCATCTTAGCAAATAGTTGTGCTCGAATGTTGCAGAGGGTCCTAGAACCAATCAGGTGTGGGGAAAAAAAAAGCAAGACAATTGGCCAAAGGTGAACAAAGACGGAGAAAGATCATCCTATGTAAGTGATTTAAGTCACCTCTTTACTGGGCTCCTCCTCGTTAGATAGGGTGCCTACACTCTTTTTCTTGGGGGTGTGTATTTTCTGCCTTGCTTCTGTCTTAAATAGTTTCTCTGTATGCTCTCCCACAAGAAATGCTGTGTCTCCAAAAATAAACTTTGTACCTATTTTTACAGTTTTTGCCTCCTTGAAACATCCTTGCTTTCCATGGGAGTAAGAGCCAGGAAAAATGTGCTTCTGGCTTCTGTCCCCTGGTGGTCTCGTGGCCAGGGTTTCCAGTCTTCATCCAGGCTACCCAGGTTTGACTTCCAGGCAGGGGACAAAGAACTCTTTTCGGTCCTGCTCATTGCTGACTGTCTGAGATCGTGCCCGCCGTTGCACAGCGTCTACAATAGTTTCATTGTCCTAGAAATTGTCTACTTTTTACCCATTCATCCTGCTCTCCTCCCAGCATCTAGTTATCACTTCTTAGTGTTTTTACAATAGTTTTTGTGTATTTCTTGAGTTTCCCTTCTTGATCTTAAATTAATTATAATTATTATCTTTATTCTATAAAGTTGCTTAAATGTTCTTTTTGTTTGTTTGTTTAAAGGAGGAGAGAACAAAGAAGGAAAAACCAATTTGCAGTCTGCATATTTTAATAGCAACACTTTTAATTTTGACAAACTCAATTTTGGAGAATCAAGATGTATCTATTTCTGAATGTTTGAAGTTGCCAACTGACTCATTATCTCCTTTCTTTACCTAATATCAATACATTTAAATTTTTGTCAAATACTCCTTTTTTAAAACAGTATGACCAGAATAGGAGTTTCATATTAATTCCTAAACTTGATAGAAGCATCCTGCTTTCCTATTTTCAAATACATTCCTCAAAAGCCTCTTAAATAACCAAACCTCAGAATTATTATGTTGAAAGTTAATCTTTATAGGAGTCATTAACTAAATTAAGTAGATTAAGGGTAAACTAGAAAACAATAAAAAAGCAGGCAAACATACCTTAACCTGTTTGAGTCTGGAAAAAGTTCCTTTTCTCTTAGAGGGAAGGACAGGTTTCTGCCATGTGGCTGCACCTGGCGGTCCTCGGGGGCCTCTACTACCTCCTGCGCTGGTACCGGGAGAGGCAGGTGGTGAGCCACCTCCGGGACAAGCTCGTCTTCATCACGGGCTGTGACTCGGGCTTCGGGAACCTGCTGGCCAGGCAGCTGGACCTGCGAGGCCTGAGGGTCCTGGCTGGGTGTCTGACGGAGCAGGGGGCCGAGCAGCTGAGGAACCAGACGTCAGACAGGCTGCAGACGGTGATCCTGGACGTCACCAAGACAGAGAGCGTCGCTGCGGCCTCTGAGTGGGTGAAGGAGCGTGTGGGGGACAGAGGTATGGCCAGGGAAAGTCTGTCCATTGTATAAGCTGCTTTGTCTTCAGTGTTTTAGAATTAGCAAAAATCTTGCCAGGTGAAAAGTCTTGGGGATCAGGGTGAGGATATATTTTGGACATGTTTTATTACATGAAGACCCCAAAATACATTAGCATTCATGGAGTAAGTGAACATATTTGGGACCGGCCTAAAAAGTCAGGTTGTATGGAATATGTGTGTGTCAGAGTGAAAGGTAAAACAGTGAGGAAGCGTGTTTAATAGGTAAGAGTATGTATGGGTGGGGAAGATAGAATGAAGGCTAGAAGGGCAATGAGGGGAAAGAGGTGACTGTGGTGCAGAAACTGTAATTTGCATGTGTGCTGTCCTCTGAAAATCCAGAATAAAAATGTTAACTCTGCATGAGCAGGCTGCCATTATGTTGCTCGTATATAATTTCACATGTCTTTTCTTGGGAACAGTATAAACTGTCTTTCTCAAACTTAGCAAATGGTGAGAATCAGAAAAACCTACTGTATGTGGGGACGGTTCTGGAAATGTCTTTATTGTTCAGTCCATGCCAACAGTGAATCTGAGAAAATAATTGAGATCAAGGTATACCCAAACTCTTGTCACCAAGACCCAAGGAAAATCTGTGTGTCCTGTCCCCTCTTGTCAGTTCTGGCGTGAGTTTCTCAGACAGCCCAGGCAAGCAGCAGAGAGGGCTTCCTGTGAGGCTAAGTAGGTGCCTGACCTTTGGCAAGGGAGCAGCCAGATTTCTCAATTCTCTAGAAGAAAGTCCAGGGCCAACCATTTGGGATCTGAGAGTGGTGTGTCCTTCAGCTGAGTAAGCATTCTGCAGACTAATAGCTGTAGGTGTTGGTTCTTTCTCCCTTTCTTTCACTCACCTGCCCTTGACCCATGTGCATCCTGGGCAAGAGCTCTGAATACAGGGGATCCCTGAGAGAGAGGCTGAAGCCAAGGAAAGGCACGTTGACCGTCCCTCTGCCCGTGCTGCCCTCAGCATGAAAGAACTGCTGTTGCTGCTCAATTACTAACTAGGTCGTGTCTGAGCTGAAGCCTGCCAGGCTCCTCCGTCCATGGGATTTTCCAGGCAAGAAAACTGCGGTGGGTTGCCATTTCCTTCTCCAGGGGATCTTCCCGCTCCAGGAATCAAACCCACATCTCCTGCATCTGCTGCATTGGCAGGCGCATTCTTTACCACTAGCACTACCTGGGAAGCCTGAAGGAACTGCTGCTTTCTCTCAAGTTCTGCAAGTTTCTTCCTTGCATAGCCCTTCTGCTCCCAGTGCTGAAAGGAAATCGAGAATTAATTCTGTCCATGTTGTGTGGTCCTCTCAGCTGCAAGTGTTCCAGTCGTTGGCACAGATGGAGGACACTTTATCCTTATTTTTGTAAAAGGCTCTGGGACCATTTTGTTGGTTGAGGGGGGGGCATTGCTGTTTAAATGTCTTCTTTGGGCACTTTGGCAACATGCTTGTTCACAATTACTGAGAGCAGCATGATTTTCTACTTTCAATTCATGACAAAAAAACTTATTAAATTTTTATTTGAGCTACATAGCTACTGAGGCCACATAAAAGAGGATGAGATATTGCCTTGCTTCAGGCTGAATGTCCAGCTGGTCACTGTAGAGGCCCTGCACCGCACATCAGATCAAAGGCTTGGAAATGCATCCACACCCACATAGAGAAAAGATTTTCTCTTAGTTAAAAAGTAAATTTTAAAATAAAGCTTTCTTTGAAAACAAACTAGTGCTGGAAATAAAACTATCACAACTAACTATAATTCATTTTAATTGGTGATTGGCTGTGACTCCGTAGCTATCATTACAAACACTTGGAAATTCTGTTGATGTGAGAAAATTGGACTCTTAAATTGTTTACAGAACAATGAACCATTAATTAGGTTGCAATGTATTTTGTAATCATTTATTTAAAAAAGCGTTCTATTTGGTCACTATTGTTTCAGGATCTTGGAGTGAATAAGGACTTTTTACTGACTCAAGTATTTTCATAAACACCCCAAAATTCCTTGAGCCCCAGGATGCGTGTCTCCTTTGAAGTTTCACTTTTCTCTCCCTCTCCCGTAGTAATGAGAGAAAAATGAAAAGGCAGTTTGGCCCTTTCAGAGATAAGTCTCCATATGTTAATGAAAGGTTGAAGCCTCAAAACCTCACACCCTCAATATTCCAGAAATAAGCCTCCTCCTTAAGGAGCTAAATCTGATGCCTTTGGGGACTGCTGATGTGCATGGCTTCCTGTGGTCACCGTTTTCTTCATTCTTCCTCTCTGAATTAGAGCCTCTCCTTTAAAGGCCAGCCCTGGCTGAAGGCTTCTCTCTAAATCTAGTTACGCATACTTTTCTGACTTTTTGGAATTTAATCTTGGTGGTACTAATTATCCAGTGTAGTCCCTTTTTCCAATACAACTTTTACTGCAAGCAATTTTAAATTTCTTGAGAGAATGATTGATGTCTTAACTATTTGCATATACATTATTCACACATACAGTCTCCTTTGAGACCAGATGACACTGGCACATAAGAATCAGTGAACAGCCCGCACAGAGCCCCACTCTCTTCCCCTTAAACAAAAATGGGATATACTTGCTTCACAACATTGTGTTGGTTTATGCTGTACTACAAGAGGAATCAGCTATAAGCACACACATGTCCCTCTCGGACCTCTCCTCCACCCCGGTCCCCCATCCCACCATCTGGGTCATCACAGAGCCCTGCTCTGACCTCCCTGTAACTCACAGCAGGTACTCCCTGCCTTTTGAGAATGGGATCCTGGAGGTGGAGAGTGGCCTCTGTTGAGATTTTGAGCCAAGGACATAAATTGTGGCAGATGTCACTTCTTTTCTATTCACATCCCCATCCTCTGCAAAGTTCTAAAAAATGAATAAAGGAGAAAAAGTAATATTGTTAAAAAAAGTAATACTGATATTGGGGAATCATTACTTAAAGACCGTTCTCACAATACAAGAGCCTATATTCTCTTCCTTCCAGTCTTTTTGGGTTATGAGAGTGGTGGAGAGAAGACCAGGAATTATAAGGCAATGAAAGAAATGTGAAGGGGTTTCCCGGGTGGTGATAGTGGTAAAGAACCTGCCTGCCAATGCAGGAGATGTCAGAGACGTGGGTTTGATCCCAGGGTTGAGAAGATCCCCTGGAGGAGGGCATGGCAACCCTCCAGCAGTCTCGCCTGGAGAATCCCACCGACGGAGGAGCCTGGCAGGCTATGGTCCCTGGGGTGAAGCGGCTTAGCACACACACAGGAAGGAGCATGAAATTTAAGACCTTTCCCTGTGTTAACTTTCGTAAGTTACAATCCGTTCTCTCTGAGTTACTGCCCTGTTGCCGGGACCCTGCCACCTGGGTCAGTTTACTCTGCACATCGCCCAACATTGGCAATTCTTGGTCAGTGTGTGTGAAAACACCAGGATGTATAAAAAATCATGGGGACAGTACAGTAATTTATTGGTTAAAAATTAATATTTTAAGTAAAATTAATATTAGTTAAAATTAATATTTGAGTTACTAAGTTTGTCTTCCCTGGTGGCTCAGAAGGTAAAGTGTCTGCCTGCAATGCGGAAGACCTGGGTTCAATCCCTGAGTTGGGACGATCTCCTGGCGAAGGAAATGGCAACCCACTCCAGTGTTCTTGCCTGGAAAATTCCATGGACAGAGGAGCCTGGTGGGCTACAGTCCAGGGGGTCACAAAGAGTCGGACACGACCGAGCAACTTCACTTCAAGGTTGTACAGGTTTCAAGATAAATTGGAAAGGGGTTAAGATTATCTTTGATTTAACTCTCTGTTGGTCACTCACATTTCCATTGCTTTTTAAAAGGGAAATGTAGTACTATCATCTCAGGTATGGGGGAGCGTGAGAGTTAATAACTGGGCCATGGGAATATCCTGCTTCAGGATATTGCATGCAAAGCTTAATGACAAAAATAAGTAATTTTTGGTCCTGTTGTTTACTGAGCTCTGCAAGATTTTCTACTCTTGCCTGGCAAATCCCATAAACGGAGGAGCCTGGTGGGCTGCAGTCCATGGGGTCACTCAGAGTCGGACACGACTGAGCGACTTCACTTTCACTTTCACACATTGGAGAAGGAAATGGCAACCCACTCCAGTGTTCTTGCCTGGAGAATCCCAGGGACGGGGGAGCCTGGTGGGCTGCCGTCTATGGGGTCGCACAGAGTCGGACACGACCGAAGTGCCTTAGCAGCAGCAGCAAAGTTTTCAAAGCAAAGACAGGACAATGGGGCTGAGGCCTGCTTGGCTCATTACTTTCCTAGAAGCCTGAGACATCTTAGTTGCATCCCATTCTTATAACAACCACCTCTACTTTTTCCAGCTCACTGCATCTCTCCCCCAGATCCCAAGTTTTCAGACCTACCAGGACTTCCAATCCATCGATCCAAGTATTTTTCACAAATTCTCACCCCTTGATATTACCTGTCTTCATCCCATGATCTGTTACTATGATCACCCCATTGCATATGCCTGACACTCTCTCGTCCTCTTTTCCCGCTTAGTAGTACTTGGTCAAACCACAAGCCTGGGTAATACCGTCTCTCACTGCCCCATGCCTGCCCTTGTGGAAAAATTCATGACCGCAACTCTCTAGTGAGCTTTTATGCTATTGCTGTTGTATATGGTTATATTCCATTCATTCTCCTAATTTTCAAACAACTATTTCAAACTTTTCCTCTCTTCATACCTCCAACTTATTCCCTCAAGTCCTTGCTCTGGGCTGATGACCTACTTAACTGAGAAAGACTGAAGCAATTGGGAAAGAATTTCCCCAGACTCTTCCTATCTCCTCTACCCACCTACCATCATCTGTACCAACACAGCCTGCCCTACCTTCCTTCTGTATAAATCCAGTCCACTCACTTGTGCAATAGAGCATATCCTTTTCAGCCCATTCAGCACTCCCTTCCAGTGGTTCTACACTCTATCTTGTCTGCTGAACCATTAATGCTTTGCTCTCCACCACCTATTTCTCCCATCTTGCCATCCCCTAACTGCTACCTCCAGTCACCACCAGCAAATCTTTTTCTTGTTACCACCAAATTCTTCTATGGATTTGTCTATGCTCACGGCCTTCAATCCCTCTTCCTATTTTCTACTTAAGTGTTTCCAATCATGCACCCACTCTTCCCAAACTGCTTTTATCAAGGTATTCAATGACCTCCACCTTCTACACCCAAGGGACAATTCTCAATCCTTACTCTACTCTACTCTACCATAGCAACATTTGACTACTTTCTCCATCTCTTCCCTTCTCGATACACCCTCTATCCTTGTTTCCAGAACATTATTCTCTTACAACTTATTTCCTCTTGTCTCAGTATTTTCTCTCAGTTTCCTTTGCTGGTTTCTCCATTTCCCCGAGATCTTTAATGTAGAATGCTCTCAGGGTTTAATTTTTGGACATCTAGAGTAAGAAAAGCTGTGACCATCTTAGATGGCCCTATTAAAAAGCAGAGACATTACTTTGCCAACAAAGTTCCATCTAGTCAAAGCTATGGTTTTCCAGCAGTCATGTATGGATGTGAGAGTTGGACGGTGAAGAAAGCTGAGTGCCGAAGAATTGATGCTTTTGAACTGTGGTGTTGGAGAAGACTCTTGAAAGTGCTGTGGACAGCAAGGAGATCCAACCAGTCCATGCTAAAGGAAATCAGTTCTGAATGTTCATTGGAAGGGCTGATGCTGAAGCTGAAACTCCAATGCTTTGGCCACCTGATGGGAAGAACTGACTTGTTTGACAAGACCCTGATGCTAGGAGGGCTTGAAGCCAGGAGAAGGGGACAACAGAGAATGAGATGGTTGGATGGCATCGCTGACTCGATGGACATGGGTTTGAGCCAGCTCCAGAAATTGGTGATGGACAGGGAAGGCTGGTGTGCTGCAGTCCGTGGGTGCAAAGAGTCCAACACGACTGAGAGACTGAACTGAACTGAGGATATTTACACTTATATTTCCAAGCCATATCTCTATCCTGAGTTCCAGACTCAAATTTCTAATAGCTTCCAATTGGATATCTTGATGAAACATCTCAAATTTAACCTTAATGTGCCAAACACCTGATTATTGCCCATCTCCCAGCCTTTCCCATTTCATTAATCGTAACTTCATTCTGTTGTTCATTTCAGAAGAATCATTCTTGGTGTCACTTCTCTCCCTCACTATATTCAAAAAGTCAGAGATTTATATTGTGTCTTTAAAATTTGTTCAGAGGCTTTTCTGTTTTTTTGATACGGCTGTTCTAGCAATCCAGCTCTAGGCATCATCATTTCATGCCTGGGTCACTGCAGTCACATCCTTCCAGGTGGTTCTGGATCAACTCTCCTCAGTTCAAGAGAGCAGACACAGAGTACCTTTCAAAAAATAAATTCAATTACGTCACAGCCCTACTCAAAGCCTTACTGTGGGGCTTCCTTGGTTTGCCAGTGGTAAAGAATCCTCCTGCCGATGCAGGGGACACGGGTCCAATCCTTGGTCTGGGAAGGCTCCACACGCTGCGGAGTAACTAAGCCCACGTACCACAACTCCTGAGTCTGCGAGCTGTAACCACTACAGCCTGTGTGCCTGGAGCCTGTGTTCCGAATAAAGAAGCCGTCACAACAAGAAGCCCGTACACTGCAGAGAAGAGTCACCCCCACTTGCTGCTTGCAGCAACTAGAGAAAACCTGCTCACAGCAATGAAGGTCTAGCGCGAAAAAAGAAAAAAAAAAAAAAACCAGAAAGTCCTACAGTGGCTTCCTTTGTCACCTGAAGTAAAAGCTAAACTCTTTTAAATGACCTGCAAGGCACTGTATTATCTGGCATACCACTGCGTCCCTGACCAACTCTCTGCTGTCCCCTAACTGTCGCCTTCTGCCCCAGACACGTTGGTCTTCTTGCTTTTCCTCCATCA
The DNA here is from genome assembly GCA_020226075.1 of Hydropotes inermis. Lineage (NCBI taxonomy): Eukaryota > Metazoa > Chordata > Mammalia > Artiodactyla > Cervidae > Hydropotes > Hydropotes inermis. Next base: position 52,199,541 of record CM035294.1, on the reverse strand, counting down.
GGCCAGGCATCCTCCTGCCTGGCAGTATTTATTGCAGCTGTTTTTTTCCCACTTAAACCTATCTAAGCTCCAGATGGTTCTTTGACCCATTTTTCTTCTGTAAAATAGAACTTGCTCAGTTCTCTATTTCACTAGGAAGCTTGTCCCAACCGCCTCACTCAGTATGGTGACAAGCAGTCCTCAGCAGCCCACCCAGTCATGCTCACCAGCTTTTAAAAGCCATTACTATTTACCACCATCTTGGCAATCCACTCCAGTATCCTTGCCTGGAAAATGTCACGGACAGAGGAGCCTGGTGGGCTGCAATCCATGGGGTCGCAGAGAGTCCGGCACGACTGAGCGACTAACACTTATTAACACACTTTAGGTCTTTCCTGAGGCTCAGGTGGTAAAGAATCTGCCTGCAATGCAGGACGCCCAGGTTCAATCCCTGGGTCAGGAAGATCCCCTGGAGAAGGGAATGGCAGTCCCCTCCAGTGTTCTTGCCTGGAACGTTCCACAGACAGAGGAGCCTGGCAGGCTCAGTCTGTAGGATCGCAAAGAGTTGGACTGACAACTAACACCGCTAACAAACTTTACCAGGCTTCCCAGCGGGTGCTAGTGGTGAAGCATCTGGCTGCGATGCAGGAGGCCACATGCAGTTCGGTCCCTGGGTCGGGACGGTCCCCTGGAGGAGGACATGGCAACACACTGCAGTTATCTTGCCCGGAGGATGCCCTGGATAGAGGAGCCCGGCAGGCACAGTCCATGGGGCCACGCAGAGTTGGACATGACTGAAGTGATTTACTGTGCACACATGAAACATAATTTGCCAATCTATTGGATTCATTGCTTATCTTCCTCAAGAGGATGTGGTTTGAACACTGAAATGATTCATAGATGGGTTTTCTGTCTCTAACTGATACCATTTGTTTCTACCCCAGGCCTCTGGGGTTTGGTGAACAATGCCGGCATCCTTCTGCCTGCTGCCCCGAATGAATGGCTGACCAAAGATGACTTCTCCAAGATCTTGAATGTGAACTTGATTGGCCTCATTGAGGTGACCCTGAGCCTTCTTCCCCTGATCAGAAGGACCAGGGCAAGAGTAGTCAATGTTTCTAGTCCAGCTGGGAGAGCGTTTCTGTTTGGCGGTGGCTACTGCATTTCTAAGTATGGGGTAGAAGCTTTTTCCAGCAGTCTGAGGTACAGCCCAACCTCTGAGGAAGACTTGACTTTGGCTAAGAGTGCATTTGTGAATGGTGAGCCTGGGTTCCTGATATGTAGATGGCAACTAAAATGAGACCAACTTTGGAAATGGAATGTCCAAATATTTTCACAATATAAGGTAGTACATTAGGGAATGTGAAAAATGTATTAGGATTAATTTGGTCTTAATTGCCACCCCTATAAGATTTCTATGTGTTTCAAGTAAATTGGATATATTTCTGTAAGACATATATATGTATAAAATATAAATGAATATTATGTATGTAACATATACTTCACATGTGAATAAGAGTCTGTCACTAAAAAATTACTTGCCTTATTAATTAAGTACCTTAAGTCACTAAATCTGACTGACGGTTCTCATAAGGAAAGACTGAACCTTGGTGGGTTAAAGGGAAAGCTCTGGGCCGAGCATTCTATCCACTCCTCACAGAAAACTAATGCATAAGACATGATGATTCTCTATGGTCAAGTTCAGGATCTGAACTCAGCCCTGTGGTTGAAAACCTCTGGGGTGGGCGTACAGCAAATGTGGACGTGAGTATGTGCTGGTGCATACAGGCACCGACAAGGGGGTGACTTACCTTTCCCTGGGGCAGAGGCCAAGGACGGCTTCACAGAGACGCTGAGTTCTAACCTCAGCAGTGGGTAAGGAGGAAGAGGCTCAGGGGCTCAGGGAGCTGTCACGGACGGGGGAGGCTCTGTAAGACAGTGGTGCGGGATGGGCAGCGAGAGGCAGCATTAAGCCCAGACCCGAAGCTTTTCAGAAAGCAATCTTGGGGTGTTGGCCCTTCTCATTTTACTTCAGCATCTTCCCAAGATGCTTGAGTGTAAGCCTTCATATTCTTCCCTGACCCAGATGCCTTTCTTGGAGCATTTTGCCTTGGGCATTCTTTGCTTAAGCAGGGGTGGGATTGATTAGGTCAGACACCGATATCGTTTCCTTGGTTAACACTCTCTCACCTTATGTCTCAGAAGGGAGCTCAGTCATTTTGGCATTGGTGTTGTTCTCATAGTACCTGGAAAGTACAAAACATCCGTTTTCCCTGACAATACGCAGGATGTACTCGAGGGGATCTGGAGGTGAGTGTCCCCAGAGGTGAAAGAGAGCTACGGACAGAAGTACTTTGAAGACTGTAAGCTCTTCGTCTATTTCCCCAGAGTGGGGGCGGCAGACTTGTTAACTCCTCAAGCCTGAGAGTGCACCGCAGGAGGCCCGACTCACTGGCTGCGCCCCTCCACGCCTGTCCGGGTCCTCTGAGCCCCAGCGCCTGCTCAGCACATGCGAGCTCTGTGCCAGGCGCTGGGGCAGAATTAACTCTGTCAGTTCTCGTGACCCTCGAAGGAAAGTGCTGCTGTTATCCCTCATTTACACACAAGGAAACCGCAGCCTGAAATACTGAGTCATTTCCCAAGATTACTCTGCAAGTCAGTGGCATAGTGATGCATTGAATTCTGCAATGTTTGGACATTGTAGCCCACCAGGCTCCTCCATCCACGGGATTTTCCAGGCAAGAATACTGGAGTGGGTTGCCATTTTCTTCTCCAGGGGATCTTCCCAACCCAGGAGTTGAACCCAGGTCTCCCACGTTGCGGGCAGAAGCTTTACCGTCTAAGTCACACTGAGACAGGTAACCTCTTATTAGCCTCGCTTACTTGTGTGACATCTCAAACTGAGGATGGCTCATTTCTCTTAGTTCTGAGAATCTCCAGCTAAGGGCAGGACAGGTCTCCTGACTCCAAGTCCCATGGTTGCCTAAATGGATAAATAGAACTCTCATGCTATGCCAACATTTCTATTCTTGTAGTGATAAAATCATACATTTTTCACATTGAAGAATTATTCATTTGATGTCCTACCCAGGCAGAATCTTAGGTATTTCAAAGAGAATATTATGTCTGTGCTGGAATTATTGCTATGTTTGGAGACATGGGAACTTGCTGTCTGCATAATACAGTCATCCTGTCAGAATTATTCTGCTTTATAAATCAGAGAATATTGATTTCTGCTATCTTTGACCGCACAGACCTGGTCTGAATCAAATGGACAGTTACAGAGGGAAATTTGTCATCACTGTTCTGCTATTATTTTCAATAAGAATAATTCTAAAATGAGGTGACCAATGAATCAAAGCATCATAAATAAATCATCATATATTAAGATCCTCCTAAGTTGGAGATTTCACATGAATATTGCTACCATTTAAATAGTATGCTAAAAGAGTCAAATATGTTAGATACGTGGTAAGTACAGTGATCTCACTGTAAGCCCTGATAAGCATACCATTTATCCTCAGAGTTCCGATGGTAGAAAGATCTAACCTCTTTTCTTCTAATAATTTGGCAGATTAAAAAAATCTTGTCTGGATGGGAGGGGACTTCGGGGGCGAATGGATACATGTGTATATATGGCTGTATCCTTTCACTGTTTACCTGAAATGCTCACAACAATTTTTGTTAATTGGCTATGCCCCAATACAAAATAAAAAGTTTAAAAAATAAATAACTTGATTTCTGAAATCTAACTTAAGAAATCAAATTAGAACTACACTTTATTGAGTAACCACTACATCCTAGTCATTGGGCCAAGTGCTGGAGGAAAAGTAAAATACAGCTCTCGATTTTAAGATGGCAGCAGGGGCTTCCCTGTGGCTCAGTCGTTAAAGAATCTGCCTGCCAATGCAGGAGACACGGATTTGATCTCTGGGCCGGGAAGACCCCACACACCTCAGAGCAACTAAGCCCAAGCTCCACAACTACTGAGCCCACGTGACCTAGAGCCCGAGTTCTACAGCAAGAGAGTGGGTCCTGATCACCGCAACTAGAGGAAAACCCGCACAGCATCAAAGATCCAGGACAGCCAAAAGTAACCAAATAAAGTTATTAAAGAAGATGGCAGCAGATTGAAATTACGGTGACCTTCACCTCTACACTAAATCCTAAAAAAGGGGGAACCGGGTGAAGGGGAAAGACCATGTAAGTGGAAGTGTTAGTCGCTTCAGTTCAGTTCAGTTCAGTTCAGTCGCTCAGTCATGTCTGACTCTCTGCCACTCCGTGAATTGCCGCACGCCAGGCCTCCCTGTCCATCACCAGCTCCCAGAGTCTACCCAAACCCATACCCATCGAGTCGGTGATGCCATCCAACCATCTCATCCTCTGTCATCCCCTTCTCCTCCTGCCCCCAGTCCCTCCCAGCATCAGGGTCTTTTCCAATTAGTCAACTCTTCGCATCAGGTGGCCAAAGTATTGGAGTTTCAGCTTCAGCATCAGTCCTTCCAATGAACACCCAGGACTGAGCTCCTTTAGGATGGACTGGTTGGATCTCCTTGCAGTCCAAGGGACTCTCAAGAGTCTTCTCCAACACCACAGATCAAAAGCATCAACTCTTCGGTGCTCAGCTTTCTTCACAGTCCAACTCTCACATCCATACATGACCACTGGAAAAACCATAACCTTGACCAGATGGACCTTTGTTGGCAAAGTAATGTCTCTGCTTTTTAATATGCTGTCTAAGTTGGTCATAACTTTCCTTCCAAGGAGTAAGCGTCTTTTAATTTCATGGCTGCAGTCACCATCTGCAGTGATTTTGGAGCCCCTAGAAATAAAATCTGCTTAGTTGTGTCCAACTCTTTGCAACCCCATGGACTGTAGCCCCCAGGCTCCTCTGTCCATGGGATTCTCCAGGCAAGAACACTGGAGTGGGTTGCCATTTCCTTCTCCAGGGGATCTTCTTGACCAAGGGACCTAACCCGGGTCTCCTGCATTGCCCGCTGATTCTTTACTGTCTGAGCCTCTAGGGAAGTCCATGTAAGATGTATATTATGCTTCTTTTGGGAACATGTACATATATATATGAACACAAACTTCAAAAATACAAGAATATACATTAAGCTAATGGCAGGCAGGCGTTACTACTAGAGAAAAAGAAAACACCATAAGTTGAGGCCAACTGTCAAAAGAGACTTAAGTATTATTTGCAATGCTATAATTAAAAAATAAGGACATAGATATACATTATAACTTAATACATAGTAATAAAATAACATTAAAAAATGAGGTGCTGAATTCACTCAACGCCGTAATGATGAGTCAAGTTAAGGCAGGCATTGACACTGTGGAGGGTTTGGGGAGTGGGTGGAGTGTCTTAGAGAATCAGAGCATGAGCTGGAGGAGGGGACTGCATGTGCAGGAGCGCTGTCCAGATTCACCTGGTGAGTGTGGTGGTCACATAGGAGGGCCGCCCCACGTGGCTTGTTGGAGCCCAGTGAAAGTAAGGAGGATGTTTGCACATGGAGGGGGTTGTGGCAGTGATGGGAAACTGCTTTCGTAAAGGGGGCAGATTGAATAAATGACTATATTAATAAGATTTCTTACTTATAGAGAAAGGAGCTACAAATATGCAAAGGCAAAAACTCGGCTCTGATTTTGGACTGAAACTGGAGGTATTATTGTGAGCTCATGGTTTTCCATACAAGTAAATATAGATTTAAATATGTATACACACTTATACACATGTATACACATATCCATACATATACATTTTGTTGTTGTTCAGACGCCAAGTCGTGTCCGACTCTTTGTGACCCTGTGGACTGCAACACAACAGGCTTCCTTCACTATCTCCCAGAGTTTGCTCAAACTCATGTCCATGGAGTCGGTGATGCCCTCCAACTATCTCATCCTCTGTTACCCTCTCCTCCTTCTGCCTTCAATCTTTCCCAGCATCAGGGTCTTCTCCAATGAGTCAGCTCTTCATATCAGGTGGCCAAAGTATTGGAACTTCAGTTTCAGCATCAGTCCTTCCAATGAGTATTCAGGGTTGATTTCCTTTAGGATGGACTTGTTTGATCTCCTTACTGTCCAAGGGACTCTCAAGAGGCTTCTCTGGCACCATAGTCTGAAAGCATCAATTCTTTGGTGCTCTACTCTTGTTTACTGAAAGGGCTTGGGAAGAATAACACAATAGCAATAGCAATCAGAAAACTTTGTATCTAGATCTTGACTTCTAACTACCATTGTCTACTAAAAGGAAACAAGACTACTTGGAGAAGTGGTTGACTCTGGACAGGTGCTGGGAATATGCAAGATGAGTTTGGACCATGTTGTTGAAGGAGAAAGGAAGTAAGCACTCAAAGGATGAAGAAATTTGTCAAAATGACACAGAAGGTAGATTCCAGGGGTTCCCACTGAACAAATCTGTGACTATTTGAGCATCAGAATAAATATCTAAAAAACAGATATTTAGCCAGTTTATCAAAACAAAAAACCATAAGCCATATTGACGTGGAGGGTCTGTTTGACCCATCACAAAGCTCCATCCCCTTGGCCATACCCCTTTGTTTAGATATAAGCACATGACTCATATAAGGTTAATAAGGTAGGTCATTAGTAGGGATTGATATGTGGCTACAGCGAAAATTTCATTTTCCTCTAGGATTTTTTATCTGGGGACAGGAAGTATAGGACACTGGTGGCCATCTTGCCTACCACATGGAAAGAACCAATTCTTTTTGAAGCACAAAGCCAAGCAGTGATAAGTAGAATTGAGAGCCAGGATGAGAAACCGCGAAGACATTGTTTGGTCCCCTGGATTCAGTAGGGCCAGAAGCTAGTTACTTCCCTGGATTTCCCTGCCCTGGTTATGTGGAGATGTTTTCTTTTTTTTGTATATTTGTTTCTTTCTCAATTTGTGAAAATGTCCTTAATTTGTTGATGTAGCAAGCAAACTTCAAGTCTGATTGCTATGCAAAAGAACAAAAGATAATCTGCTTTGCAATGAACTTTAAAGTTCAACTGCACACAGGCAACATGCTATATATGAAAAAATTGCTAACTGAACTACAGGTATTAAATACTGAAAAAGAGTTAGCCATTTATTATAATTTATTTGTTTAACAGTCTAGGAAGGTCGCAGCCATCAGCAGTTCCAGTGGAATTTCAGGTGCAGTTGGGAATTCAGGAATTTCCTTGGAGCTGTTAGTGTATTGAATCTTGTAAGTAAAATACATGCATACTTTTGATAGCACATGTGAAGCGATCTCTCTAAAACTGACTTCATTCGTTTTGTTTTCAGCAAACTGACCTGGGCCACTCAACATGGTTTTTATTGGTCCTGATGTTAGCACATGTTCTCTCTTTACAATAAATTCATAACCATCTGAAGATGTCAGTTTGACATACATGACATCAGGGCCCTCAAGTCACCATAGGTTTTCTCTTCTCCATCCAGTATGTTCTTATGAAATTCTATTTGGCTTCCACAGGAACTTTAGTAGTTTCTCATCAGCTCCGCAGCAATCCCAGGCACTGCACTGGGTCCCTGCCCACAATGACAGTCCCTACACCAGGGATGCCCCGCATCCCCACCCTGGCACCCCCCTGTCCTCCCCCAACCCCCCGCCTAGGTTCCAGGGTAGCAGCTGTTTTCTTTTATTCTTAAGATAGTTTGGTTTGGATTTCTATCACTTGTACCCCAAGTGTTCTGCTATAGAGAGATATGCACTTAAAATGATAATTTCAGTAAAATAAACAAATAGATATAGAGAAGCATGATGTGGATTAGAGAAAGTGTTATTTAGCCCAACCTAGACCTTTAGAGTGGGCTTCCCATGTGGCACTAGTCATAAAGAACCTGCCTGCTGATGCAGGAGACTTAAGAGATGGGGGTTTGATCCCTGGGTTGCAAAGATCCCCTGGAGGAGGGCACGGCAACCCACTCCAGTAATCTTGCCTGGGAATCTCAAGGACAGAGGAAATTGGCGGGCTACAGTCCACAGGGTTGCAAAGAGTTGGACACGACTGAAGTGACCTAGCATGCATGCACAGAGCTTTAGAGTAAGTTTTCTGAAGAGCCCTGCTTGGGTCACTCTCGCCTAGCTGAATCTTTCAGGCCAGGGAGACTTAAAGATCCCTCAAGGATCTAGAAAACTCTGGAAGAACCACATCAGTGAGAGTATTTCTCCAACTCCATCTTCCAGAAGCCATGGAGACAAGGTAGCTTCTAGTTATGAAGCCAGAGAGGTGCCTCTAGGAAGCTGCCCGTGTAGAGGTACTGGCCTCGCCTGCCTCCCCACCCCCCAGAGTGGAACCTCCCGCCCAGGAATGCTCCCTTGAGGATTCTCATTCTCCCAGAAGACTGAGTGCCTACTGGATGTTAAGTGCCGTGTGCTGGGGGCAGAGCGTTAGGAAAGGGAAGCTGTGTCTCCAACCTCAGGAAAGATGCACAGTTAAGCCACAAGTTACAACACAGTGTGAAAAGTACTGTGATGGGGGACGTCAGGGCATCGGTCCTAGTTTGGGGATCTTCACTCTAGCAGGAACAAAAGAGAGAAACAGGGATGGAAGGCAAGTATTTTTTAAGGTGTTTAAATGAAAAGTTCCCCTAGGGCGACTTCTAGTTCCTCTGTGGGGGCCCAGCACATCTGCTGTGAGGATAGAGAGGCAGAAAGTTGAAGAAAGGGTCAAAGGGAGCTGGAATTTGAGGTCAGATTGCATTATATTGGACACAAAAGAGTCTGAAACGCAGTACTTGGATGCAATCTCAAAAATGACAGAATGATCTCTGTTCATTTCCAAGGCAAACCGTTTAATATCACAGTAATCCAAGTCTACGCCTGACCAGTACTGCTGAAGAAGCTGAAGTTGAATGGTTTTATGAAGACCTACAAGGCTAAGAAGACCTATAAGACCTTCTAGAACTAACAAACAAAAAAAGGATGTTATTTTCATTACAAGGCACTGGAATGCAAAAGTAGGAAGTCAAGAAACACCTGGAGTAACAGGCAAATTTGGCCTTACAGTACAGAATCAAGCAGGGCAAATGCTAACAGAGTTTCTGCCAAGAGGACCCACTGGTCATAGCAAACACCTCTTCCAACAACACAAGACAAGACTCTACACATGGACATCACCAGATGGTCAATACCAAAATCAGATTGATTATATTTTTGCAGCCAAAGATGGAGAAGCTCTATACAGTCAGCAAAAAAACAAGACTGGAAGCTGACTGTGGCTCAGATCATGAACTCCTTATTGCCAAATTCAGACTTAAGTTGAAAAAAGTAGGGAAAACCACTAGACCATTCAGGAATGACCTAAATCAAATCCCTTATGATTATACAGTGGAAGTGACAAAGAGATTCAAGGGATGAGATCTGACAGACAGAGTGCCTGATGAACTATGGATGGAGGTTCATGACATTGTTCAGGAAGCAGGGATCAAGACCATCCCCAAGAAAAAGAAATGCAAAAAGGCAAAATGGCTGTCTGAGGAGGGCTCACAAATAGCTGAGAAAAGAAGTGAAAGGCAAAGGAGAAAAGGAAAGATATAGCTATTTGAATGCAGAGTTCCAAAGAAGAGCTAGGAGAGATAAGAAAGCCTATCTCAGTGATCAATGCAAAGAAATAGAGGAAAATAATAAAATGGGAAAGAGTAGAGATCTCTTCAAGAAAATTAGAGATACCAAGGAACATTTCAAGCAAAGGTGGGCACAATAAAGGACAGAAATTGTATGGACCTAACATAAGCAGAAGATATTAAGAAGAGGTGGCAAGAATACACAGAAGAACTGTACAAAAAAGATCTTCATGACCTAGATAATCAAAATGGTGTGATCACTCACTTAAAGTCAGACATCCTGGAATGTGAAGTCAAGTGGGTCTTAGGAAGCATCACTATGAACAAAGTTAGTGGAGGTGATGCAATACCAGTTGAGCTTTTTCAAATCTTAAAAGATGATGCTGTGAAAATGCTGCACTAAATATGCCAGAAAATTTGGAAAACTAAGCAGTGGCCACAAGACTGGAAAAAGTCAGTTTTCATTCCAATCCCAAAGAAAGTCAATGCCAAAGAATGCTCAAACTACCGCACAATTGCTCTCAGCTCTCATCTCACACACTAGTAAAGTCATGCTCAAAATTCTCCAAGCCAGGCTTCAACAGTACATGAACTGTGAACTTCCAGATGTCTAAGCCAGATTTAGAAAAGGCAGAGGAATCAGAGATCAAATTGCCAACATCCCCTGGATCATCGAAAAAGCAAGAGAGTTCCAGAAAAACATCTATTTCTGCTTTATTGACTATGCCAAAGCCTTTGACTCTGTGGATCACAACAAACTGGAAATTTGTGGAAAATTCTTGAAGAAATGGGAATACTAGACCACCTGACCTGCCTCTTGAGAAATCTGTATGCAGGTCAGGAAGCAACAGTTAGAACTGGACATGGAACAACAGACTGATTCCAAATAGGAAAAGGAGTGCGTCAAGGCTGTATATTGTCACCCCGCTTATTTAACTTCTATGCAGAGTACATCATGAGAAACTCTGGGCTGGATGAAGCACAAGCTGGAATCAAGATTGCCAGGAGAAATATCAATAACCTCAGACATGCAGTTAACACCACACTCATGGCAGAAAGCGAAGAAGAACTAAAGAGCCTCTTGATGAAAGTGAAAGAGGAGAGTGAAAAAGTTGGCTTAAAACTCAACATTCACAGCAGAAAAGTACCCCAGACGCCCGCACCCGCCACCAGCAAGCGGGGGAGAAACGCAGAGGAGCCGGCGGCATTGCTTGGGGTAAGGACCGGCCCGAAGGCCCGGAGAGCAGTCGGAGAGAGCTTTTTTAAACTGTGGGAGAGCGAGGAAAAATTAACCAGCCGGAACACACCGCCGGCGGTTCGCAAAACAAAGGGACGGAGAAACTCAGAGAAGAGCCGGCCCATCCCCACTGGAGGTAGGAGGCAGGGGGAGGGGCAAAGGGCAAACTCAGCCCCAGAGAAGCCACCCCCTCCCACCCAGCAAACCGGCCCCGGGTCCTGTCTGAAGACTTCCTGAGACCCGACCGGCGGCGCGCGCTGGGGCCGCGGAGGGAGGGGGCGCGGCGCGCCCGGGGAGAGGGCGCCAAGCCTCTGGCTGCCCGGGCCGCTCAGGCCGGGGAAGGCACAAAACTCAGGTGCAACCGAATCCGCGCTCTTGTGGAGGACCCGAAAACTGGAACCGCACTCAACGCAGGGCCCGCTCCATACAGAGCAGCCGGGAGCCTGAGCGGTGTAGACGGGGAACCACAGACACCCCTGTGCGGGGCAAACCCAGTGTGGCCGGAACACGGCGAGAGCTCCCCACACACAGCGGTGTCTGCCTGCAGCGCCCGCCCTCCCCGCCCCAGGTGTGAACTGAACCAGCGAACCTAAATAAGAGACCACCTCCGCCCGCCTGTGTCAGGGCGGAAATCAGACACCGAAGAGACGGCAGACAGAAGCCAAATAAACAAAGGGAACCGCTTCAGAAAGGACCGGTGCAACAGATTAAAATCCCTGAAGGTAACACCGACTACACCGGAAGGGGCCTATAAATATCGAGAAGTGTAAGCTGGGAAAAGGAGCTATCTGAAACTGAACTGAACCCACACTGACCGCAACAGCTCCAGAGAAATTCCTAGATATATATGTATATTTTTTTGTTAAATTAGAAAAATTTTTTTCTTTTCTTTTTTTTTTAAATTTTTTCTCTTTTATTTTATTTTAAAATTCGCTACCACTCCCCCATTACTCCTCAACTTTCATTTTCATATATTTTCATGATTTTTTTCAATTAGGGAAAAAATGTTTTTCTTTTTTTAATTTTTTTTATTTTTCTTTTTTTTTCTTTTTCTTCTTTCTTTTTCTTGTTTTTCTCTCCTATTTCCTTTTAAAGTCCTCTAATACTCCTCTATTATTCCTTAATTTTCATTTTCATCTCACTATAACCTTGCAAAAACAAAAAAGAGAGAAGCCCTATTTTTTTTTTTTTTTTTTAGAGAAGCCCTATTTTTTAACTGAACTTCATATATATTTCTAAATTTTGGGCTTTTGTTTTTAAATATTTTATTTCAAAGAGTCTAACCTCTATGCTAAATTTTTTAATCTTTGTTTTTCAGTATGTGATATAAATTTTGGACATTTAAGAATCCAATATTCAATTCCCATTTCTATTCAGGAGTATGTTGATTACTCTCTTCCACTTTTGACTCTCTGTTTTCTACCTCAGAACACCTCTATTTCCTCCTTT
>CM035294.1:52104050-52173493 GCA_020226075.1 Hydropotes inermis | reverse complement strand
TACACTGTTGGTGGGAATGCAAACTAGTACAGCCACTAAGGAAAACAGTGTGGAGATTTCTTAAAAAACTGGAAATAGAACTGCCATATGACCTAACAATCCCACTTCTGGGCATACACACCAAGGAAACCAGATCTGAAAGAGACACGTGCACCCCAATGTTCATCACAGCACTGTTTATCATAGCCAGGACATGGAAGCAACCTAGATGCCCATCAGTAGACGAGTGGATGAGGAAGCTATGGTACATATACACCATGGAATATTACTCAGCCATTAAAAAGAATTCCTTTGAATTAGTTCTAATGAGATGGATGAAACTGGAGCCCATTATACAGAGTGAAGTAAGCCAGAAAGATAAAGACCATTACAATATACCAACACATATATATGGAATTTAGAAAGATGTTAATGATAACCCTATATGCAAAACAGAAAAAGAGACACAGATGTATAGAACAGTCTTTTAGACTCTGTGGGAGAAGGCGAGGGTGGGATGTTTCAAGAGAACAGCATCGAAACATGTATATTATCTAGGGTGAAACAGATCACCAGCCCAGGTTGGATGCATGAGACAAGTGCTCGGACCTGGTGCACTGGGAAGACCTAGAGGGATCGGGTGGAGAGGGAGGTGGGAGGGGGGATCGGGATGGGGAACACATGTAAACCCATGGCTGTTTCATTTCAGTGTATGACAAAATCCACTACAATAAAAAAAAAAAAAAGAAATCAAGCATCTGGGGAAAAAGAAACTCAACATTCAGGAAACTAAGATCATAGCATCTGGTCCCATTACTTCATGGCAAATAGATGGGGAAACAGCAGAAACAGTGACTGACTTTATTTTGGGGGGCTCCAAAATCACTGCAGATGGTGACTGCAACCCTAAAATTAAAAGACGCTTGCTCCTTGGAAGAAAAGTTATGATGAACTTATACAGCATATTAAAAAACAGAGACATTACTTCACCAATAAAGGTCTGTATAGGCAAAGCTATGGTTTTTTCAGTAGTCATGTGAGAGTGGACTATAAAGAAAGCTAAGTGCCTAAGAATTGATGCTTTTGAGCTATAATTTTGGAGAAGACTCTTGAGAGCCCCTTGGACTGCAAGGAGATCCAACCAGTCCATCCTAAAGGAAATCAGTCCTGAATATTCATTGGAAGGACTGATGCTGAAGCTGAAACTCCAATACTTTGGCCACCTGATGTGAAGAGCTGACTCATCTGAAAAGATCCTGATGCTGGGAAAGATTGAAGGTGGGAGGAAAAAGGGATGACAGAGGATGAGATGGTTGGATGGCATCACTGACTCAACAGACATGAATTTGAGTAAACTCTGGGGGTTGGTAATGGACAGGGGGGCCTGGTGTGCTGCAGTCCCTTGGGGTTGCAGAGTCAGACACGACTGAGCGACTGAACTGAGCTTCATTATATCAGAAGGCAGGGCTTCTGTGTGTAGGCTGGGTATGAGGGACTGAAGAGTCTGCTCTCTTCCCTCATCTCAGGGCCCTCTGAAGCCATGGCCAATGTGAGAGGGGACAGTCTCAGCACTCTTTGGCCCTTGTTTATGCTGAGGTGAGAGGGCAGGGAGAAGATAAAGGGTTATCTGTTTAGGGTGGGGACCAATTTGTGTGCATGTGTGTGTGTGTGTGTGTGTGTGTGTGACTATTGGTAAAGAAACCGCCTGCCAATGCAGGATATGTAAGAAACATGGGTTAAACCCTCGGTTTGGGCCCTGGAAGAGGGCATGGCAACCCACTCCAGTATTCGTGCCTGGGGAATCCCATGGACAGAAGAGCCTGGTGGGCTAACAGTCTATAGTTGCAAAGAGTCAGACATGACTGAAGTGACTTAGCTCGAGCACCTGATTACAGTACCTTATCTTTGCAACCTATCTGAGAATTCCCTCCAAGGAATTTGGCAAACTTTACTATGTGGTCAGCGCCTGAAACAAGTGACTAAGGAGGGAACGGGGCCAGGATTAGGCCTCTTTCAACTGAAGCAGATTTATGGATTCAAGGAGATTAGGAGGGAAAGAAATCCCACATCTGCCACGCCGAAGTCATGTAGTATGGACCTGAATTGGTTAAGCTGCATCAAGGGGAAAAATACTCTCATGTACTGTCAGGCCAAGTTCCCACCCAGCGAGGATAAATTTGTGATCTGGAAGTGGCTATGGAACTGCCCGGGGAGGACAGTGTGCAGCTGGTAGCAGCCACCTGTGGCGCGCATGGACAGGGATCCTACTTGGACCGATCTGTCCCAGCTCTTGCCCAAACACATGAAGGTGCTTTCTACTTCCCTCTTCTCCAGGTCTTCGAGATCCCAATAAGTCACTCTCTGAATCATTCCTTCAGAGACTCATTAAATCCTTTTCTACCTCCTTCAGAGTCAATCCCCAGACCCCTTGTGGACAGCATTCTAGGCCCTTTGATAAATGATCTTTTGGGCCTCTCCTCAGACTTGCTCTAGAACCTCCTACAGGTTATTTCCTTGTTGGTTGTTTCCTGAGCTGCTCACATGAAAGTTTCTTGAGCACATCGACACTATAACCCTTGGAGTTTTGCTCATTTGGTCCTTAACCAAGAAGCCACAAGAGTTCATTTTTGCTCTTGGACTGCAATATCTTTGGAAATTTGCTCTGATATTTCAAGAGTGTTAGAGACTCTTGATTCTTGTGGGCCACACCCCAGCAGACAGCTGCTTTCAGAACTTGCTACTGGGGGAGGGGGGAATGCTGTGGGAAGGATGGAGGCTGATCCACAGAAGACGAGGTTGTAAGCAGAAAGATTAGGAGATAAAGGACTAAATACTTTCCAAGATTCTTGAACCTCGGGGTGCTGGGGGAGGGGGGAGCAAGCCCCACGCATTGTCCAGCTGCCTCTGCAGCAGTACCACTCTGCAGACTTTGTTGAGTTTCAGTTTGGGTTAGAGACCATATCTCATTTTGGTTTATGGAGGACACCTAACTGACTCTTTGTGGGGAGAAGGAGCAGAAACTGGAGAAAAAGTTTCAAGATGAACTTGGGGCAGACATGAACCAGAGCTTTGGGCTTGGTTTGGGCAGAATTTGTGGCAAGTGTAGAGTCTGGGCCTCAGGGTGTGGCATCTCTGGAACTGGGGAGGCAATGGGAATGCCTCAGTCTAAATTTGAATGTGGAGAGTTATTACCAAGTCCTTTGAATAAGATAAAGGGAAACTTTGGGGAAACAGCTATCAGATAGAAGCCATCAGGGACCAGCTGTACAGAGAAAGGAGACCCTAGAAGGGCTGGCCTCATTTCTGCTGCAAATGTTTCCTCTGACATTCTTGGAATCAGAGTGCTGCTGAAAATTGTGCTATGGTCTGACTTGCTTTTGCTCCTCCAGAAAGAATGGAGCTCAAGCGTCCTGCCTGTCATTAAGTGATTCCAAAGCAGTGCTTCTCAATGGAAGGGCAGTTTTGTCCCCCAAGGGCCACTTGACAATGTCTGGAGACATTTTTGATTCTCATACTTGAGGTAGGTATTACTGTCATCAAGTGAATAGAGACCAAGCATGCTGCTAAATACACTACAACGTGCAGAACAACTCCACACAGCAAAGAATTATCTGGTCCAAAATGTTAATAGTGACAAGGTTGAGAAATTTTGCCCAGAAGTACCCCCAGAAGAATTCAGATGGTAAGCCAGTGTGAGTTATTTGAAAATGATCCCTTTCACTTCTTCCAAGAAAGATTTTTATCTCCAGAAGCTCTGCAACTCAGGGCTAAGGAAAAAGGCTATCCGTTTCAACATGCCTGGCTTGCTAGATTTCTCGAGACAGGTCTCTGGCAACCTCAGAGAAGGAAGGTTTTGGTGAAAATCATCACATGAAAAGGCAGAGAGGAGCAAGTTGTTCCCTGATGCCTGCCAAGTGGAGAAGGCTGGAATGAGAATGCTTGCACAGCCAAATGCCTAAAATTATTGGGACAGAAGAATGCAAACTAATACCTGTTATCTGGAGATGAGCTCTCTGGGACAGTGATTAGCTGGATTTGAACCAAGTCTGACTGAGTCAGAATTCAAGTGGAGTGAGACAGCAGTGAGCATTATAGAGGGTTGATGGTGGGCTAATGAATTAGTGGATCCATGGTATCAGTATACTGAGAAGGTGACATTCTGAGCAAGGGTGCTTTCAGCTGAGGAGGCACCATCCAGAGAGAAAGCAAGCTCTGGTTGGGATTTAATATCTGAGGGTGATCTGGGGAGGGGGCAAGTGATGGGGTAAAATGGTCCATTAAGAATTTGGCATTCAGGGCTTCCCTGATGGCTCAGTGGCAAAGAACCCTCCTGCCAACGCAGGAAACACAGGTTTGATCCCTGATCCAGGAAGACCCCACATGCCACAAAGTAACTAAGCCTGTGTGCCACAGATACCGAGTCTGTGCTCCAGAGCCTGTGAGCCGCAACTACTGAAGACCCAGTGCCTTAGAGCCCCTGCTCCACAACGAGAGAGTCCCCTGCTCACCACAACTGGAGACAGTCCCCCGCTCGCCACTGCTAGAGAAGAGCAGCAACAAAGACCTACCATAGCCAAAAATAAATAAATAAAACAATAAAAAATGAATTTTGGGTTCACTGATTTAAAAACAGGCAGAATTGAATAGACATTTTTCCAGAAAGGACATGCAGAATTAGTTCAACACATGAGAATTTGTTCAACATCACTAATTATTAGGGAATAAATTCACATTTAAAAACAAATATTCCAGCAGAACTGACTGTATTTTATTAAAAAATTAAATTGCTTTTAAGTGAACTGTATTTTATATTTATTATAAATTATGTATACAATATGTATGCTCATTACAAAAATAACAATTATAGACAATACATAATAGTCATGAAGAAAACTAATCCATTATCCTACTAGTAAGAGATAATTAAGATTTAAATTTTGGTATATTTCCTTCTAGATTTATTTATAATGCATATATGTACATTGTTGAGTTCCTACTATACACACAGTTTTATTTTCTGCTCCTTTTTATTTAACATAAGCCATTTTTTGTTTTAATCTCTTTTATTATGCCATGAAGTTAATGGCTGTGTAATAGTCTTGTCTGTTAAAAAGGAAAATAACTTTTCAAAGCTACTGTGGAACATTTAGGTAATTACCAACTTTTCACTGTATACATAATGGTTTGACTAAGATGTTTGTGCAAAAGTCTTCTCTATTTGCATATTTTAAAAGTATGGATTATAGGAAGTGAAATGCTAATGCCAGTAGTAAAACATTAAGAATCTTGATGAGTGTTCTTAAAATAATTTTTAAAAGAGTTGTACTAATTTACTCTGCCTATTAGAAAAGCAATAACGAAGAGTGTTCAAACTACCGTACAGTTGCACTCATTTCACATGCTAGGAAGGTAACCCTCAAAATCCTTCAAGTCAGGCTTCAACGGTATGTGAATTGAAAACTTTCAGATGTACAAGTTGGATTTAGAACAGGCAGCCAACATCTGTTGGATCATAGAAAAAGCAAGAGAATTCCAGAAAAAACATCTACTTCTGCTTTATTGACTATGCTAAAGCCTTTGACTGTGTGGATCACAACAAACTCTGGAAAATTCTTAAAAGAAATGGGAATATCAGACCACCTAAGCTGTCTCCTGAGAAGCCCCTGTATGCAGGTCAAGAAGTAACAGTTAGAAGCAGACATGGAGCAACAGACCAGTTCAAAATTGGGAAAGGAGTATGTCAAGGTTGTGTATTGTCACCCTGCTTATTTAACTTCCATGTGCATTGTTGGTGGTGTTCAGTCACTCAGTCCTGTCCGACTCTCTGTGACCCCAGGGACTGAAGCATGCCAGGGTTCCCTGTCTTTCACCATCTCCCAGAGCTTGCTCAAACTCATGTCCATGGAGTCGGTGATGCCATCCAGCCATCTCATCCTCTGTTTTCCCCTTCTCCTCCCACCTTCAATCTTTCCCAGCATCAGGGTCTTTTCCAATGAGTCAGTTCTTTGCATCAGGTGGCCAAAGGATTGGAGCTTCAGCTTCAGTATCGGTCCTTGCAATGAATATTCAGCATTAATTTTCTTTGGGATGGTCTGGTTGGATCTCCTTGCAGTCCAAGGGACTCTCAAGTCTTCTCCCACATCACAGCTCAGAAGCATCAGTTCTCCAGTGCTCAGCCTTCTTTGGGGCCTACTCTCACACCTATGTAGATCACTGGGAAAACCATAGCTTTGACTAGACAGACCTTTGTTGGCAAAGTGATGTCTTTGCTTTTTAATATGTGGTTTAGGTTTGTCATAGCTTTTCTTCCAAGGAGCACATTTCATGGTTGCCATCACCATGTGCAGTGATTTTTGGAGCCCCCCCAAAAATAAAGTCTGTCACTGTTCCATTATTTACCCATTTATTTGCCATGAAGTGATGGGACCAGATGCCATGATCTTAGTTTTTTGAATGTTGTTTTAAGCCAGTTTTTTCACTCTCCTCTTTCACCTTCATCAAGAGGCTCTTTAGTTCCTCTTTGCTTTCTGCCATAGAGGTGGTGTCATCTGCATATCTGAGGTTATTGATATTTTTCCTGGCAATCTTGATTCCAGCTTGCGCTTCATCCAGCCCAGCATTTTGCATGACATACGCTGCATAAACATCATACGAAATGCTGGGCTGAATGAATTGCAAGCTGGAATCAATATTGCCAGGAGAAATATCAACAATTTCACATATGCAGATGATACCATTCTAATGGCAGACAGTGAAGAGGAACTAAAGAACCTCTTGATGAAGGCGAAAGAGGACAGTGGAAAAAAAAAAAAACTGGCTTAAAATTCAACATTCAAAAAACTAAGATCATGGCATCCAGTTCCATCTCTTTGTGACAAATAGAAGGGGATAAAAGGGAAACAGTGATGGACTTTATTTTGGGGGGGCTCCAAAATCACTGCAGATGGCGATGGCAGCCATGAAATTAAAAGATGCTTGCTCCTTGGAAGCAAAACTGTAACAAACCTAGACCACGTATTAAAAAGCTGAGACATCACTTTTTGGAAAAATGTTCCTTATAGTCAAAGTTATAGTTTTTCCAGTAGTCATGTGTGGTTGTGAGTGTTGGACCATAAAGAAGGCTAAGCAATGAAGAATTGGTGCTTTTGAACTGTGGTGTTGGAGAAGACTCTTGAGAGTTCTTTGGGCAGCAAGGAGTCCAAACCAGTCAATCCTAAAGGAAATCTACCCTAAATATTCATTGGGAGGACTGATGCTGAAGCTGAAACTCCAATACTTTGGCCACCCGATGCAAAGAGCTGACTCATTGGACAAGACCCTGATGCCAGGAAAAATTGAGGGCAGAAGGAGAAGAGGGCAATAGAGGATGAGATAGTTGGAGGACATCAGCGACTCCATGGACATGAGTTTGAGCAAACTCCGGGAGATAGTGAAGGACAAGGAAGCCTGTTGTGTTGCAGTCCATAGGGTCACAAAGAGTTGGACACAACTTAGTGATGGAACAAAAAGAAGAATTAGGAGATCTAAGATCTATCATGTCAGTATAATTTAAGAAAATTGTGTTATCAATATAACATCAAATTTCAGAGCAAACTCATTAAGAAGGTAAACACTCAATAATGATAAAAATAGCTTTAAAAATTAATGGTCCTGAGCATCTAGACCCAAAATATATTTTTTCAAGAGGAAACGAATGAGAAGGAATCAGAAATAGGTAGAAATAGAATTAAAGACAATGCCTGATTATCAAAATATGATATTTAGTAAGCAAAATTTTTAATGAAGAGTGTATTATATACTCTAGGGTTTTGTCTTATGCCTACAAGTTATATATTACAATAAGTAACTGACAAATAGGATAAAGATAGTTATTTCTTTTCAAGAATAAAAGAATGTCACAAATTTGATTGTATACTAGGACACAAAGATGCACTCCAAAAAATGTAGGGGCAGGACATTTTGCTTGTACAACACCTTAAAATGAACAACAAGCAGAATAGGAAAATGCCCAACATGGAAAATATATTAAAATATTCTCTTGACTATTATCTAGATCAAGGGTGAAATTCAAAGTGAAATAATTCTTTAGCTGCTAAGAAAATTAAATACCACAAACATATGAAATTTTAGGAAATTTGAGCCAAATAGAACATATAGTAAGGTTAATCACACCAACTGATGCAACTGTTTCAGAAATCAGTTGAGCAGTTCCCCAAAAGTTAAACATGTGACCCAGAGTTACCATGTGACCCAGCAATTACCCTCCTAGATATATATCCAAGAGAACCAAAAACATGTTCACACAAAGACTTACATACAAATGTCTGCATCAGCATTATTTATAATAACTAAAATGTGGAAACACCCCAAATATCCATCAACTGATGAATCAATTCTTAAGTGAGGGATAAGGTATGTAATGGAATATTATTCATCCATAAAACGGAATGAAGTACTGATACATGCAACAACATGGATGAGCCTTAAAAATATGCTAAATGAAAGAGATAGGACACCAAAGATCACTCACTGTGTAACTCCATTCATATGAAATATTCAGAATAAGAAGCCACAGTGACGGAAAGTGAATTAATGATTGACAGGGGCTGAGGGAGAGGAGAATGGCAAGTGACTCTCTGATGGGCTTCTTTTCCTAGAAAGGACATGACCTGGAATGACAGGTCCTAGGTAGTAGTTAATGGTTACACAACCTAAAAATCCCTGAACTGTACACTTTGGATCTCATGAAGGTGTGATGACAAGTCATACTGGGCTATGTGAACAAGGACCACAGTCAGATATGGTAAAGCAGAAAGATCTAAGGGCAGGATTCCTGACATCTTAGACCTGTCACACCACCCTGGACTGTTTATGCTCAAACTACTGCAGAGGGGGAAAAAGCTATTTTTAATTAAGCTACAAAATGCTAGTTTAGATACCTGTCTTGCAACTTAATCTACCCTTGAACTCTGAAACTACTAAACACTGGTTAGGATAGGTAATTAACCTTCTCTATTTGATCATCAAATTCATTTATTTGTGCAGTATATAGTTGAGAATGCTTCCATTTGCCAATTCCACTTGCAGTTTTGAATTTTCTCATATTCTAGGCTTAGATTTCCAATTCTTATTCATTATTTTTCTGGTTTTATTTCTAAAGTAGCTATTTGGTCAATTTTTTTGTTTACTTTATTGATTTAATTCATGTGCTACAAAATTCACCCTTTTCAAAGTGCCCTGGAATGTTCCAGGACAGAGTTGGGAATACATTCTTTCGATTTGCCACCTAGAATTGCACAATGTGGTAGCCTTACTCAGCAAACCAAAAACTTGTTCTGTGGGATACTAGCTAGAATATCTTCTTTAAAAAAAAAAAAAAAAAAACTCTCCCTGATAGATAACATCCTTCTTCCCTATGATTGTACATTGCAAGTAGATGGGTATCTTACTACTATAGCTGTTTTCAACCCCACTGCTCTGGTGGACTTGCATTGACTGCTGACTTAGATACACATGATGACACCATCTGGGTCCTTGCTATTTGCCCAATGTCCTTATACCTTGAATTTCCCGGTTTTATAAGCCAGTGCATTTTTTTTTTTCTACTAGCTACTTTCTTTCCAGCTACTTTGAGCTGGATTTCTATCATTGGCAGATAGAAGTTATTATTTTATTGTTTCAACACTCAGTCATGTCTGACTCTGTGACTCCATGGATAATAGCCCGCCAGGCTCCTCTCTCCATGGGATTCTCCAGGCTAGAATACTGGCATTGGTTGCCATTTCCTGCTCCAGGGGATCTTCCCAACCCAGGGATCGAACCAATGTCTCCTTCATTGGAAGGAGAGTTCTTTACCACTGAACCTCCTGACTAATGCTCCCAGTAAGTCTTGTTCAAGGAAGAGGAGACATTTTGCCAGACTTTTTAAGTATTCTGGTCTCAACAGCTTTTCTTAAAGCGGAGGGCAACATTTTAAAGATTAAATTTGTATTATTTAAAGAAAAAATTGCATATATATATATTTTGGAACATATATATGAATATAAATTTTTCTTAAAAGCTTAGGAAGATATACATCAAACTAGTACCAGTGAATTATTTCTGGAGACAGAATAAGCAGAGCAGAATTGGGGATAGCGATCAAAAGAGGCTATAATTTTTTTTTATTTTTTAAAAATATATTAGTTATTTATTTGGCTGCACCAGATCTTAGTTGCAGCATGTGGGAATCTAGTTCCCTGACCGGGGATCATACTCAGGCCCGCTGCATTGGGTGCTGAGTCTTAGTCACTAGAATACCAGGGAAGTCCCGAAGTTATGGTTTTATCTGTAATGCTCTACTTTAAAAAAACAAATGTGTAGACATAATTGTGATATTTAAATTAGTCATAAAATAGCAGTTTTAAAGAGCAAGCTTCACTTCCTCTTCTTTGCCAGTTCATTCCTGAATAATTCAGTTCTAATGCAAGGCAAGTGTTCATTCCGGGTGAAGGTGGTAGTGCACGGCAGGAGCCGGTGGCCAGAAATGTCAGAGCCCAAGCCAGGTGGAGAGGCAACCCACAAAGGAAGGCTGCTGGTGTGGAGTGCTTTCACGTGGAGTGTGAAAAATTATGCGCACAAGAGAGCTCAGTGGAGAATTTGTTATACACACAGGGGTTTTGCTAAAATAAGTAAATCTACTAAGGAAAACTGAAACCAGAGTTCTCACTGAGAAAGTAGTAAGAAATAAGGAAAAGGAGAAAGCTAGAGTGTAACCTGAGATATTAGGTTGGAAATGGAGATACCTGTGTGAAGACAGGATATTTTCAATTCATAGATCGATTCAGAAGGGAATATGTTTGTGGGTGTACGTGAACACATATGAAAGTTCTGTAACTCACTCAGAGGGCTTGGGAACAACAACCTGCTGGTATCAGTGAGAACACCTAGCATCTAGATCTTGGCTTTTAAACATCATTCTCCACTAAAAAGAAACAAGATAGTGAAGTCAGGGCTGATGCAGGGAAAGTAGAAGTAGAGCCCGGAACACATATTTGTGCCAGAAAATAAGGAAGATGCTGAAAGAATGATGGGGACATGATAACTGGGTACAGAAGCTGGTTTGAAGGGGTTCCACTTGCTAAATGGGTGACAAGTTGAGCATCAAAATAATATTAAATTTAATAGAAAATAACCAGTTGAATAAAGTAGTAAATCATGATGTAAGTTAATTAGGTAATGAGTAACATAATATTTAAATAGTTTCACAATCATTTCACAAACACTAATTACCAAGAGAAATAAATTTTACAGTAGAGAAATTTGGCAGACACCACCTGAATCAAGTGATGAAACTGAACTTTGTCAGTAATGGGACAAATTGAAATTGTGTGCCATCTGAGAGGATGCAATTAGAGAAACATTGCTTCACCTGCGTGATACTCATACATAGCCTAAATCCAACCTTCAGGAAATGGCTGCTGCTGCTAAGTCACTTCAGTCGTGTCCGACTCTGTGTGACCCCATTGACGTCAGCCCACCAGGCTCCCCCGTCCCTGGGATTCTCCAGGCAAGAGCACTGGGGTGGGGTGCCGTTGTCTTCTCCATCAGGAAATGGCAGACACACCCAAACTGAGGTACATTCTACAACATAACTGGTCTGTAATCTTCAAAAGTGTTTGGTCATGAAAGCCAAGAAAAGACTGAGAAACTGCTTCAGACTGAAGGAGATAAAAAGACATAACAAATGAATACAACAACCTATAATTCTTAACTGGATCTTTGCCTACAAAGAACAGTACTAGGACAACTGGCAAAACTTAAACAGGGCCTAAGATTAGATGATAGTCCTGTAACACTGTTGATTTCCTGAATTTGATGACTGCCTGGTGGTTATGTAGAATGATCCTGTTTTTGGGAAATACAACCAAGGGTGATGTGGCATTATGTTAGCAACTTCCTCTCAAATAATTCAGGGAAAAAAATAGTTTTTTACTGTAGGTGAAGCTTTTCAGTATTTTTTAGATTGTTTCAATGTAGAAAAAAACAAAGCATATAACAGAATGTTCCAGAAAGCAATGTTTATGTTACCTAAGAAACTAGCAATAGCTCTTGTTTCTAGGGAAGAGAACCGGAGAACTAAGAGATAGTTATAAGGGAAAGAGTACTTTTTATTGCATGCCTCTTATACTGAATTTTTACTCTTTCATGTGAACGTGTGAAATGTGTGTTTGGGAATATGGTCGGAAGCTGAGTAGGGACACGGAGTATTACTGGACAGCTGAGGCCCCGACTGAGGAGTTTTAATGTCACTGACCCCCACACGTAATTTTATTCTGGCAGAGCTCAGCAATGAGGATGATAGCAGAGAAGAGGACCAGTAGGTTAAACCAGAATTGAGGTTTTATGGCAGATGGTGCCAGAGTATGGAAGATATTTGCTGTAGCAGTTTCAGAACAATAGCTTTGGGTCTGGGCTTTGATTGGTCAGGCGAAGGGCTAGGAGGAGTCAAGGGCCCATATGGGTTCATTTCTTTAATCCATAAAATATATTAAAAGCTTATAATTTTAATTAGAATAATATCAAAAATCCATCTCTTAAGAGGACAGAAAAAATCATGAACAAAAAATAAAAATGATAAACTGTTGGAGAATGTTCAAAATAAGTGGATTTAAGCACTTGAGGTTATCATTTTTTCAGCTGGGATAGTAGTAAAAAAAAAAAGTTTAATGCAAATACTCCGTGCTAATGAATCAGAGATAAACTAGTACAATCAAACTCAATAGGCAGAGTGTTGCTGCGGTTCAGTCAGTAAGCCATATCTGACTCTTTGTGACTCCATGGATATGTGAAGTTGTTGATACTTCCCCCAGGCACCGTGACTCCAGCCTGGCATTTCACATGATGTACTCTGCATATAAGTTAAATAAACAAGCTGACAGTATACAGCCTTGATGTACTCCTTTCCCAATTTGGAACCAGTTCATTGTTCCATGTCTGGTTCTAACTGTTGCTTCTTGGCCTGCATACAGTTTTCTCAGGAGGCAGGTAAGATGGTCTGGTATTCCCATCTCTTTAGAATTTTCCACAATTTGCTGTGATCCACACAGTCAAAGGCTTTAACATAGACAATGAAGCAGAAGTAGATGTTTCTCTGGAATTCCCTTGCTTTTTATTATGATCCAGTGTATGTTGGCAATTTGATCTCTGATTCCTCTACCTTTACTAAATCAGTTTGTACATCTTGAAGTTCTCAGTTAGTATCTTTTAAAATGTGAGTCTTATTGCCAGAAAATTACTGAATCTCTTAAAAATATTCCCAGTAACTCTTCTTGTTACATGAGAATTTAATGCTCTATTTGAGAGAGATTTTTATTACCCTCCATTTTTATGATTGCTTGCTCTTTCCGTTCAGCTATGTAATTTCTGTATTGCACATAACACTCATTTTCCTTGTAACCCGAGAAGAGAACAGTCTTGTCTAAATGAGACAAGATGTTTTTCCGTGTCAACATCAAAGATTTAAAAGTCATCATCATCATATCGGGTTGGCCACAAAGTTCATTCTGTAAGACGTTATGGAAAACTGAAATGAACCTTGGGTCAACCCAATATTTTTTTTCTGTAACTGATTTTTATTATCTAAGCAACCTTTGAACTTATTTCCAGAGATATCTTTACCAGCTAGCCTCCCAGCCAACCAGGAGTCTTATCTCTCAATTACATTCTGGAAGACAGCATGTCTGGGCAGCTCATGGAGGCTCAGCTCTTGGTGTATCCTCTCTGCAGGCCTTTTGGCAGTATTTTAGAATCTTTGAGATGCAGGCACTAGAAGCTGTCATTTAGGGGGAGATGAATGTTATGACTCCTTTGCTCAATCCCAACTAAGGAGCCTGGCTTTACCCAGAAACCTTACTTACCCTGAAACAAGGTGTTAACCTTAAGTACTTAAGATGCTATCTCTTTTAATTCAGTAAAATTTTACATTTTAAATTTCTTACACTCCAAAATTGTTCATCTGTTTTTTTGCATTGCTTAAACATGTTTTGTCTTTTTGTCTACTCAATTTTTATATTTCTTATTGTACTATATATTTTATGTCTAATCAGCTGGAATTTACTTCTTATTAAGAATCAGTTCTTCATTTTAACTGTTTTTTCCTCCTATCTAAATTTGTTCTCTGAATTCAATAATCTTATATTTATCTTTTTATTTTATTATAACTGTGAGCATGTTAAACTTCAACTTTTATATATATAATCTTTTATATTTTATTTTCCCCTAATTTAAAAAATAATTTTTATAATTTTAATTCTCTTTTAACCTCACTTTGTCTTTATTATTCAGAGTATTTTCTATTTTAATTCAAGACTCCTTGAGTTACTTTATCAATTTTATGATTTCTTAATCTTTTAGCTGTTGGTGTCAAGCAATTTTATTTTTAATTAATTTAATTACTTACTGTTAAGCAATGGTTTTGGTTTTTAATGTCAAAATTTTCCAGCTTAATGAGATGTAACTCATTACATATAACTGTGTAAGTTTAAGGTACATAATGTGATGCTTTTATTATGTATATAATATGAAATGATTAACAGAATAGGGTTAGTTAACACCTCCGTTACCTCACACATAATTAACATCTTTAAGTGTGTGGTGAGACTATTTAAGATCTACTTGTAGCAACTTTTAAGTATATGATATAGTACTTCTAACTATAGTCAGCCTGTTGTACATTGAAAGTGAAAGTTGCTCAGTCATGTCCGACTCTGTGACCCCATGGACTATATAGTCCATGGAATTTTCCGGGCCAGAATACTGGAGTGTGTAGCCTTTCCCTTCTCCAGGGGATCTTCCCAACCAAGGGATCAAACCCAGGTATCTCCCATTGCAGGCACATTATTTGCCAGCTGAGCCACAAGGGAAGCCCAAGAATACTGGAGTGGGTAGCCTATCCCTTCTCCAGGGGATCTTCCCGACCCAGAAATCCAACTGGGGTCTCCTGCATTACAGGTGGATTCTTTACCAACTGAGCTACCAGGGAAGCCCTGGTATACTGTTGTATATTAGATTTCCTCAATTTATTCATCTTATAATTGGAAGTTTGTATCCTTTGACAAATATCTCCATTTTCCTCACCTCCCCGCCTGCAGCAGCAGCCACTATTTCTATGCGTCCTGGTTTTTTTTACTTCCACATTTAAGTGATATCATACAGTAAATGTCTTTCTCTATTTCACTCAGCATAATGCCCTCACAGCCCACCCATGTTGTCATACATGACAGGACTTCCTTCTGTTTTTAAACAGCTTAATAATATTTCATTGTATGATATACACATATGTGTGTGTGTGTGTATATATATATATATATATCACATTTTCTTTATCCATTCATCCATCAACAGACACTGAAGCTGTTTTACCTCTTGGCCACTGTGAGGAATACTGCAACAAACAGGGAGACACAGATGTCTCTTTGATATAGTGATTTCATTTCCTCTGGATACATACTCCGAGTGGGATTGCTGGATCACATGGTAGTTCTGTTTTTAATTTCTTTAGGAACCTCCATACTGCTTTTCCATAGTAGCTGTACCAATTTACATTCCTACTCATAGTGCTTAAGATTCCCTTTTCTCCACATCCTTGCCAATCTCCTGTCTTTTTGATAGTAGCCATTCTAATAGGTGGGTACACTGTAGTTTCTATTTGAATTTCTCTTGATGACTATTGATGTTGGCCATCTATTCATGCATCTGTTGACCATTCATATATCTTCTTTTGAAAAATGTCTATTTGAGTCCTCTGCCCACTTTTATTTTTTTATATAAATTTATTTATTTTAATTGGAGGCTAATTACTTTACAATTTTGTATTGGTTTTGCCATACATTGACATGAATCTGCCATGGATGTACATGTATTCCCCATCCTGAACCCCCTCCCACCTCCCTCCCCATCCCATCCTTCTGAGTCATCCTAGTGCACCAGCCCCGAGCACCCTGTCTCATGCATCAAACCTGGACTGGCAGTTTGTTTCACATATGATAATATACATGTTTCAATGCCATTCTCCCAAATCATCCCACCCTTGCCCTGTCCCACAGAGTCCAAAAGACTGTTCTAGACATTTGTGTCTCTTTTGCTGTCTCTCATACAGGGTTATTGTTACCGTCTTTCTAGATTCCATATATGTGTGTTAGCATACTGTATTGGTGTTTTTCTTTCTGGCTTACTTCACTCTGTATAATGGGCTCCAGTTTCATCCATCTCATTAGAACTGATTCACATGTATTCTTTTTAATGGTTGAGTAATATTCCATTGTGTATATGTATCACAGCTTTCTTATCCATTCATCTGCTGATGGACATCTAGGTTACTTCCATGTCCTGGCTATTATAAACAGTGTTGCAATGAACATTGGGGTATGCGTGTCTCTTTCAATTCTGGTTTCCTTGGTGTGTATGCCCAGCAGTAGGATTGCTGGGTCATATGGAAGTTCTATTTCCAGTTTTTTTAAGGAATCTCCACACTGTTCTCCATAGTGTCTGTACTAGTTTGCATTCCCACCAACAGTGTAATAGGGTTCCCTTTTCTCCACACCCTCTCCAGCATTTATTACTTGTAGACTTTTGGATAGCAGTCATTCTGACTGGCATGAAATGGTACCTCATTGTGGTTTTGATTTGCATTTCTCTGATAATGAGTGATGTTGAGCATCTTTTCATGTGTTTGTTAGCCATCTGTATGTCTTCTTTGGAGAAATGTCTGTTTAGTTCTTTGGCCCATTTTTTTGATTGGGTCATTTTTATTTCTGAAATTGAGCTGCAGGAGCTGCTTCTATATTTTTGAGATTAATCCTTTGTCTGTTGCTTCATTTGCTATTATTTTCTCCCATTCTGAAGGCTGTCTTTTCACCTTGCTTATAGTTTCCTTCATTTTGCAAAAGCTTTTAAGTTTAATTAGGTCCCATTTGTTTATTTCTTTTATTTCCAATATTCTAGGAGGTGGGTCATAGAGGATCCTATGTGGTTTATGTTGGAGAGTGTTTTGCCTATGTTTTCCTCTAGGAGTTTTATAGTTTCTGATATTACATTTAGATCATTCATCCATTTTGAATTTATTTTTGTGTATGGTGTTAGAAAGTATTCTAGTTTCATTCTTTTACAAGTGGTTGACCAGTTTCCCCAGCACCACTTGTTAAAGAGATTGTCTTTTCTCCATTGTATATTCTTGCCTCCTTTGTCAAAGATAAGGTGTCCATAGGTACATGGATTTATCTCTGGGCTTTCTATTCTGTTCCATTGATCTATATTTCTGTCTTTGTGCCAGAACCATACTGTCTTGATGACTGTGGCTTTGTAGTATAGTCTGAAGTCAGGCAGGTTGATTCCTCCAGTTCCATTCTTCTTTCTCAAGATTGCTTTGGCTGTTTGAGGTTTTTCGTATTTCCACACAAATTGTGAAATTATTTGTTCTAGTTCTCTGAAAAATACCATTGGTAGCTTGATAGGGATTGCATTGAATTTATAGATTGCTTTGGGTAGTATTTTCATTTTCACTATATTGATTCTTCTGATCCATGAACACGGTATATTTCTCCATCTATTTGTGTCCTCTTTGATTACTTTAATCAGTGTTTTATAGTTTTCTATGTATAGGTCTTTTGTTTCTTTAGGTAGATATATTCTTAAGTATTTTATTCTTTTTGTTGCAGTGGTAAATGGAATTCTTTCCTTAATTTCTCTGTTTTCTCATTGTTAGTGTATAGGAATGCAAGAGATTTCTGTATGTTAATTTTATATCCTGCAACTTTACTATATTCGTTGATTAGCTCTAGGAATTTTCTGGTAGAGTCTTTAGGGTTTTCTATGTAGAGGATCATGTCATCTGCAAACAGTGAGAGTTTCACTTCTTCTCCTATCTGGATTCCTTTTACTTCTTTTTCTGCTCTGATTGCTGTGGCCAACACTTCCAAAACTATGTTGAATAGAAGTGGTGAGGGTGGGCACCCTTGTCTTGTTCCTGATTTCAGGGGAAATGCTTTCAATTTTTCACCATTGAGGGTAATGCTTGCTGTGGGTTTGTCACATATAGCTTTTATTATGTTGAGGTATGTTCCTTCTATTCCTGCTTTCTGGAGAGTTTTAATCATAAATGGGTGTTGAATTTTGTCAAAGGCTTTCTCTGCATCTATTGAGATAATCATATGGTTTTTATTATTCAATTTGTTAATGTGGTGTATTACGCTGATTGATTTGTGGATATTGAAGAATCCTTGCATCCCTGGGATAAAGCCCACTTGGTCATGATGTATAATCTTTTTAATATGTTGTTGGATTCTGTTTGCTAGAATTTTGTTAAGGATTTTTGCATCTATGTTCATCAGTGATATTGGCCTGTGGTTTTATTTTTTTTGTGTGTGGCATCTTTGTCTGGTTTTGGTATTAGGGTGATGGTGACCTCATAGAATGAGTTTGGAAATTTACCTTCCTCTGCAATTTTCTGGAAGGGTTTCAGTAAGATAGGTGTTAGCTCTTCTCTACATTTTTGGTAGAATTCAGCTGTGAAGCTGTCTGGTCCTGGGCTTTTGTTTGCTGGAAGATTTCTGATTACGGTTTCAATTTCTGTGCTTATGATGGGTCTGTTAAGATTTTCCATTTCTTCCTGGTTCAGTTGTGGAAAGTTGTACTTTTCTAAGAATTTTCCCATTTCTTCCAAGTTGTCCATTTTATTTGCATATAGTTGCTGATAATAGTCTCTTACGATCTTTTGTATTTCTGTGTTGTCTGTTGTGATCTCTTCATTTTCATTTCTAATTTTGTTGATTTGATTTTTCTCCCTTTGTTTCCTGATGAGTCTGGCTAATGGTTTGTCAATTTTATTTATCTTCTCAAAGAACCAGCTTTTGGCTTTGTTGACTTTGCTATGGTCTCTTTTGTTTCTTTTATATTTATTTCTGCCCTAATTTTTAAGATTTCTTTCCTTCTACTAACCCTGGGGTTCTTAATTTCTTCCTTTTCAGAAAATTTAAATGATACAATAGACCAGTTAGATCTAATTGATATATATATATATATATATAGGACATTTCACCCCCAAACAATGAATTTCACCTTTTTCTTAAGCACACATGGAACCTTCTCCAGGATAGATCACATCCTGGGCCATAAATCTAGTGTTGGTAAATTTAAAAAAATTGAAATCATTCCAAGCATCTTTTCTGACCACAATGTACTAAGATTAGATGTCAATTACAGGAGAAAAACTATTAAAAATTCTCTGCCCATTTTTAAATTGTGTTGTTTTTTTCTGGCTTTGTTATTGAGTTGTATGAGTTTCTTATATTTTTGGATATTAATCTCTTATCAGATATATGGTTTTCAAATATTTTCCCTGATTCTGTAGGATGACTTTTAATTTTGCTGAGTCTTCTGCTGTGTAGAAGTTTTTAGTTTAATGTTTCAGTTTATTTTTGGTTTTGCATCTGTTTCTTTTGACATCATATCCCAAGAAATCATTGCCAAACCAATATCAAGGAGCTTGTTTAGTTTTGCTTTTGCATTTGTTTCTTTTGGTATCATAGTCTAAAAATTGTTGCCAAAACCAATGTCAAGTAGCTTTTCTGCTATATTTTCATCCAGGCATTTTACAGTTTCAGGTCTTATATTTAAGTTTTTGATCCATTTCAAATTAATTTTTATGAATGGGGTAAGATAGTCAATTTCAGCCTTTTGCATGTAAATATCTAGTTTTCTTATCATCATCATCTTTACTGAAGAGACTATCCTTTTCCCTTTGAGTGTTCTTGGCTTCCTTGTCAAACATTAGTTGAATTTATTTCTGAGTTCTCAATTCTATTCCATTGATCTATGTGTCTGTTTTTATACCAGTGTCATACTGCTTAGATTACTATACCTTTATAGCAGTGGTTCTGATTTTCTTATTCTACAATATATTTGAAAGATATAAAACATTCCCACAAGTGGCTCCTAATATCTAAGGGAACTATTACTTCATTACACTATTTATAATTATGTCAGGACAACAGGCATAAATCAGTATATTTCCAGACAAACTGGGACATAATAGGTGCCCAAATTACAGCAGTGATTTTCAACTGGGGAGATGGCTTCATCTCCTAAAAGGGTGTAGGGGTGTGTCAGAATAGCTAGAGGTATGAGTATCCATCAGGGTCTAAGTAGAAAAACATAAAACACACCAGCTATTTTTAAGAGAGAGAATTTAACATAAAGCATCATTAACCTGTGATTGAGAGGACTGAAAAGACAAAGAGGGAACATAGAAGTTTTCTGGTGGTAGAACTGCAAGAAGTAACTGCCACTCCTAGGGCTGGGAGAGAAATGATTGGGGGATTATTTGAATCTCTTTGCTCCAGAGAGACTCTCAGGAGCTAAAACTCAGATCCCTGAGGATGAGGCACTGGCTGGAAGGTGCCAATGCCCTTGGTGCTTGGAGGAAGTCCCTGCAGAGTGGAGACTCAGACCTCTGGTGAGGAGGTGTCAGCAGGCTGGTGTTGGTATCTCTGAAGAGGCATAATGACGCCAGTGAGGGGAGTAGAGGAAAGACCGGCAACCCGCAGCCAAGTTGTTGTTGTTGCTCAGTGGCTCAGTCTTGTCCAACTTTTTGTGACCCCATGGACTGCTGCGTGCCAGGTTTCCCTGTCCTTCACCATCTCCCAGAGCTTGACTAAACTCATGTCCGTTGAGTTGGTGATGCCATCCAACCATCTCACCCTCTGTCGGCCCCTTCTCCTCCACCTTCAATCTTTCCCAGAATCAGGGTCTTTTCTAACGAGTTGGTTCTTCGAGTCAGGTGGCTAAAGTATAGGCACTTCAGCATCAGTCATTCCGATGAATATGGACTGCAGTCAAGTATTGCTACTGAAACCAAGTGCTGATATGAGAGTGAGGACCAGTTGCTAGGAGGACAATGATAGGAAGAGAAAGCAAACAGGAGGCTGTAAATCTCTTACCACCCAGCCTTCTAGTCTCCTTGTAGAACCTCTACTAGAAGATCCTAACAGGGAGAGCTGCTAGAGGAGCTTGCAGGGTCCAAGGCACAGCAGCATGAAACACAGCAAAGCAGGGGAGAAGCTTAGAAAAAACAGCTTCATAACCAGCACGTTCCCTCCCCTTGGGTACTCAGCATCCACTCAACCCTTCTAATCATGCTGAACTTCCATACAAGAACAAAACAAATTTATGCCTTTAATGGCAAGACATAACTTTCTTTTGTATAAATGAACACAGTCTCATTCTCTCCCCATAACACAAAGACACAAAATCCTAACACTCTTTGATCCATCCCTGGTAACAATCAGTGTCTTTCTCTGGAAGACAGTGTGCGTGTGTGTCAGTGCTAGTCTCTCAGTCCTGTCTGACTCTTTGTGACCCCATGGACTGCTGCCCGCCAGGTGCCTCTGTCCATGTGATTTTTCAGGCAACAATACTGAAGTGGGTTGCCATTCCCTTCTCCATGGGATCTTCCCCACCAAGGGACTGAACCCCCGTCTTCCACATTGCAGGCAGATTCTTTACCATCTAAGCCACCAGGGAAGATAGACATATAGCTGGTTAAAATAAAACCCACTCTGATACCTTTATCCTACCCTATACATCATTAAAGTGAGGACTCAACTCATTTTTTGTTTCCCAAGAGAGGGAAAGATTGCATTTTGAGAGAGCGTCTCTGAAACATAGTTTCATTGAGCTTCAGGTGTCAGTTTGCAGTGATTACTAGTCCATTCAGTAACACTATGTTTACCAAACTTCTGTTTATCCAAATTAGAGATCCTATCTAAGAGAACATTCTCTCCTACACCAGAAGTTGTCCAGCTGGGATCTCCAGAGCTAACATCTGACCCCATGGAGGTCTTTGAAGTAGCTAGTGCAGGAAATGCAGGAGTCAAAGGAACTGGTTCCTGGTCTTTGTTTTGCACCATTCTCCAAACTGCTTCTCATACCTGATCCAACACTTCTGACATCCTTGAAAACTGCCTTGTACTCACTTTCACCTCATCTACTCAGCTGCATTCTGAATCAATATTTTGACTTGATGCTTGGCACCAACACCAGCCTGAGCATGCTTTCACAAATGACATGGTTCTTTTTCTGTCTGGGTAACCTCTCAAGTAAAAGTTCCTCTTTTAAAAGCTCAGCCCAGGATGCATCCAGTTGATTAAGCAGGACCAGACACTGACAAGGTCCCTGTAATTGTACGATTACACTTCTGCTCACTCACTTTCCTTATTTGTATTTTCAAGGCAGACTCTCTACACAAATGCTTATTTCTACTTTCCGTTGTGGCTCTGGTTTGCAATAATTCACCTGAATCAGTCAACTCTCTTTTGAACTCTGCTCTTATGTCATTAACTTGTTCTGCAAACCTGACCAGTTTGGCTAATCCTATTAGCCTTTGGCCTGCTGGTGTTAGGCTTATTCATTTCAGGTCAATGCACTCAATCTGTAACTATAATTTGATAATCCCAAGTGACATAAAGCTAATAGCTACATTGTTCCAATCTTAATGAGATTTCATAGAGCATACTCCTTCCCATACCTTGAGCCAAATGACCAAATTTCAGTCTGTGAGCTTTTCTTCTGGAGGTTTAATATCCTGGATCTGTAAAGGACCTGGATTGGAGAGAACAGATGGCCTTATTTTCAAGGCAGCAGGTGCTTCTTTCTAGTTCTTCAAAGTCAAAATTTGGCAAAGGGTTGGCAAAGGGTTAATTGACTGTTGTAATCTTTGTCAATATCACATATTTATCAGGCATTTATAATAAGAATAAATTCTTTCCTTTGAAAATTTGGTTCCCAGCTAGATGCATAAGAAATACATCACTTTACATGTTTTTCCAGTATAGTAAACTGTGTCTGTATTTGGCATTCTTTTGAGTCTTTATCCTGAAAAATGCCATAACTACTTTCAGAGCTTGAAGTCCCAGGATCTGTTCTGGATCACCACTCAGTTTGTATTACTAAGCACTGTTTTTTCTTGTAGGTCATAGCCCTAAGAATAGTTGTGTGAATTGATTTGAAGATCCTGATCAATTGATCTCCAAATCTAATTTCATGCTGCTGAATGGAACATTAGGGCTATTGCTATTAAAATGTGGATTCTGATTCAGTAAATTTGGCAGGGGTGGAGGCTGAGTTTTTGCATTTTAAAATAAATTCTGGGCTACCAGAACTATTTTAAATATCATGGTTCTAGACTGTGTGATACGTGGCTTCTCTTCACTTTTCAGCATACTCGGGGTAGATGTTGTGACACTTTCAAAAGCAGGTTTCCAGAAAAGCTGGACAGCTACATGTAAAATAGTGAAATTAGAACATTCTCTAACATCACACACAAAAATCCCCCTCAAAATACATTAAAGACTTAAATGTAAAAATGGATACTATAAAACTCCTAGAGGAAAAATAGACAAACCACTCTTTGACATAAAACATGGCGGTATATTTTTGGATCCATATCCTAGAGAAATGCAAATAAAAATGAAAGTAAAGAAATGAAATCTAATTAAACTTAAAATCTTTTACACAGCAAAAGAAACCATAAACAAAACAAAAAGACAACTTACAGAAATGGAAGAAAATATTTGCAAACAACTGGCAAGAGATTAATCTCCAAAATAGACCAACAGCTCATACAGCTCAATATTAAAAAAGCAGACAACCCAATCAAAAAATAGGCAGAAGATTTAAATAGACAGTTCTCCAAAGAAGACATATAGATGGGAATTCCTTTGTTGTTCCAGGGTTTAGGACTCCACATTTCCACTGCAGGGGTCACAGGTTCAATCCCTTTTGGGGGAGCTAAGATCCCCCAGGCCACATGGCATGTCCCCCACAAAAAGAAAAAGGAAACACACA
This sequence comes from Hydropotes inermis, assembly GCA_020226075.1. Lineage (NCBI taxonomy): Eukaryota > Metazoa > Chordata > Mammalia > Artiodactyla > Cervidae > Hydropotes > Hydropotes inermis. Next base: position 52,149,634 of record CM035294.1, on the reverse strand, counting down.
GATGGCTCAACACATGAAAAGATGTTTAACATCGCTAAATATTGTTGTTGCTCAGTTGCTAAGTCATGTCCAACTCTTTGCGACCCCATGGACTGCAGCATGCCAGGCTTCCCTGTGTTTCACCATCTCCTGGAGCTTGCCCAAACTCATGTCCATTGAGTCGGTGATGCCGTCCAACCATCTCATCCTCTGCTGCCCTCTTCTTCTCTTGCCCTCAATCTTTCCCAGCATCAAGGTCTTTTCCAGTGAGTTGGTTCTTTGCATCAGATGGTCAAAGTATTGGAGCTTCAGCTTCAGCATGAGTCCTTGCAATGAGTATTCAGGGTTGATTTCCTTTAGGATGGACTGGTTTGATCTCCTTGCTGTCAAGTGACTCTCAAGAGTCTTCTCCAACACCACCATTCAAAAGCATCAATTCTTTAGCACTCAGTCTTCTTTATGACCCAACTCTCACATCTGTACATGATTACTGGAAAAACACTTCCTGGTGGCTCAGATGGTAAAGAATTTGCCTGCAGTGCGGGAGACCCAGGTTTGATCCCTGGATCGGGAAGATCTCTTGGAGAAGAGAATGACTATCCACTTCGATATTCTTGCCTGGAGAATTCCATGGACAGAGGCCATACAGTCCGTGAGGTCGCAAATAATCGGATGTGACTGAGTGACTGACACTTTCACACTTTTGCTAATTGTTAGAGAAATACAACTCAAAACTGCAAACTAGAGTGAAGTGTCACCTCACACCAGCTAGGATGGCCATCATCAAAGTCTACAAATAAATGCTAGAGAGCATGTGGAGAATAAGGAACACCCCTGCACTGTTGGTGAGATTTAAACTGTTGCGGCCACTGTGGAGAACAGTATGCCCAATGTGCTCAGTCATGTCCAGCTCTTTGCGACCTCATGGACTACAGTCTGCCAGGCTCCTGTGGCTATAGGGTTTTCCTGGCATGAGTACGGGTGTGGGCTGCCATTCCCTTCTCCAGGGGATCTTCCTGGCCCAGGGATGAAACCTACATCTCCTGGGTCTCCTGCATTGGCAGGTGAATTCCTTACCACTGAGCCACCTGGGAAGCCCATGGAAAATGGTATGGTAGTTCCTTAAAAAACTAAAAATAGAGCTACTGTATGATCTTGCAATCCTACTCTTGGGCATATATCCAGAGAAAACTATAATTTGGAAAGATACATGCACCCCCAATGTTTATTGCAGCACTGTTTTCAATAGCCAAGACATGGAAATGTCTAAATGTCCAGTTACTGATGAATGGATAAAGAAGATGTGCTCTATACATATACAGTGGAATATTACTCATTCATAAAAAGAATAAAATAATGCCATTTGCAGCAACATGAATAAATCTAGGGGTAGGGAAGGGACAGAGAAGAGAATTGATTGAGAGCCTGTTTAAGAAACAGACCATTGGATCCCCTCCCAAATATGTTGTATAGCAACTATCCCTCTCACACCTGGGAGGAAGTGGTGTAGTCAATATAAAGATACAACAAAGAGTATCTAGATGAGAATGGGGTTGGGCATTTGGCAGAGTTGAGGGCATGGATATTGTCCTGAAAAATGGGATGGAATGCAATGTCAAACATGAGCGCTGAAACCATGGGCCCAGCTTTCTCCCTGCAATTGGCAACCAAAATGGTGGCAGCCAGAGACACTCTCCAGGTGAGCGACTGGAGAACCTTCTCTAGGGAATATGACAATTCCGAGAGAGAAGGGGAAAAAACCAGCCTAGGACACTGATATCAGGTATTCACTGAAACAATCAGTCAGAGCAAAATAGCGACATGCCCCACCAATTTGCAGTTCTTTAGTTCCCCACTCAAATGTGAGCAAATAGCTAAGGATCAACAGACTTTAGAAGTAAACATTAAGAATGAAAGGTAAAGACCAAAATGAGCTGAGAGAATAAAGCTACCTGAAGGAAGCAGAAAATGCAAATGGGAAAATGTACATAAAACATTCTCAGTATCTTCACAGAGATAAGAGAAACACTACATGCATGAAAAAAGAAGAGGATACTCTTAAAAAACGGACAATCAGAGAACAAAAAAGAGCTCTTGGGAATTATAATAGCAAAAACGAAAACTCAGGGGTTGGGCTAAGGCAAAGAAATGGAATGCAGAAAAGAAAACCATAGAAATGTAACTTCCAAATACTAGAAATTCTAGAAAGAAGGCATACAAATAGTGATGTATAAAATTTTCAAGGAAAAATGTAGTAAGATTTCTAGAAATAAAGGACATGAATTTCCAGGTTGATGGGGAGCACCAAGTACCGTGGGTGAAAGCAGACCCTGGCTCTGGCCCTGGGACATGTTAGAGTGAAATCAGGAACAGTGAAGATGAGGAGAAGATCCTACAGACTTCCAGAGAGGGAAACATGACTCTTGTAAAGGTTCAGGAGTCAGAGTGGCATCAGGTTCCTTTATAGTAATGATAGAAGCTATCAGAGAAAGGAGTTATGCCTTAAAATTTCAGAAAGAAAGGAATTTCCATTCTGGGGTTCTATATCCAGCCAGTATTAATTAAAGATGAACAGGAAGTAAAGGTATTTTCAGGCATGGAAACTCTCAAAGTATTATCTCCCATAGACCCTTTGTTAGAAAGATACTCTAAAATAAGAGAATGAATCAAAAAAGAGGAAGGCATAAAGATCCAGGCAACAGTGGGTCCAACATGGAAAAAAGGCAAAGGAGATCCTAGGATGTCCGTGAAGAGGAATCCCAAGGTATGCAGCAGGCCTCGAGAAGTGAGCCCAGATTGGAGCAAGCCCAGAGGCTCCAAAAGATGAAATTAGAGAATATCTAAGACATTTGAATGTACTGAGAAGTGGTTTATAAAATGATGGGGTAGGGAGGATGAAGGGAAGAAGGTCAATTTAGTGGTAAAACATCAAAAACTAAGCCAATAGAGGAAATTATTATTAACTCTAGAGAAAATAAAATGTTGTTCACAGAATCAAAAATATTTACCAAGTTAGCATAATGCCAACACTGAACATCAATCTGGCCAAATTTCTGCAAGGATGGGGGTGATTGGAATGTCCCTGGCAATGGGATAACAGTGGTGAAACAGGTTAGTCTCATCACCCCACAGAGAAATCAATGGGAGATTAAAAAATAAAAAACAAACAACATAAGCATGTTATTTAGATATGTAGAAGTAAATACTACAATAACTGACTAAAAGGATCTAAAGAGTGTCTTCATTTGCTCGTTGTAGAACTATTTGACTATCTGTGCCCATAAAATTTTTGTAAAATTACCAATTTTGTAAAAATAAAACCCACATATTAGAAACGAATGAGATAAGGAGAAGGGAACTCTTTCCTACAAGCAGTCATCTGTTGTAGTCTACAGCAGTGGTTTTGCAAAATAGCAAAAGGATAAGGAAAGAAATAAAAAAGCACAAGAATCTCACTACCCAAAGATAATTGCTGTTAGAATTTCAGCTAAGGTTCAGTGTACTTCCTATAAGCAGAGCATTTAACCTAGCACATTTCTGTTTCACTCCAAGATTCAATTGAATGGAACAAGCATGTGCATGCCAGGTATTGTGTTAGGTGCTAAGAAGATTGAGACAGACACGTAGTCCCTGTCCTTTAATTCTGTTACAGATTAGACCTACTCTAACAGAGGTAAAAGGAATATGGAGTTTTCATTACCTGGAGAAGTCCCCTGCTTCCATTTCTTATTAACAAACCAACCCTGAACTTACTAAACTTAATCTCTGTAGCTGCAAAAGTTATAAAAGGAGAAGAAACTCTGCCAAGGCCAGTAATAAAATGAAGCACACTACAGGCTAATCAGGAATTAACCAAATTTAATTCCTATATACTCACTGCATGCTCAGTTGTATCTGACTCTCTGCGACCCCATGTACTGTAGCCCATCAGGCTTCTCTGTCCTGGGATTTCCCAGGCAAAGATGCTGGAGTGGGTTGCCATTTCCACCTCCAAGGGATCCTTCCAACCCAAGAATCGAACCTGCATCTCCTGCATTGGTAGGGGGATTCTTACCACTGAGCTACCATGGAAGCCCTCTATACTCACTACCAGCACAAAATGTCAAGTATAGTAAGTGCTTGCAGCCCCTACTTTGGCCGATGTAACAGAGTAAACACTTACCTTCACTGTTTTGTCACTGGTAAAGCCTTTTAACAATTCCTGCGAAAGTAAAAAAGAATCTGGGTAATAAAGTCTAACCTTTTCTTATTTCTTTTCCTTTGAGTCTGTCTTGTTTCACCTGCTCATATGGTGCCAATTGCAGAGGCCTTGCAGCGGGCATGTCACACCCAGGTTATTTTGTGCAGAATGGCTGTGATGGACACCTTGGCTCTGCGGACCATGTGGAGAGGCGCTGCACATGACCCTGCAAACCAAGACGGCAGCCGTGGGCTGTGTGCAGAGATGCTGCCCCCAGCGCTGCGATCTAGAGCCTCAGCGCCGCTGCTGCCCTCCGGAAACGCCACCCACTCCCTGCCGCTGCTGTTTCTGTTGTTCAGTTGCCAAACCATGTCTGACTCTTTGAGACCCCATGGACTGCCACATGCCAGGCTTCCCCATCCTTCACTATCTCCTGGAGTTGCTCAAACTCATGTCCATGGAGTCGGTGATGCCTTCCAACCATCACATCCTCTGTTGCTCCCTTCTCCTGCCCTCAATCTTTCCCAGCATCAGGGTCTTTTCCAGTGAGTTGGCTCTTCACTTCAGGTGGCCATACTGTTGGAGCTTCAGTTTCAGCATCAATCCTTCCAATGAATATTCAGGGTTGATTTCCTTTAGCACTGATTGGTTTGACCTCCTTGCTGTCCAAGGGACTCTCAAGAGTCTTCTCCAGCACCACAGTTTGAAGTGCTCAGCCTTCTTTATGGTCCAGCTCTCACATCCGTCCATGACCACTGGCTGCTACTGCTAAGTCACTTCAGTCGTGTCCAACTCTGTGCAACCCCATAGACGGAAGCCAACCAGGCTCCCCCGTCCCTGGGATTCTCCAGGCAAGAACACTCCGCTGTCCATGGGATTTTCCAGGCGAGAGTACCAGAGCGGGGTGCCATTGCCTTCTCCGACTGACTTCTGAGAACCCTATAAATCAGTTTTGCTCATGGCCTATAGAGGAGAACTTCACCCTGCAATAAGGATCTACACCTGTATGTTCTTGGTCAAAGAATTAAACTTTTCTTTGCTTCTGAACTGCACTGCCTCATTATATTGGTTCTAAAGGCACTGAGCAGAAGGACCTTTGTTGTGACAACGGAGGGTCAGTTAACAGCTTTGCTACAAAGCTGGGCACGGCAGTGGCCCGGTGACCAGGCCTGAGGTTTATTTCTCCCAGCTTTATACTTTTAATAGGAAAATTAAATTCTGCACCCTTTAAGCCCAATTCATGTCAAAGTCATAACTTCTCCTATCTCAACCTGATGAAGGAAAAAAAATAAAAAGGCAAACCGGCATGAAAATGTTTTGCGCCAGAACTGTTTGCTGGTGCCAGGCTCCAGCCGCGTTCGTCTACTTTCTCTGCAGCAGCAGTCCTGTCTGAAGGCAGGAATGGGCAGCATCCCACGTGTCTCTGGAGTCTGACTGCAGCCCTGTTCTCCTCCCCCTTGTCTCCTCATCTATGGAATGGGCCTGTTCACAGCATCAAGCTTTGTTGTTGTTTGGTCCCTAAGTCGTGTTCACCTCTGTGACCCCAGGACGGCAGCGTGCCAGGCTCCTCTGTCCTCTGTCTCCCAGACTTGCTCAAATTCATGTTCACTGAGTTGATGTTGCTATCTAACCATCTCATCCTCTGCCACCCTCTTCCCTGATCTTTCCCAGCATCAGGTGTTTTTTTTTCTCCAGTGAGTCGACACTTTGCATCAGGTGGCCAAAATACTGGAGCTTCAACTTTAGCATCAGTCCTTCCAATGAATATTCAGGGTTAATTTCCTTTAGTACTGACTAATTTGATCTCCTTGTAGTCCAAGGGATTCTCAAGAGACTTCTTCAGCACCACAATTTGTTTTTACTTTTTTATTTTTTTTATTTTTTTCAGTTTCTAGCGGCTTTATTTTGACATACATGACCTCAGACACAAGCGGGCGGGCAGCGCTAGGTGTACAGAAAGGGCAGGCTCGGCGCAAGGCCTGAGCACTCCCCCTCCCCTGCACGCAAGATCCCGAGAAAACGCAGCCGCGCCCAGAAGCCACTGGAGCCACGTGTCATATCCCGGCGCAGGGCTTGGGCGGCGTGGACAGGCTTAGGCAGCTTCCAGGAAAGTGGAACAGAGAGCGGTCCTCCAGACGAGGCCTTGTTGTTCCCCTAGAAGCAAAGGAACCAGGCCCTACCCACGGTTCTACCCCAAATTTTCCCTATTAAAACATTTTTTAAATTGGTACAGACAAAACCAAATTGAACAGTTTTAAAGTTCGAAGCAATCAGAATCTAGGAGTGTGCATGTGCCCAGATGAGAGCAAGGGAGCAGAGGGTAATGAGCAAGCCCAGGCCTTTGGCCCTCAAGGATCAGCACCACAATTTAAAAGCATCAATTCTTTGTATTTGTAAGGCACATAGACCAGTGTCTGGCACCTAACAGGTACTATGTAAGCATTTCCTGTTTAATGGAAACAAATCCTGTGTGATTGGGGTCAAAAGCCTGTGCCCCAGCGGGGGGAAGAAGAGGGTGTGATGACTTGAGAGAGTAGCACTGAAACACACACATCACCATATGTAAAATAGATGGTGGGAAGTTGCGTGTAACAGAACTCTACCAGGCCTATGTGACAACCTAGAAGGCTGGCTGGGAGGGAGGTTCAACAGGGTGGGGACATATGTATACTTAAAGATGATTCGCGTTGCTGGGAGAAACCAAGACAGCACTGTAAAGAAATTTTCCTCTAATTAAAAAAAAAGTAGTCTGTGCCCTTCACTAGTCAGAAAAGATTACAGTCTTAAGAGTTTAGCTAACCATTTCTTCCATTCTTTGTGCCAGCTTCTTAACAAGCTGTTGGTTGGCTTTCTTCTCCATCTAATTCATGAGAAAGAAGCTACTCCACAATTATTAGATTATAAAAATATCTTACTATATGTCAGATGCAATTTTAACCATTTTGGGTACACCATCTCATTTAATCTTTACAACAATTCATTTTAGAGATAAGGAAACCAACGCACAGAGAAATTAAGTTGCTTTCCCAAGGTTAAACAGTTGGCAAGTGTTGGAGCCAGGATTCAGTCCTAAACAAGCTGGCTGCAGGGACCATGCATTTCACATGACAATAGGCTACACCTCAAAGAGCATGCTCTGTTAGAGAATAACATGCAACTTTAAGTGCTACTGATCTTTGTTTGTCTGCTGTGAATAGAAGCCAGTTATTCCCAAAGCCTCAACAAAACTCATCAGTTCCCTGTTTTCATTTGCCACAAAGCACCAACTTCTTTCCTACCTGAAATTTTCTCTCCACTTTCATAAAAATTAGTCTTATTCAACTGAAAGATCAGAACCTACTGATTTTGAATTCTACATTCACCAGATTCATAGTCAAAGTACAGCTAAAGAAAAGTCAGCAGGGAGGTCACTTGGCCATTTGCCTCAGTCTGAACTCTACTAGTGGGCTCTGATGGTAAACGGTCCCTCAGCTAATTCTGCATTTATCTTTGCTGGTCCTTACCTCTAATTCCAACCATTACTCAAGAAGATCAAACTGTGGTGGGAAACTGATCTACAAACCAAGAACCCCATTTACAGGAGAGACTGTTGCTGGGTATAAAAGCTTTCTAGTGTGTTTTCATAGGACTTATTCTGGGTGAGACCAAGAACACCTGGAGTCCCTACTATTTATTGATCAGAGAGCTGTTTATAGAGAGGGCAGGTTTAGCTCCAAACCAACAAATCTGTGACCTTCTCTCTCCACACTAGGACTTTGGGGTCCTGAGGATCAGCAGCAGCCTTAGAGCCAGAACAGCCTCTCTCTTGGGTGAGGGCAGCAGACCATCTGGCATGGCTCTCCCCTTTGGCTACCTTCTCCTAGGCTCCATGTTACCTGTCACCCTCCATCATAACCCTCCCATACCACGCTTGTGGCAGTGTAAGTGCATGCACGCAATGTACACACATCACAGGGCCATCTTGCCTTCTTGGGGCACTGTCTTGCCCAAATAAAACTGCGGAATTTCTCGTGACACTTCAGGGGGACATTAGCTAACCGTTTCTTGGGTAGGGTTACTTCTAAAGCGACTCACCCCACTTTATTTCTAACTTTATTTCCAAATTCTGAGATCAGCTCCCTACACAGAGCCAATTTCTAGCCAATTAAACATTTAGGGATTCAACATTTATAAGTGTTTATATGGATGCATGCATGTACATATATATCTGTGTGTATATGTATATGATCATGTATTAAAGAGACAAGGAAAAGTTCTGGGAAATTACCCAAAGTTCTATATTTGAGATGAAAAGTTGCTGGAAAACTGAAATAAACAAGATGTTCCCATGCAATTAATTTTAGGCCAGTATTTCTTATTTCTTACCCACAATGCACTTTGCTTCAAACCCAGAAAAAATTAATTTCATCCTAAGGACTAGAAATAGTTTTAGCAGAGAATACCGCTGTATTATAGGTATGCATATTAAAATCACAGATATCTTTGTACTGGTCCAAGAATTTAAAAACTGTCAAAGTAAGCATGATTGCTTATTTTTGAATTTATGTACTAATTTTTACTAAAATTCATTTGCTGCTTGTTCATTTATTTTTGTCTTGAATGTAGGCACACACTAAGCAGCAAATATCCAAAGCTTTAGAAGGTTCCAAGTTAGACCATTCAGCAGAAGTAGAGTGATTTTGTGGGATTCAGATAATTTTGTAGCAAGTGTTATCTCTCCTTTTTGCAAGGATTGCTCTTCAACTTGCTCTTGTGGCTATAGTGTGATGAGGGGGAATAAAATCAGCATTTTCAAAATAGCATTTGTTAAGGCCTCTGTGAAGTGATTGTGTTGTTAAATGGCAATTTATGAAAATTGTCACTTTATATTTGGGGTGCATGAGTTAAACATTAGACCACTGTGGAAAAGTTTTACTATAAAACTGTCTTGTGCTAGAAGCAATAAAGCCACGCACTGGTCATTAACAAATTTATAAGTGAAGTGATAATATATGATTGTGGTGATTTGCAGGAGATGGGAGGCAGGAAGAAGGAAAGGAGGACTCTATGGTTGACCTTGTTGCTTAGTCGCTCAGTCGTGTCTGACTCTCTGTGACCCTACATACTGTAGCTTTCCAGGCCCCTTGGTCCCTGACATTTCCCAGGCAGGAATATCTGAGTGGGTTGCATTTCCTTCTCCAGGTGATCGTCCTGACCCAGGGATCGAACTCACGTCTTCTGCATTGGCAGGCAGATTCTTTACCTGAGCCGCCAGGGCAGCTCATGTGGTTGAACTAAACCTGGCTAATTGCCAGTGATTATTTATTGCAGTAACTTCTAAACTTTGTACTTATCCTGTTTTATTTCCCTGAAAAAAAAGTGTTATCTGTTATCACAAGAATAATGTTAGAATTCTGACTTTTGAATCAGGTAGACAGAGATTTTACAGAATCCAAACAGATGCCATTTAAATACTAAGATTTGTAGCACTGCAGATAGGAAGAATATAAAAATCATCCGGCCTAGAATATAGCTAGATATGACCCATTGGAGCCCAACAATCAGTGAAGCAATGTGGATGAGGACTGTGGGGTTAAATCATACGTGACAATTAGGGCTCATACACTCTAATGCGAGGTCCGTGGTTTGTGTGAGATCCCCTTATCTGGCATAGGGACATTAAAGAGACTTCTAGTAAGACTAGTGCTCCATCATTGTGAGAAAATTCATCCTAGATATTGTTGAAATAAACTTCCAGACTCAAGATGGAGCTGCTCCTGTCCAGAGTATTACATCAGCAAACTTTCGTGTTTCTGTAAATGTTTCATGAGACCAGAAACATGCTGTATCCAATCAGACAATTCCATATATTGGGCCAGCTGTGGACTCTGGACTCATTTCCTTGTTCCTTGATCTTTCTAAATAAGGTCAGATATACAATCCTAATCAACCACGCTGGAACTTGTAAAGCTTTGCAAAACTCACCGTAACCCAAAATACCTCAGGAAAGGTGTTCCACTGCTTGTGAGGCACTGTATGCCCCCCAATCCATGAATAAAGGGAATTAAATCATCACTAAATTGCTTAATTTGTCATTTGACAATGTCTATTCTTGCCTGGAAAATCCCATGGACAGAGGAGCCTGGTAGGCTACAGTCCATGGGGTCGCAAAGAGTCGGACACGACTGAGCGACTTCACTTACTTACTTACAGTGGTAAATATTCTTATCCCGCCCAAAGTGTCGAGTGTACATACAACCTCAGCTATGCAATGGCAAATTACTTGGGAGGAAATAATTTCCTCCTTCATGGGTAAATGTCTGAGGAGATTTAAAGTTAAGTATAGAGATGGTAAAATTAACCAAACTCTGAGTTATTACTATTTTGAGTTACATTTGGGAATAGTCTATAGCTATCTAGTATTTTAAGTACAGGCCCAGTTCAGAGATACTTCAGGTTTGGTTCCAGACTGCCACAACAAAGCGGGTATTGCGGCAAAGCAAGCACATGAATTTTTGGGTTTCCTAGTGCATATAAAAGTTACGTTTACACTATGCTATAATCTGTTACCTGTGCAGTAGCATGGAGTCTAAAAAACAAAGTACATACTTTAATTTTAAAATGATTTATTGCTAACGATCATGTGAACCTGCAATAGTGATAGCAGCAACATCAAAGATTACTGGTCGTGGATCACCATAACACATACAAGAGTAATAAAAATGGATAATGTGACACATAAATGTCACATGAAGACATGAAGTGAGCAAATGCTGTTGGGAAATGGCGTTGACAGACTTGCTTGGCATATGATGCCACAGTCTTTCTTTTTTCTCCCAGCAAAGAGCTCAGCTTTTTATTCGACGTGTTACTCTAGCTGTTTAATCGAAAGGACCGAAGTCCTAGTGGCCAGCTGCTGTGCGGCGCAGGGAGCTCACGAAGAGCTCTGTGATAGCCCAGAGGGTGGGGTGGGGGCGGGAAGGAGCCGCAAGAGGAAGCCAGTGTGTATACAGACAGCTGATCCACACTGGCGTACAGCAGAAAGCAGCAACATTATAAAGCAATTATATTCCAAATAAAGGGGAAAAAAAAGCCCAAGGTCCATGTCATCATCAGACTCTTCAGATTCTTCTCTCTTGGCTTCTACCTTTTTTTTTTTTTTTAATTTTTCAAATTTACTTTTTAATTTTCTTAGTTATCAAATAGAGCACACTTACTAGAGCATGCACACATGCACACAGCATGAATGTGCTGCTGAGCAGTTTATCGTCAAACATCCACGGAACCACCAGCCCAGCTGAGAAAGGGAATATTGCTTGGACCCTAGAAGTCACCCTCATTTTTCCTATGACTACCTTTCCCCCCTCAAAATAACCATTACCCTGACTCCTATGATAACTATTCTTTGTATTTCATTATAGCTTTTCAGCTTATTCATGAATCCTTAAATACTGTAGATTGTTATGAGGACTCTTTTCAGTTATATTTAAGTGGAATTATATAGCATAGACTGTTTCATGCTCTGCATTCTGTCTGCGAGAGTCCTCCATGTTGCAGTGTATAGCTGTGGTTTATTTATTTTGAAGGAGTTGAATTGCCAGCTCATGGGGGAGGCCAGGCTGTTTCCCACAGTGCCTGTGGTCTATCTGTCCCCAGCAGTATATAAGAATTCCAGCTTCTGCACATCCTCATCTCTGAGTGTTTTCCATCTTTTTCACTTTACCTATTCTGATGGGTGACTAGTGATATCGTATTGTGTCTATGTTGTATTCCCCTGATTAAGGAGGCTTAAATTCTCTTATATGTTTATAAAAAACTGGGGCAACGGTGGTGGAGGGGGCGGGATCTCTGTTGGCACAGCACCAGCTGCTGGGGCAGGTCCACTAACCCCACATTGCAGGTGAGGCTCCCAATGCTGACATTGGCCAAGTGCTTTAATGAGGACAGTGATCTTATCGTCATGGAGAGACAGATACCAAAGTGCAAGCGAGTGCTAGGTGGGGGCTGCCAGGCTCAGGGCTAATTCCCTGGAGAGAGAGAAAGCCAATCCCAACACGTCCTTAGCTTCCTTGGAAGAAAGGACCGAGCACCTTAGCGGCATCTGAGGAAAGCACCACAAATCTTCACTTTGTAAAAAACTTCGTGTCTGCAAGCTCCACTTTAAAGTGAAGCACAATAAAACAAGGTTTTCCTGCACTTAAAACAAGGAAGAGAATTTGGTTTATTAACAGACAGACAGACTAACAGATTTGCCTTATAATTACATTTTTTCCAAGATTTTTTCTTTTATTTTTTTGATGTGGGCCATTTTTAAAGTCTTTGTTGAATTTGTTACAATCTTGTTTCTGTTGTTTGTGTCCTGGTTTCTTGGCAGAGAGGCGTGGGGGATCTTAGATCCCCAACCAAGGTTTGAAACCGCACCCCCTGCATTGGAAGGTGAAGTCTTAATCACTGGACCATCAGGAAGGTACCTCGATTTTAAAATCCATAATGAGTATTAGCTTTGTGATTTTAGATAAGAGAAAATTGTGCTAAATTCATAGAAAGTTTAAAATAATGACTTTGTCATATTATATGCTATTATTTGATTTATAAAGCTTATTATTTGAGGTTTACTTATTACACAATTGATGTATTTTCAAAGAAAATTAAATACATTAAATTTACAACTGTACTTTAAATTTTTGAAGGGAGTTTAATTAGCAAACCAACTATCAATCCAACACCCCCTTAAAAACTGAAAAATTTTGCTAAATTTTATGGATGCAACAGATCTATAAAATGAACCAGTTGGTAAAGAAAAAATATGCAACACCATGGACTGTATAGTCCATGGAATTCTCCAGGCCAGAATACTGGAGTGGGTAGCCTATCCCTTCTCCAGGGGATCTTCCTGACCCAGGAATCGAACCAGCGTCTCCTGCATTGCAGACGGATTCTTTACCAACTGATCTGTCAAGGAAGCCCCTTCTTAGTTACAACTTTACTAAATTAAACATTAATTTTAATAATCAAAGTAGCCTCAGAAAATCTTTTCTCTCAGTAATGCCTTTCTCTCACATGCACACACACAAAACCTAGTTTAATACCTATCATTACACAAAGGGCTTTGAGTCTCAGGAATCCTGCATACTGACCTAATTTTCAAAAGAAGCAAGGTATTCAAATTGCTCTAGAAAAATAAGCAATAGATGAGAACCCTCACTTTAAAAAGGAGAAAAGCACAGTATACATATGAAAAGAAACTTAATCTCCTTAGTGGTTAAAGAAATGCCAAGTAAAACAAGAATGACTTTGCAATAACCTAGTGTTTTGTTTGAGTTTTCCAGGTGGCACTGAGTTAAATTCACCCATTCCAGTCCATTTTAGTTTGCTGATTCCTAAAATGTCGATGTTCACTCTTGCCATCTCCTGTTTGACCACTTCCAGTTTGCCTTAATTCATGGACCTAACATTCCAGGTTCCTATGCAATATTGCCCTTTACAGCATCTGACTTTACTTCCATCACCAGTCACATCCACTACTGGGTGGTGTTTTTGCTTTGACTCTGTCTCTTCATTCTTTCTGGAGTTACTTCTCCACTGATCTCCAGTAGCATATCAGGCACCTACTGACCTGGGGACTTCATCTTTCAGTGTCCTATCCTTTTGCCTTTTCATACTGTTCATGGGGTTCTCAAGGCAGGAATACTGAAGTGGTTTGCCATTCCCTTCTCCAGTGGACCATGTTTTGTCAGAACTCTCCACCATGACCTGATCGTCTTGGGTGGCCCTACAGGGCATGGCTCATAGTTTCATTGAGTTGGACAAGGCTGTGGTCCATGTGATCTAATTGGTTAGTTTTCAGTGATGGTAGTTTTCAGTCTGTCTGCCCTCTGATGGAGAAGGATAAGAAGCTTATGGAAGCTTCCTGATGGGATAGACTGAGGGGGATACTGGGTCTTGTTCTGATGGGCAGGGCCATGCTCAGTAAATCTTTAATCCAATTTTCTGTTGATGGGTAGGGCTGTGTTCCCTCCATGCTATTTACCTAGGGCCAAACTATGGTGGAGGTAATGAAGGTAATGGAGACCCCCTTCAAAAGGCCCCACACAGGCACTGCTACACTCAGTGCCCCCGACCCTGCAGCAGGCCACCGCCGACCCCCGCCTCCACCGGAGACCCCTGCACACTCACGGGCCCATCTGGGTCAGTCTCCTGTGGGGTCACGGCTCCTTTCTCCTGGGTCCCGGTGCACAAGGTTCTGTCTTGCCTCCAAGAGTCTGTTTCCCCAGTCCTGTGTAAGTTCTGGCAGCTCTATGGGGGGGTTAATGGCAATCTCCTCCAAGAGGACCTCCTCCATTCTGCCTACTACTGTGGGCAGGAATCCCTTAGAAGAAATGGAGTCACCATCATAGGCCCCATTTCTCCTTTACGAAGTTCTTTATATACATCACACCATGTAAGCGTTACCGGAGCTTTTGAGGGGAGGCATTATTATTCCCATGTGACTTGGAAAGACAATTAGATGGCTTACCTAAAGTCACACAGAGTGGAGAATTTTATCACAGGTATTTCACATGCTAGCAAGTTAATGCTTAAAATCCTTCAAGTTAGGCTTCAATAGTATGTGAACTAAGAAATTCCATATATACCAGCTGGACTTAGAAAAGGTAGAGGAATCAGAGGTCAAATTGCCAACATCCACAGGATCATAGAAAAAGCAGGAGAATTCCATAAAAACATCTACTTCTGCTTCATTGACTACACTAAAGCCTTTGACTGTGTGCATCACAACAAACTGTGGAAAATTCTTCAAGAGATGGCAATACCAGACCATCTTACCTGAGAAATATATATGCAGGTCAAGAAGCAAAAGTTAGAACTGGACATGGAACAATGGACTAGTTCCAAACTGGGAATGGAGTACATCAAAGCTGAATATCGTCAACCTATTTATTTAACTTATATGCAGTGTACATCATATGAAATGCTGGGTTAGATGAATCATAAGCTGGAATCAAAGTTGCTGGGAGGAATATCAAGAACCTCAGATATGCAGATGATTCCACTCTCATGGCAGAAAACAAAGAGGAACTGAGGAGCCTCTTGATGGGGGTGAAAGAAAATAGTGAAAACACTGGCCTAAAACTCAACATTCAAAAAACTAAGATCAAGGCATCCTGTCCCACCACTTCATGGCAAACATATGGGGGAAAATTGCAAATAATGACAGTTTTTATTTTCTTGGGCTCCAAAATCACTGTGGATGGTGACTGCAGCCATGAAATTAAAAGACACTTGCTCCTTGGAAGAAAAGCTATGACAAACCTAGACAGCATATTAAAAAGCAGAGACATCACTTTACTGACAAAGCCAAAGCTATAGTTTTCCCAGCAGTTATGTACAGATGTGAGAGTCGCACCGTAAGGAAGGCTGAGGGCTGAAGAATCGATGCTTCTGAGCTGCAGTTTGGAGAAGATTCTTGAGAGTCCCTTGGACTGCAAGGAGATCCAACCAGTCCATCCTGAAGGAAGTCAGTCCTGAACATTCATTGGACTGACTGATGGTGAAGCTGAAGCTCCAATACTTTGGCCACCTGAAGCAAAGGGCTGACTGATGCTAGAAAGGACTGAGGTCAGAAGAAGGGAGCGACAGAGGATGAGGTGATTGGATGGCATCACTGACTCAGTGGACATGAGTGTGAGAAAACTCTGGGGGATAGTGAAGGACAGGGAGGCCTGGAGTGCTGCTGTGGGTTGCTGACTCAGGCACAACTGAGTGACTGAACAACAACAATGACCTAGACTTCAACTCCCACATCTCATCGCACCGGCATGTGCGGGAACAGAGAGCAATGACCTCTGCTATGGGTCTTCCTTTTGAAGTCAAAGATCTTTAAACCGGACATGCAGTAGTGTATATACAGGAATTTTGTAAAGTTGTGAAATGCAATACAAAAGGAAATGGCAACCCACTCCAGCATTCTTGCCTGGAGAGTCCCATGGACGGAGAAGCCTGGTGGGCTACGGTCCACGTGGTCACAAAGAGCTGGACACGACTGAGTGACTTCACTTTCACACAAAGATAACTTGTTATTAGTTTGCACTTATTTGAAGTGTGTTTGGATGTCTTTGGTCACATGCCATGGAGTGTGACTAAATAGGATCAGCGGCTGTCTTGGACCTATATGATTGGTCTTTTCTCTCAAATTAAATAATTGAGTACATTTTACAACTTGATAGTATCTCTCTCTTATTTAGTGGGCTGGTGTCGTTTCATGGGAGCAGTGCTTGGAATAAGAGGACATCTAAATTAAAAGAAGTATATCTAAGTCATGGGCTTCCTAAGTGGTGCTAGAGGTAAAGAACCTGCCTCCAAATGCAGGAAACCTAAGAGAAGGAGGTTTGATTCCCCGGGTCGGGAAGACCCCCTAGAGGAGAACATGGCAACCCACTCCAGTATTCTTACCTGGAGAATCCCATGGACACAGGAGCCTGTCAGGCTACAGTCCACAGGGTTGCAAAGAGTCAGACACGATTGAGGCAACTTAGCAGGCCACGCACACACATCTAAGTCATACCTCTGTTGTCCACCCTCTCCATTACTCACTGGGACAGCAATGCTGTCTTGGTGACATCCAGGATCACCATCTCCAGACTGTCTGATGCTTGGCTCCTCAGCTGCAGGACTCCCTTGCCCAACCAGCAACTTGAAGCCTCACAGAACCACCTTCCCGGCCAGTAGGTTCACAAGGCCCACATCACATTGTTAGCTTATGGTGAACAATGTCAGACTCGTGATCTCTGAAGAAGGTTTAGCTTCAGGACCAGGGACCAGGCTTGATCACTCAAGAGCTTTTGTGTAGCAGTGTTTTATTCAAGTGAATGGGGACAGAGAAAGCTTCTGACACAGACATTAGAGGGGGGGTGGAGAGCTCCCCCCTCATTTAGCAAGGAAGCTGTATACTTTTTCAATTGGTTATTACAGTAAATCAAAAGAATGTCTCAAGGTTGTAAAAGTCTTACCAGACCCACTTCCATAATATACATTTTAAGATAACAGGATTAGTCAGAAGGTTCTCAAGGAGAAACATGTCCTCAAGCAGGATACATTGTTGTTATATAATCCTTACTACAGACTCTATTTATTTATTTATGATAGTTCTTTATTAGAAAGAGCTGTGCTACAGAACTTGGACTATTTCTTTCCTTTGAATGAGCTTCTCGATGAAGTGATGCACATACGAAAAGCTGTAGCGTGTAGTCGTGGCCTGCCACAGCAAAGTGTGAATCAGAAGTGGTCACTAGTTAGGCTCAATTTCTGAGAAGTTAATTTTCTTCAAACTGTTACAAGCTGACAGGCAGAACCATTGCCTTCAAGCTTTCTGACAGATCCCATTGAGACCAGCCAAACAGCAGCTAGAAAGCTAAATGGACGTCTTCAGCCAGCTCCTTGCCTTTCTTCCGCTATTCAAGATTGCGTCACCAGGGACTTCTGTCTGCAGATGGCCTTGACACGCCCATGCTCACACAGGAAGCCTGGGTTATCTCCTACAAGGGTGATTTTTACACAACTACGAAAGCAGTCTGTAGCTTGGAGTGTCCAGAGGTAAGTCACGGGAACAGAGCAGCTTTGGACAATATCTTCATCCCAGCAGGCAATGACCAGAGCCAGGCTGTAGAGTGGGTCCATCCGCTGTTTGGGAGGGCGGGCAAGATTTCTTAACAGCAAGGTCAGGGTAAAACAATGTTTTTGGTAAGAAAGATGGAGTTGGCCTTGAGGAAAAGGAAAACAGTTTTATAAAAACACAATGCCATACATTGATGAAAAACCACCACAATATTATAAAGCAATATATAGCCTCCAATTAAAATAAAATAATTAATTTTTCTAAAAAAGGAAAAAAATACTTAGAAAAAAACAAACAAAAAAACCCATAATGCCAAAAGGTACGTCCGTTCATGGAATACCTTCCTATTGTAATAATCACAGTAATTATCCCATAAAATATCCTCACTTACTTCTTTTTCATATTTAGCCGCAATGTTTGTGGTTCTCTACCAGGGTTAGAGGGGAAAGCGAACTTTAAATTTGGAGTAACAGGGTGGGCTTGCTGAAAAGGAACACTCTGAAATATAATGGATGGTGGGGAATGGATGGCAGGCAAGAACAGTGATGTGAAATGAAAGGAAACGGGCAGAGGTAAAGCTGGTGAACTGGATGGCATCCTGACTGTGACTGGCTTTTGCCTGGTGGGAGGTGTTAAGCTACAAAGCAGGTGCAGGCTCACGGTTCTAAGTAGACAGAATCCCTTGATGGCTTTCTACCCTTATCTTTACGTCTTAGACAGTACAGTTGAGTTGGTACCATGATCTTACATGGAAAGTGGTTTCAGAAAACTAATTACGCAAAAAAAGAAGCTGAGGTTCATGTGTTTGTATTAAGACTGATTTCCCTTTTCCTCGTCGATGTGGCAGGAAATGAAAGACTGAGAGGAGAACATGAGCAGAGGCGGCCAGAATCACCTCCACACCGCGGTCCAGTGGACACTGGTAGTTTTGATCTGAGGTGTCCATTTCTGAGGGATGAATTCAACCAAACAAACCCCCATTGTTTGGGATCACAGGAATGATTTATTAACAGGAAAAAAAAAAAAAAAAACATTGGTTTTCATGGAGATCTTAGTAAAGTATAATCCCATAACAAATCCCACACAAATTTTGTGTACAAAATTTACCTTAATTGAAGCAAGTATCTTAGATGCACTCCTTTTAACCAAATATGCCTCAGTTAAATGCAAAACTGTTTGTGTGTGTCAGTCGCTCAGTCGTGTTGTGGATGTAACCTGCCATCCTTCTCTGTCCTTGGAATTTCCCAGGCAATAATACTGGAGTGGGTTGCCATTTCCTTCTCCATATTATAGACTCTAAGCTGAGTTTGTGTGTGTGTGTAATCATCAGCTCTGGGCTTAAAGGAAAAAACATTTTATGCGACTAAAACTAAGGAATGTAGGGAGAAGTTTGTCCTTTTCACCTCCTTGAGAACTCCAGACCCCTATCTCCTTGAGAGTCCCAGATCCCTTCCTCCTTGAAGACCCTAGACTCCTTATCAACCCACCTAAGAATTAGTTCTCTCAACCTGTCACAATCAAATCATAGCTTTCCTGGAGGTGGCTCACCCACCACTGGCCTCTCAAATACCAGTGCGGAAGATGAGAGAACCACCCAGGCGAGTTTTTTCTCCTCCTCCTTTGGCAGAAGGAAATTCAGATCTCTTTTCCTGGCAACCTTGGAAGAACTGGCATTTCCCTCCTTACCTACAAAGCCCTCTGAAATGTTTCCTATGTGGAGTTTCAGTTCTGCCTCTGAAAATTTATAGTTACAGTTCATATTCATCTCCTGGTTGAAACTTGTCCCTGACTATTTAAACAAACATGTACAATTGAATTTAAAAAAATCCTACTCCTCCTGTTCTTCTGTAAGAAATTCCAAAAGGAACATTTTGCTACTGTTTTAAGTTTGGCATTAAAATTCTCACTCTTCAATGGTAGCAAAATTGATCTTCTTTAAAACTATGTAGCCTCAGAATGAATCTATTGTGTCTCTTTGGAGCAGTTTCTTGGAGTTATCTGGGGTGCTGTCTCCTGGACTGTAGTCTCATTTTGCCCCAAATAAAATTTAACTTATAATGCTTATGCTGTGCATTATTTTAAGTCAACAGTGAGGTCACCCAGAGTCTGACAGGCCTAAACACAACGCAGCTGGGACTGGAGTCTTGCCACCTCTCCATCATACTTCCAGAAAGTGAGCCCTGGTCCCTCCTGCTCTGGAAGCGTCAAACCTCACTTCTTTTCACATCAGAATTCACCAGAGTGAATCTTCTAGTCTTAAGAGAAAAGGCTCTGCTTCTCTGAGGCATGGTATAAACTGTTGTTGACTTTAAATAGCATCAACTTGAAAGTTGAGAGTTTGGCAGCCTGATGGCTGCTGGATCGCAGGTATTAGTTTCTTTCTTGGGATCTCTTAGGGCTCAGAAATTCACATTTGGAAGGCCAAAAATCAGTGATGACTGTGACATCCTTGTTTATTGATATGGCAGGAATATTCCATTTCTCACCCACAAGATGCATTTCCTGTTGCTTCTTTCTCTAAGTTCTGTAATTTCTTTAAAGATATTAAGGTTGAGGGAAACTAAATCTGGAGAAAGTACAAGAAATGTAATTGTTTTATCCCATTAAATATCTCATCCTAGGTAAAGATGTACCAAATTGGCTCATTACTTGAGTGGGGAAGGGGGAAATGAGAAACCAAGGAGCAGTGAAAACCTATAAATTAATATTTCAAAGTATTACCTAGCTATAGGTAACATGGCCAATCCCCCTCATAAATTTTTGAGTCTTCAACAAAAAAATTTATTTTTGACCCATATTTAGCCCTCTCAATAGCATGGAGTCTGAGGTTTGAATTTTCCAAGGCGATAGGCACTGTGACCAGCATTCCCATTCTGTCTCGTGACTAATCTAAATGATTTGTAGCAAGTTAGGCCCTTGTCAGTGTGGGTCACAGATGCACAAATCTGACCCATCTGGGTCTCTCTTGGGTCAATAAGATCCAAGGAACACACTGGTGAGGGCTCTGGGAAAGATACTTCCTTGATCTTTAGTGTCATGGAAAGACAGGCTCTTGCTTCTCTTAAAAGTTGTGGGTGAGTCCCATTGGCAGTAATGCCATGACAGTAAAGGTAACTGGACTTGGGAGAATGACGACAGGGCTTCCCCAATGCCTCAGTGATAAAGAATCCACTTGCAATGCAGGAGACACAGGAGAACCGGGAAGATCCTCTGGAGAAGGGAACGGTAAGCCACTCCAGTATTCTTGCCTGGAGAATCCCATGGATAGAGGAGCCTGGCGGGCTACAGTCTGTGGAGTTGCAAAGAGTCGGATGCGACTGAAGCAATGTAGCATGCATAATGACTACACCGTGGACGGCAGAGCAAAGAAGTAGTAAGACGATGCAGTTCATAGCTGTGAGGTCCTGCTCTCTTTCTTTGTTTTTTAAACCAATGTGAGTTGACTTTTCTGTTACTTCATGCTCAATGCATCCTACCTGATACAGAATTTGGTGCCAGGAATCGAAGTGATGCAAGTTAACAGACTTAGTGGGTTGTGTGCTGGTGCCCTGAAAAATGTCTGCATCCTAATCCCTAGAAACTGTGAGAGTTACCTTATTTGGAAACAGGGTCTTCCGCAGATGTAATTAAGTTATATTTAGTTATTTTCAAGTTCAGCTGGATATTGAAGAGACACAGACTAAAGATTTTTTAATTAAATAAAATTCACATTTGACTTTTATTACATGATCATTTCTCAAGATCAAGTCTTTTCAATAGAACTTCATATGGCTCAAGAGTTTAAGGCTTTTTAAAAAATAATAATTGAGTTTCATGACTCATATGATGTTGCAAATTTCATAAATTTATTCTCCTACAACTAAACTTCTAGTCTGGGGATCTGAACACCTGAGTTCTGTCTAGGCTATTATGGTGGAGGGGTCCCTTGTAAGTCATCTCCTCCTCTGAGCATTAGTTACTCCTGTGGACATCAGCAGTTTCAAGTACCCATAAATATCAGAATCATCTAGGTGCTTGTTAAGAATACGGATTCCTAGGCCCCACTTTAAGCCTAATGAATCAGATTTTTTAACACTGAGGCCCAGAAATCTGTATTTTAATTAACCAGATGACTATGCTATACAGACAAGTTGGAAAACTACTGAGTTAGAGTTCTTCTAGGGTTCCTCGACCTGCCCACGAGTGTCCAGGAGTCTGCAGCAGAGGCGGGGGTCAGCGGTGGCCTGCTGCAGGGTTGGGTGCAATGTGCAGCGGTGCCTGCCTGGGACCTTGTGAAGGATGTCACCTTATCCTCGTTCAGTTCAGTTCAGTTGCTCAGTCTTGTCCAACTCTTTGTCACTCCATGGATGGACTGCAGCACATCAGACATCTTCATTACCTCCACCATAGTTTGGCCTCAGGTCAAGTAACAAGGAGGGAACACAGTCCCATCAACAGAAAATTGGATTAAAGATTTACTGAGCATGGCCCTGCCAACCAGAACAAGACCCAGTTTCCCCCTCAGTCAGTCTCTCCCATCAGGAAGCTTCCATAAGCTTCTTATCCTTCTCCATCAGAGGGTAGACAGACTGAAAACCACAATCACAGAAAACTAACCAATTAGATCACATGGACCACAGCCTTGTCTAACTCAATGAAACTGTGAGCCATGCCATGTAGGGCCACCCAAGACGGTCAAGTCATGGTGGAGAGGTCTGATAAAATGTGATCCACTGGAGAAGGGAATGGCAAACCACTTCAGTATTCTTGCCTTGAGAACCCCATGAACAGTATGAAAAGGCAAAAGGATAGGGCATTGAAAGATGAAGTCCCCATGTCGGTAGGTGCCCAATATGCTACTGGAGATCAGTGGAGAACTAACTCCAGAAAGAATGAGGAGATGTCCTTTTCATCATAGCGGACTGGAATACAAAAGTAGGAAGTCAAGAAATACCTGGAGTAACAGGCAAATTTGGTCTTAGAGTACAGAATGAAGAAGGGCAAAGGCTAATAGAATTTTGCCAAGAGAACGCACTGGTCATAGCAAACACCTCTTCCAACAACACAAGACTCTACACATGGACATCACCAGATGGTCAATACCAAAATCAGATTGATTATATTTTTGCAGCCAAAGATGAAGAAGCTCTATGCAGTCAGCAAAAAAAAAAAAAACAAGACTGGGAGCTGACTGTGGCTCAGATCATGAACTCCTTATTGCCAAATTCAGACTTAAATTGAAGAAAGTAGGGAAAACCACTAGACCTTTCAGGTATGACCTAAATCAAATCCCTTATGATTATACAGCAAAAGTGACAAAGAGATTCAAGGAATGAGATCTGACAGACAGAGAGCCTGAAGAACTACGGATGGAGGTTCATGACATTGTTCAGGAGGCAGGGATCAAGACCATCCCCAAGAAAAAGAAATGCAAAAAGGCAAAATGGCTGTCTGAGGAGGCTTTACAAACAGCTGTGAAAAGAAGAGAAGTGAAAGGCAAAGGAGAAAAGGAAAGATATAGCTATTTCAATGCAGAGTTCCAAAAAATAGCAAGGAGAGATAAGAAAGGCTTCCTCATGCATGAGACAAGTGCTCGGACCTGGTGCACTGGGAAGACCCAGAGGGATCTGGTGGAGAGGGAGGTGGGAGGGGGGGATCAGGATGGGGAATACATGTAAATCCATGGCTAATTCATGTCAATGTATGAAAAAAACCATACAATATTGTAAAGTAATTAGCCTCCAACTAATAAAAATAAATGAAAAAAAATTTTTTTAAATAAAAAAGAAAGGCTTCCTCAGCAATCAATGCAAAGAAATAGAGGAAAACAATAGAATGGGAAAGACTAGAGATTTCTTCAAGAAAATTAGGGATACCAAAGGAACATTTCAAGCAAATGTAGACCCAAAGAAGGACAAATATGGTATGGGCCTAACAGAAGCAGAAGATATTAAGAAGAGGTGGCAACAATACACATAAGAAGTATACAAAAAATACCTTCATGACCCAGATAATCACAATGGTGTGATCACTCACCTAGAGCCAGACATCCTTGAATGTGAAGTCAAGTGGGCCTTAGGAAGCATCACTAAGAACAAAGTTAGTGGAGGTGATGGAATTCCAGTTGAGCTATTTCAAATCCTTAAAGATGAGGCTATGAAAGTGTTGCACTAAATATGCCAGCAAATTTGGAAAACTCAGCAGTGGTCACAGGACTGGAAAAGGTCAGTTTTCATTTCAATCCCAAAGAAAAGCAATGCCAAAGAATGCTCAAACTACGCCACAAATTGCACTCATCTCACACACTAGCAAAGTAATGCTCAAAATTCTCCAAGCCAGGCTTCAAACAGTATGTGAATTGTGAACTTCCAGATGTTCAAGCTGGATTTAGAAAAGGCAGAGGAACCAGAGATCAAATTGCCAACATCTGCTGGATCATCAAAAAAGCAAGAGAGTTTCAGAAAAACATCTATTTCTGCTTTATTGACTATGCCAAAGCCTTTGACTCTGTGGATCACAACAAACTGGAATATTCTGAAAGAGATGGGAATACCAAACCACCTTACCTGCCTCCTAAGAAGTGTGTATGCAGGTCAGGAAGCAACAGTTAGAACTGGACATGGAACAAGACTGTTTCCAAATCAGAAAAGGAGTATGTCAAAGCTGTAAATTGTCACCCTGCTTAT
The DNA here is from genome assembly GCA_020226075.1 of Hydropotes inermis. NCBI lineage: Eukaryota > Metazoa > Chordata > Mammalia > Artiodactyla > Cervidae > Hydropotes > Hydropotes inermis. The sequence continues at coordinate 52,125,219 of CM035294.1, read as the reverse complement.
TTAACTTATATGCAGAGTACATCATGAGAAATGCTGGGCTGAATGAAGCACAAGCTGGAATCAGGATTGCTGGGAGAAATATCACTAACCTCAGATATGCAGATGACATCACCCTTATGGCAGAAAGGGAAGAAGAACTAAAGAGCCTCTTGATGAAAGTGTAAGAGGAGAGTGAAAAAGTTGGCTAAAACTCAACATTCAGTAAACTAAGATCATGGCATCTGGTCTCATCACTTCATGGCAAATAGATAGGAAACAGTGGAAACAGTGACTGACTTTATTTTTCTGGGCTCCAAAATCACTGCAGATGGTGACTGCAGCCATGAAATTAAAAGATGCTTGCTCCTTGGAAGAAAAGTTATGACCAACCTAGACAGTATATTAAAGAGCAGAGACATTACTTTGCCAAGAAAGGTCCATCCAGTCAAAGCTATGGTTTTTCCAGTAATCATGTATGGATGTGAGAGTTAGGCTACAAAGAAAGCTAAGCGCAGAAGAACTGATGCTTTTGAACTGTGGTGCTGGAGAAGACTCTTTGAGTATATGTGCTGCCAAAGCGAGCACTGGAGAAGACTCTTGAGAATCCCTTGGACTGCAAGAAGATCCAACCAGTCCATCCTAAAGGAAATCAGTCCTGAATATTCATGGGAAGGAGTGATGTTGAAGCTGAAGCTCCAATACTTTGGCCACCTGATGCAAACAACTGAATCATTTGAAAAGACCCCGATGCTGGGAAAGATTGAAGGCAGGAGGAGCAGGGGATGACAGGAGGAGCAGGGGATGACAGAGCAGAGGACCATGAGATGGTTGGATGGCATCACTGACTCAATGGACATGAGTTTGAGTAAACTCCAGGAGTTGGTGATGATCAGGGAGGTGTGGAGTGCTGCGGTTCACGGGGTCGCAAAGAGTCGGACATGACTAAGCGACTGAACTGAGGGTCCCTTGGGGCTTCCCTGGTAGATTACTTGGTAAAGAATCTGCTTGCAATGCAGGAGACCTTGGTTCGATTCTTGGGTTGGGAAGATCCACTGGAGAAGGGATCAGCTACCCACTCCAGTATCCTTGGGCTTCCCTTGTGGCTCAGCTGGTAAAGAATCCGCCTGCAATGTGTGAGACCTGGGTTCGATCCCTGGGTTGGAATAATCCAAGTTCGGCAGAAGAAAGGAAAGGCAACCTACTCCAGTATTCTGGCCTGGAGAATTCCATGGACTGAATAGTCCATGGGGTCGCAAAGAGTTGGACATGACTGAGTGACTTTCAGTTAGGGGTTCTTCACAGCTCGAAAAATTTGACTTACTGATTTCTGTTTTTTCTACTGTTGTCCTGTCTCTGCTACTAGATGCTATGCTAAAACAGAAAAACCAAAACCGCAAAATAGAGTGAAAAACCAATATCATGATTTAATCATGTTTGTATCCTTCCTTGGTGATGGACAGGGAGGCTGGTGATGGACAGGCAGGCCTGGTGGGCTGTAGTTCATGGGGTTGCAAAGAGTCAGACACAACTGAGCTACTGAACTGAACTGAATTGAATCTTTCCAGTTCCTACACAGTGTTAGTCTGTAGTAGGCCCTCAATAAATAGTTGAAGAATTAATCCATGGTAATTTAATAAATAAATGTTATTTTATGTGAGTCCCAATCACCTATGGATACAGAGATCCATAAAAGAGAGAGAAAATACTATGATAAATTTTATGTGATATAATCTTGCACTCCGTGTTTGTCCTAATACTTACTTTAAATAAAGGGTTATGTGAATAAGGCTAATGCATATTTAGAGACACAAGAGGAAAGCGGTTGGGTTTTCTGTGGGCTCCAGTATCCCACAAAGTTTCCCAGTGGTGGTGATAACTGAGGGAGGCTCACGGTTCAGCAGGAGCTAGTTTTCCTTTCCCTGACTCTTCCAGGTCAAGAAAAGTCATATCCTGGCTGGGAAATAGATGTTCTTGGAGCCATGCTATAGGTCTTTAAGTAATTTTTGAAAAAATTTTACTTTTTGGCCATATTGTGTGGCACGTGGGATCCTAGCTCCCTGACCAGGGATCCAGCCTGCACCCCTGCGTTGAAAGCGCAGCTCCAACCCCAGGCAGTCCTTGTGCTGTACAGCTCTGTGAACCTGCAGAGGCCACCTCCAGTTTCTGTGGGCCCCAGTGAGTGAGAAGAGGCATGCATCTTCTGTTAGAAGTTGCCCACAGACTTGCCAGCAGCGGGCAGGGTGTCAGCCAAGCAAAGCGCCCCCAGAACATCTGATCCCTCTTCTTGTGACCTGCTGGTGGCTTCTCTCACCCCCCTCCCCTACACTCCACTGATCACCCCCTGAGGTTGCCCTGCTCAGACGCTGTCTGCTGGCCTTGGAAGGTACCGGCTCAGGATGAAATCTGTCACAGGGGTGGGAAACTTAGCCAACGGGAGGTACAGGAGTTTGGCATCCAGGCCAGGGTTGTAACGGATGCGAGGGCTCCGGGAAACAATGGCGTGCTCCATGCTGTTGGTGACTTCGCTGATCCTTGGCTCTGCCAGCTGCATTGTGCTCTTTAAGTTGTCAGTATCTGTTTGAGGGTACAAGACAGGAAAACAACCAAAGGCTCTATTATTCTTCATTAAAGATCACGTCTTCTGAATTCCATCCAAGCTCCTTTTCCATCAGATTACAGATCTAACATTTCAGGCAGATCTTACAAGCTCCAGGCTATTCCTTAAACAAACTATAAATAATCTTATTTCCCTTCCCCAATTCAGTAATTATGTACTGAATACCTACTATTGTGTTAGACTAGCAATGAGAAGAACTGTGCCCAGTTCTGCCACTTTTTAGCTATGTGACCTTGAGCTTAAACTGTTATCATTTGTAAAATGGGAATGATAATACCCTGCCCTAGAAAATAAAGATGACTATTAGCAAGGTAGACAGTGGAGAAGAAGAGGATAGAAAACGGGTGAATATAAGTGCACAGAAAAATTGGAAGGAAATAAGGAAAAACGTCTGGTGAAATTCCTAGTCACTAGAGGGTTTTTATCCTCCTATATACTTCTTGGAGTTTCCAAATTTTCTATAAAAGCCTGCAGGGGGAAAAAAAAAAGATGTTATTAAAAAATAGTAACACTGCCTTTGCTTTGGTTATAAGGTCATTATGGGGCTCTGATGAGCTAAGGCACTGATGAATGAGGGCCATTCTGTTAGCCTGCTGCACGTGGATGTGGAGATGGTCCAAGTCCACCATACTCACAACACAGACAGGAGACAAGCCACATGACAAGCTTATGTAGCCCTGATCTTCACCCTCACCCCTGCTGAGACAGGAACAGATCACTGGGACTCACACTTCACTGAGTGCCCCAAGAACTCAGGAGGAAGTGATGCCTGAGAGCCAGGATTCATGATAAGGACTTAGAACTTGAAAACAAAGAGAGAGCAAAAGCTGTCCTGATTTTGGGCATGGTCCAGGAAGCAGAGAAGTCACGCCTTCCATGCAGCACACTGCTGGGTGGCTGATAAGGGCAGACAGAGTTGTTCAAGTATCCTTCACTGCCCTCCCCCCAACCCTAACTCCAAGGAACTCCCTTTCTCTTTCCTAGGGAGAAAACTAGTGAAAGGAGGCAAACTGCATTTTGAAAGTGAAAGTCCCTCAGCCGTGTCTGACTCTTTGCCACCCCATGCTCTAGGCAAGAATACTAGAGTGGGTTGCGATTCCCTTCTCCAGGGGATCTTCCTGATACAGGGATTGAACTGGAACAATGCGGTTGCCTGCATTGCAAACAGATTCTTTACAATCTGAGCTAAGCCCAAATGGGGTCCCCCAAAAGAGCCATGCTGACTTAAAGCCAGAAGGTCTACAGTAAGATAATGTCCTAGGAATCCATGGGTCTGACACAGAGTGTGCCACAAGCAGGGCCCGGGCAGGCAGGTGAGGCCTCAGCCAAGAAGCTCAGGGTCAAGGCTCCCTCAGAGGCAGGGAAGGCTATGCCGTCATCAGGGGAGGCAGGCTGCTGGGATGAGATGGCTTTGGAACCAGGTTCTGAAAGAAGGGAGGACCCACAGAAGCAGCAGGGTGGAAGAAGCTCTCTGAGACCTGGAAATACTCTGTGGCACATTCTTTCCTTGTTCTCTCAAATATTCACTGTGCTCCTGCTTTGCATTCAGCATCTAGCTTTTGACACAGACTGGAAGGGAGACAGAGGTCCCTTTAGCCCGTCAGTCCCCTGGACAGTGAGAAAGAACGTGAGCTTTGCATTCAGACATCCAGGAAACATTTGTGCTATTGTGAAAGTTAAGCAAAATAGTCTATAAAGGGGCTTCCCAGGTGGTGCTAATAGTGAAGAAATAGCCCGCCAAGGCAGGAGACATACAGACTGGTCAGGAAGACTGGTCAAACCCTGGGTTGGGAAGCTCCCCTCGAGGAGGGCATGGCAATCCACTCCAGTACTCTTTTGCCTGGAGAATCCCATGGATAGAGGAGCCTGGCAGGCTATAGTCCATAGGGTTACAAAGAGTCAGACATGACTGAAGCAACCCGGCACACATGCAAAAGTCTATAAAATAGCAAGAATGAGGCTTTGGCACTTAGTATGGACCCAACAGTCCTTCCCTCCCTAGGAAGAAAGGGGACTAAAAGGGCAATTTTGGGTGGTTTCCCACCCAGAGTTGAGATAAAGAAATTTGGCAGGTGCCTATGTTGTTCTGAAGCATGCTAACCAAGCCAGGCTGTGGCTCAGTTCCAGGTGGTGACGACCAGAACACTGTGTCCTGTTCACACACCTGTTTCAGTGACTCTGTGTGAAGCTTCTCAGGAATGTGCCCAGGTTAGACTGCAACTAGCTGCCACTTCCAATACAGTTCTATTTTGGGTACAGCTAATGGAGAAGACTCTTGAGAGTCCCTTGGACTGCAAGGAGATCCAACCAGTCCATCCTAAAGGAGCTCAGTCCTGGGTGTTCATTGGAAGGACTGATGCTGAAGCTGAAACTCCAATACTTTGGTCACCTCATGCGAAGAGTTGACTCATTGGAAAAGACCCTGATGCTGGGAGGGACTGGGGGCAGGAGGAGAAGGGGAGGACAGAGGATGAGATGGCTGGATGGTATCACCGACTCGATGGACATGGGTTTGAGTAGACTCCGGGAATTGGTGATGAGTAGGGAGGCCTGGTCTGCTGCCATTCATGAGGTCGCAAAGAGTAGGACACGACTGAGCAACTGAACTGAACTGAATGGCGCTAGTGGTGGAGAATCTGCTTGCCAATGCAGGAAATGCAAGGATGCAGGCTCAGTCCTTGGGTCTAAGATTCCCCGGAGAAGAAAATGGCGACCTGCCCCAGGATTCTTGCCTGGAGCATTCCATGGACAGAGGAGTCTGCCCGGCTCCAGCCCATGGGGTTGCAAAGACTGAGTGGGTGCGCGCACGGACACACACACATACATGCACGCACACACACGCCACACACACATACATGCACGCACACACATGCGTGCGCGCACACACACACGCATGTGCGCGCACACCCCCCCCACACACACACACACCCCATTCCAAGATACCTGGCCTGATCCTGGGATTCACAAGCCAGCAGGCTATTTGGTTGGCCATAATAACCAATAGCTGTGACGGCCCCTGTCCACTCTCCAAACAGACCTGAGATTCACAGGATTCCCTTAGCTCAGGGAGAAACAGAGCTGCCTAGAGTGCCTTCCTTTTAAATACTGGGTGCTTTTTCTCTTTACTGACCTAACAAGCACTGAGTGCGTGAGATACGTCACAGATACCAGTCCTCACAGAAGCCCCGGGAGGTGAGCGGTATCATTAACTCCATTCTCTAAATGAGAAAACAGGCTTACGGTGACTAGGTAGCATCCCCAAAATCTTCTAGCTGGGAAGTGGCAGAACCGGGATTCAAACCCAGGCAATCTGGCCCAAGCAGCTCTGCTCTTAATAACTTCTCTGTAGCCAGGGCAGGTTCACCTGCACTGCTTCACCAGCATAGGGATGTTCGGCGCGGGGGATGTGGGGTGGGGTGGTGGTGGGCGCCGCGGGGAGAGGCCGAGGTGGGGAGATCTCTCCTAACAACCCCATCTCCCCGCAGCTATGGTTCTGGCACTCCCAGCAGTTCTCGAACCCCCAGCTCTGCCGCCAGCGGTGTGGCCTGAGGCTCATAACGGCTCTGAGCCTCCACCCCAACATCTGGAAGATGAAATCGGGTCGGTGACTCCCACGACCTCTCCACCCCGGTCAGAGGCCCGTTTCCCTTCCGGGGCGCTCACAGATCCGGAAGTACTCCTCTCCGTAGCTCTCGCGGGTCTCGGGAGGCAGGCGCTCCCACAGCTTGCGCATGCGCTTCTCCAGGCCCTCCTTGCCCAGAATCGCTGTCCGGTAGTTGCCTGGCTCGATGATGCTGACTTTCACCCCGAAGTAGCGGAGCTCACGCCTGGGGAAGAAGTGCCTGGACTCAGTCTGGGACCCCACGACGACCAAGGGCCTTCAGGGAGAGTCCCCTCTGACACCTCCAGAGGAGCTCATCTCCCCGGGAGTCCAGGAGCCTTGGGGTGCGACCTCCACCTGGGCCCCAGGCCCAGCGCTGCTTTCAGGCAAATAAGTCCTTTCCCAAGCCTGCCTCTGGGCAGTTCCCGTTAGGCCAGCCCAGCCCGGAGGAACCTAGACACGCCTTGCTCCCACCAGCTCCCTCCCACTAGGCCCCACCCCCAGCACCCAGGTGGCAAAGGAATGCAGGGTCTATACAAGGCTTGCATTTTCCTTGGAAGGTCGCCATAGTGCGTCTGCCTCCAGGCCTCTCTGTCTCTTTGGCGGACTCTTCCCTCCTCCTCACACAGGCCCAAAGCAGCCCAAAGGAAGGCTGCCCATCACCACCCCACCTCTTTTCATCCCTTTTTTTCTAGGTCCCTGGGGAAGGCCCCTGGTGGGCTAGACTTTTTCTTGCTACTGTTTTTAACATCTTCCCTCCATAACTGCCCCCACCCAGCTGTCTTTTCCTGGGGTGAAACCCCCCGGAACTCCCACCCTGAGTGGTTTGGCACTTGGGTCCAGTCACCTGATGCTGTCAGAGAAAGCCTCAACACCAAACTTGGAGACGCAGTAGCCTCCACCAATGACAGCAACACGGCCCCCACAGCTGGACATGTTGACAACCCTGCCCCGGGCTTTCTTGACCATGGGCAGCATGTGGAGGGTCACTTCAATCAGTCCCACCAGGTTCACGTTGATCACCTTCACAAAGTCCTCCTTGGTCAGCCATTCATTGGGACCACTGGGCAGGCCCACACCAGCGTTGTTCACCAGGGCCCAGAGGCCTGGGGGTAAGATGGAGGGAGAGAGAACAAGACAGAAATCAGCAGTGTCTCTGGAATATCACCAGAGTCCACTACCCACGAGCTCTGGGCTGCTGAGGATGGTTAAGCATGTTCAGAAAGCACACAGCCAGACTGGGGGTGTGGGGTGGGGAGCAGCCCAGAGGAGCATGTACCTAGAGGGCACTTTTGCTGATTCACACAGTCTACCAGCTTAGCTGTGCCCTGTACCAGCTATGATCCAGGCTGAATAGGATCTAAGCTGTTAGCTCAGGGAAAAAGATCTCATTTCATACCAATGAATTAATGTTTCAATTCCTTCCCCCATCATACTTCCCCCTTTCTATTCATCTGAGTATAAGAAACCAATTCTACTTCACACATTACCGAAATTGCTCCATTCATTCATCCATTCACACATTCATTCATTTCATGCATCTGTCAGTTATCGAGGAAGGTGCCAGAGGCACAAAATGAACAAAACAGGGTCTTATTTTTCTAGGAGTTCACAAACCAGAAAAGAAGTAAGATTTATAAACAAATATATAAAACATTTAGATAATTTTGGAAAAATGTGAAAAGAGCTCTCTTTGACATATTTAAATGAGTTGGTATTAATATAAACGGAGACAAACAATGCTAAGTATTATCATTTAGCTCTCCAGGGGCCAGACTTGAAGAGCCTCAAGTTCTAGTCCTGGTTCTAACTCCATCCTTGAAATCACTTCCTTTCCCTGGACCTTAGGTTCTTTGCTGGCTGGATTAGGACAGTTGTTTTCAGCCTGTGGTCTGCAATCGTGAGAGCTTTCAGGCTGAATCCCATAATGTGTTAAGGAAGGGAGATGCAGGAGAACCTCAGTTTTCATTTGTTTTACATACTGAGATTCCAAGTAAAATTCCATATGGGGAGGGGCTTGGGGTTCCATCCCTTCCCTTCCCCCTGTCTCACTACCCCACTTGGGCTATATAGCCTCAAGATAGTCTTCCACGCCCACATGGTCAGGTCTGGATGTACACACAAATCCTGTTCACCCCTTCCCCTAGGGTAGGGGTCCCCACACAAGCTGTGTCCCCACCCTCTTTCTGCTTTCCTCCAAGTAGAGACCACAGGAGACCCCTGGTGGGCAGGACTCAGCACTTCCCAGCTAGAGGAGACTCTTGCCTTGCAGTGAACGGCATGAGCCCCTGGGACCCAAAGACTGTAAAACCCGAGCAGTTCTGGTAAAAAGCTCTGCCTGCTGGTAAACCAGGACAGCCTTAAACTCTTTTTTTTCCCTCTGCAAAGAGGTCTAGAGAACTTTCATAACTCTGTGAACAACTTCAGGGTTAGGTCAGCTTGTCATGTCCAGAGACTCTAAGGGGCAACAAGAAAGCATATGAGGACCCCTTCCCCCCATCTCCCAGTGCTGCTTAGACCCTGTACTAATTCCAGGAAGCTGTGTAAGGTGGGTTACGTGGGAAAGAGGAATTAAAGTAGCAGATGAAGTTTGACTCAACTGACCTTAAAATGGGGAATGTATTCTGGATTAGCCTGCTGAGCCCAATATAATCACAAAGGTCCTTCTAAGTGGAAGAGGGAGCCAGCAGACAGAGAGCCAGAGAGATGGGAGCATGGAAGGGACCGCGCCCCACCTTGCTGGCCCTGGTGATGAAGAGGTCATGAGCCACGTTGTGCAGGCGGCCTCTAGAAGCCGGAAAAGGCAACGAAAGCAGTCTTCCCTAAAACTCTGTTAACATGGCGATTTTAGCCTGGGGAGCCCCATTTTGGACTGCTGACTTCTGGAACTATAAGATAATAAGTATGTGCTCCCTTAAGCCTCTAAGTCTGTGTGCTCAATCACTTCAGGTCGTGTCCAACTCTTTGTGACCTCATGAACTATAGCCCAGGCTCCTCTGACCTTGGGATTATACCAGCAAGAATACTGGAGTGGGGTGCCATTTCTTTCTCCAGGGGATCTTCCTGACCCAGAGATCAAACCCTCTGCATCTCTGCACTGCAGGCAGATTCTTACCACTGAGTTGCCTGGGAAACCATAGGAAACTAGTATTACCTGGTGAATCATTAACACAACGGGCTCAAAGCTGAATGTAGGGCGCTGGGGGGAGGCAGTCTGTTGAAGAAAGAAACTCACTCTTGCTGAATTATTCGTTACTTAGTTCTTTTCACAAATATCTACTGAGCACCTTACTAGATGCCAGACACAAGTAAGTACTCAGGATATATAGTAAATAAAAGGAACAACACCCCCTCCCCCCCAGCACACACACATGCCAATCCCAGAAGTTTTATTCTAGCAGGAGAAATAGATAAGTAAGAGAACTAAGTAAAACATTGAGTATTGAATAGTGGTAAATGACAAAGAGGGAAATTGAGCAAGAGTCTGCCCCTCCTGGGCCCCAGAGTTCTCTGCTCTGACTCATGTGCACAGTCCCCAGTTTAGTTCCCTCAGGAGGCAGGACTTCCTCCAGACAGCTGCTTCTACAACTGGGCCACGCTTTCCTCCCATTCCTACACTCACGTCCTGTATGTGGGAAACTCCCTGGGCTGGTCCCCATGCAGTCCTATCCAGCCCTAGCCCACAGACTCCTTTCCCAATAAGAGCAGCCCTCCTGACATAGACGCTTACCCTCAGGTCAACCCAGTATCCATCAGGATATGAGAAAGAGGACAGGTCTCGCTCCTCACCCTGCAATCTAGCCCAATATAGTCAAGGAGAACAAATGCCCTCACTCAGGGAGACCAACCTCATGTTCCCTCTTCCCTCCCTCCAGCCTGATCCCAGCAAGAAACGTGCTCACATTTCTGCAGGAGCTGATGACTAGAACAACCGAAGTCCCAGTGGGACATTTAAAGGTTTGGACATTCAGAACACATGTTCCCTCCCTGATCTTCTAGTGCAGCTACCCACCAAACCCTGCCATCCCTCTGAGTTTCTGGGAGAGGAAACGTCCTTGGAAAATCATCTCTTCATGTGGACAGTCCAGTTTGCTTCTCCGGTGGCACTAGTGGTAAAGAACCCCCTGCTGATGCAGAAGACACAAGAGATGTGGGTTTGATCCTTGAATCTCCAGGGAAGATCCCCTGGATAGGGGCATAGCAACCCACTCCAGTATTCTTGTGTGGAGAATCCCACGGACAGAGGAGCTATCTACAGGGCTACAGCCCATAGAGTCTCAAAGAATCAGGCACTGCTGAAGCGACGTAACATGCATGTTTGTGGACAGTCCAAACCATGCAGCAGTTTCCAATCCCACTAAGCTACAGCCTCAGTCCCTTTCTCTCCCACCCTACCTGGACAGGGTCCCTGATAACTGTCAGATGCCTGTGGCAGACAGAGAGAAAAAGAAGGATACACTGAGAAAAGCAAAGAGTGCAATTTCTCCCACCTTGTTCACCCACTTGGTCCCTCACCCACTGGGCTGCTGCTTTGATGCTCTCCGTCTTGGTGACATCCAGTAGGGTGGTCTGCAGCCGATAGGAGGTGTCTTGCTGAAGCTTCTGGGCCCCTTCCTCAGTGAAGCAAGCAGCCAGGACCCGCATGCCCCGATCAACCAGCTGCCTGGCCAGGAGGTTCCCGAAGCCCGAGTCACAGCCTGTGATGAAGACGTACTTGTCTGAGAGGTTGCGGACCAGATTGCAGTTCTTGAACCAGCGGTAAATAAAGGAGAGGTCCGAGATAGCTGCCATGGCGTGTATGGGGGCGCAGAGATGAGAGGGGATGGCCAAGGAGAACCAGGGTCAGGGGACAGCAGGAGAGGTGTGCCCTCTGAGCCACAGCCTGCTGGAGCCGCCGAGAAGGGCTCTTCTCCCTTCGGCTGCCAGCAACAGATGCACAGCCCCTGCCTGAGCACTCTGTAATTTGTATAGGTGGATGCAGCACCACACCAGTTAGCCAGAAGCAAGAAATTCAAGTTCAACCTGAAGCTTTGTTACTTCAGACAGCCCTGGTGGCCGCCTGTCTCTCTCCTCCAGCCCTAATGGGCGAAGGTGCCAGGGATGGGACAAACCACAGTGGTGATGCTGGTGCTAAAATGTGGCTCACCTGGGTGGCCTGAGCAGGGGAAGGAGCAAGGAGGACTAAGCCCAGAAGACCCATCCTGGATATCCCCCACCTCCAGCCCAGGGATCAAAATCATTTGTTATGAATGCAGGCATGTAAAGAAATGTAATTGCTATTTTGAGTGGAAAGATGAGGACAAATCTGTTAACGCAAAACAAACAGAACTGGTTTTGTGTCCTTCAAACCCCAAGGGAAATGAGCTCCAGTGTATCAGCTCTTTGGAATTCTCTGTTCTTAAGTGAGTCTCCCCTGATGAGAGAGGATGAGAAATAAAGGGTCTGTTCCAGGGTGGATGCGCCTACATCGTCTCCAGGTCAGAGGCAGCAGGCCCTCCTTAAGGGAAACTGGTTATGTGAGACCCCGAGCTCCCAGAAAGCAGAAACTCCTGAGGGTCTCAAGGCCTGGACCCTTGGGAGATGATGCTTGAGTCACCAATGAGGAGTCCCAACTTCACTCCAAGCAATCCCAGCAACCCCCCAGCAACTGGACAAGCAGAGGGCTTCAAGGACCGAGGACACATCAGCCTCCCCAGGCAGGGCCCCCAGCGGGCATTTTTTTTTTTTTTTGTAGTGAATTTTGTCATACATTGGAATAAAACAGCCATGGGTTTACATGTGTTCCCCATCCCGATCCCCCCTCCCACCTCCCTCTCCACCCGCTCCCCCTAGGTTTTCCCAGTGCACCAGGTCCGAGAGCTTGTCTCATGCATCCAACCTGGGCTGGTGATCTGTTTCATCCTAGATACTATACATGTTTCGATGCTGTTCTCTTGAAATATCCCACCCTCTCCTTCTCCCACAGAGTCTAAAAGACTGTTCTATAAATCTGTGTCTTTTTTTTTTTTCTGTTCTGCATATAGAGTTATTATTAACATCATTCTAAATTCCATATATATGTGTTTGTATATTGTAATGGTCTTTATCTTTCTGGCTTACTTCACTCTGTATAATGGGCTCCAGTTTCATCCATCTCATTAGAATTGATTCAAATGAATTCTTTTTAATGGCTGCATAATATTCCATGGTGTATATGTACCACAGCTTCCTTATCCATTCGTCTGCTGATGGGCATCTAGGTTGCTTCCATGTCCTGGCTATGATAAACAGTGCTGCGATGAACATTGGGGTGCACATGTCTCTTTCAGATCTGGTTTCCTTGGTGTGTATGCCCAGGAGTGGGATTACTGGGTCATATGGAAGCTCTATTTCTAGTTTTTTAAGAAATCTCCACACTGTTCTCCATAGTGGCTGTACTAGTTTGCATTTCCACCAACAGTGTAAGAGGGTTCCCTTTTCTCCACACCCTCTCCAGCATTTATTGCTTGCAGACTTTTGGATAGCAGCCATCCTGACTGGCGTGTAATGGTACCTCATTGTGGTTTTGATTTGCATTTCTCTGATAATGAGTGATGTTGAGCATCTTTTCATGTGTTTCTTAGCCATCTGTATGTCTTCCTTGGAGAAATGTCTGTTTAGTTCTTTGGCCCATTTTTTGATTGGGTCATTTATTTTTCTGGTGTTGAGCTGGAGGAGTTGCTTGTATATTTTTGAGATTAATCCTTTGTCTGTTGCTTCATTTGCTATTATTTTCTCCCAATCTGAGGGTTGTCTTTTCACCTTGCTTATAGTTTCCTTTGCTGTGCAAAAGCTTTTAAGTTTCATTAGGTCCCATTTGTTTATTTTTGCTTTTGTTTCTAATATCCTGGGATGTGGGTCATAGAGGATCCTGCTGTGATTTATGTCACAGAGTGTTTTGCCTATGTTCTCCTCTAGGAGTTTTATAGTTTCTGGTCTTACATTTAGATCTTTAATCCATTTTGAATTTATTTTTGTGTATGGTGTTAGAAAGTGTTCTAGTTTCATTCTTTTACAAGTGGTTGACCAATTTTCCCAGCACCACTTGTTAAAGAGGCTATCTTTTTTCCATTGTATATCCTTGCCTCCTTTGTCGAAGACAAGGTGACCATATGCTCGTGGATTTATCTCTGGGCTTTCTATTCTGATCCATTGATCTATATATCTGTCTTTGTGCCAATACCATACTGTCTTGATGACTGTGGCTTTGTAGTATAGTCTGAGGTCAGGCAGGTTGATTCCTCCGGTTCCATTCTTCTTTCTCAAGATTACTTTGGCTATTCGACGTTTTTTGTATTTCCATACAAATTGTGAAATTATTTGTTCTAGTTCTGTGAAAAATACCGTTGGCAGCTTGATAGGGATTGCATTGAATCTGTAGATTGCTTTGGGTAGTATGGCCATTTTGACAATGTTGATTCTTCCAATCCATGAACACGGTATATTTCTCCATCTGTTTGTGTCCTCTTTGATTTCTTTCATCAGTGATTTATAGTTTTCTATGTATAAGTCTTTTGTTTCTTTAGGTAGATATATTCCTAAGTATTTTATTCTTTTTGTTGCAATGGTGAATGGTATTGTTTCCTTAATTTCTCTTTCTGTTTTCTCATTGTTAGTGTATAAGAATGCAAGAGATTTCTGTGTGTTAGTTTTATATCCTGCAACTTTACTATATTCGTTGATTAGCTCTAGTAATTTTCTGGTAGAGTCTTTAGGGTTTTCTATGTAGAGGATCATGTCATCTGCAAACAGTGAGAGTTTCACTTCTTCTTTTCCTATCTGGATTCCTTTTACTTCTTTTTCTGCCCTGATTGCTGTGGCCAACACTTCCAAAACTATGTTGAATAGAAGTGGTGAGAGTGGGCGCCCTTGTCTTGTTCCTGATTTTAGGGGAAATGCTTTCAATTTTTCGCCATTGAGGGTAATGCTTGCTGTGGGTTTGTCACATATAGCTTTTATTATGTTGAGGTATGTTCCTTCTATTCCTGCTTTCTGGAGAGTTTTAATCATAAATGGATGTTGAATTTTGTCAAAGGCTTTTTCTGCATCTATTGAGATAATCATATGGTTTTTATCTTTCAATTTGTTAATGTGGTGTATCACATTGATTGATTTGCGGATATTAAAGAATCCTTGCATTCCTGGGATAAAGCCCACTTGGTCATGGTGTATGATTTTTTTAATATGTTGATGGATTCTGTTTGCTAGTATTTTGTTAAGGATTTTTGCATCTATGTTCATCAGTGATATTGGCCTGTAGTTTTCTTTTTTTGTGGTATCTTTGTCTGGTTTTGGAATTAAGGTGATGGTGGCCTCATAGAATGAGTTTGGAAGTTTACCTTCTTCTGCTATTTTCTGGAAGAGTTTGAGTAAGATAGGTGTTAGCTCTTCTTTGAACTTTTGGTAGAATTCAGCTGTGAAGCCATCTGGTCCTGGGCTTTTGTTTGCCCAGCGGGCATTTTCTTCTACCCCCAAGTCCAGGCACCTGGCAGGCTGAGTTGAGGATCCTGAAGGGAGGGGAGGTGATGTCAGGGGAAGCAAGGGACTATAAAGTGGAAGCAAAGGGCTATAAAGTCAGCTGACACAGTGCTTAATGGAAAGTGCAGAGGGAAGGGAGGCCAGGAGCCAAAATGATTCTAGGCCACGAGGCTGATAACAGGTCCAGCCACAGGTGGCAAGAAAAGTCAGGAGGAGACACTTGAGGCACAGGCAGGGGAGAGAGGAGGATAGAGAGCTCTGGGAGAAGCATGATTGAGACTGAGGCTCAGCCAGATGAGGAGGGGTGCCCTGGGCAGCTGTAGGAAGGACCTGGGGCCAGGTCCTTGGCTCTGAGAGGGGATGACATAGGAAGAACTGAGGACGCAGGTCAGGGACTTGGGAAACTCTTTGTGTCAGGTCTTTGAGGGAAAGGAAAGATTCCAGGCCATGGGGCAAAGAACCCACACAGAGGTAGAAGGGAAGCCAGTAAAGCAAAGGAAGCAAGGAAATGAGACAGAGGTGTGAGTCATCCCACACCCAGGATTGCAAAAATATGGGGACAGGATGATGCTGGGGTCTGTACTGGTTCTCTGGAAAAACCTCTAGGGTCATCATTCTGCAGGACCATCCTGGTGACCAGCCTGAAGGACCCAGGACCAACTGCCTACGCCTTGCCTGCCTAGAGGGTCTGACGTAGAAATGAAGCCACGAAGTCCCCTAGAGTGAAGGACAAGGATGCTGGTATGCTGTGCTCTCTACCAAGGTTAGTTAGCTCTAGACTCAGATAAAGCAGGTGTCATCTTGGGAATCGCAAGGAGTTTGGGCACTCTATACCAAGGGTGCTGGGATTTGGTGGGGGGTGGTGTCAGTTCATGGACTCAGTCCTGGGGAGCAGACCCAAAGCCTGTAGGATATGCAGATGGGAGATGGGAGGTGGAGGCAAACCTCTGTTCCTTCTTACTCACCCCAAGGCACCACCTACAGTTGATGTGGGCGGCATCTCAGAACTGTGTCTGCCTCCTTGGTGAGTGAACAAGGAAGTTTTGGCTCAGGGAAGTTGGTCAATGTCACTCAAGGGCTGAGCAGGCCCAGGAATGTCCCAGTTCTTAAGACAGCCCCGGATGGTGAAATCCAGGGGATTGTCTCTAAATCTGAAAAAGAATGAGTTGGAACTGCCCCAACACAGGCCTGGGCCTGACCTACCATCTCACGGGCCTGTCTGCTGATTGCCAGCACACACAGTGCTTCCCTGGACTCAAACTTCCAGCATCAGAAAAGGCCAGGTGTGCAGTGGCAGGTTGGGGGCTGCAGGGCAGCACAGAGACCTCTTCTCCTGGGGCTGAGGCTGCTGCCCCCTCTGGTGACCGGCCCTCCTCCTCAGCTGGCACACGAGGCTGCCGGTGCCCTGTGCGTCCTTGACTCCTGCCACAGGTATTTTCAGTGGAGACAGGACCCTTTACTTCCTCCAAGCCATTTCCACCCCATGGGATGGGGAAACCACGGCACGCCCTGAGGAGGTGACCAGAGACAGAGCACGTGGGGCTGAGCCCCTTCCCAGAGGCTCACACCCTCCAGACAGTGCAGATTCCTCAGGGTGGCAAGAAGGCCGTGACGCTTAGAGCTTTGAGATGCTGCCCAAGAAACAGGGCACAGGTGTGTGCTGTTCCTCAGCCACAAAACTTTGTCCTTCCTTCCCCGTATCCCAGAGCCTCAGGAGAAGCCTGGGGCAGAGATGAGGAGGAGGATGACCTTAGAGATGGAAAGCTCCCTCCTTCCACCTTCTTTCCTTCCTCTTGAAGCATCATCCCTCACACAGCACCCCAACTAGACCACTGTGGCCCCCAGTCTTGACTGGATAGGGCCCTGGCCCTTGGGGAGCTCCGGTAGACCGTGGCGCCATCAGGAAGGAGGGCAGGTAGCTCGTGGGAAGCAGACAAGCTTGGCATCCCAGTTAGGTGAGTATCAGGTGTGTGGGTGGCAGGCAGTCAGGGTGTGTCCATGCGGCTCGTGACCGAGCACAGAGATTCGGTTTGCATTTTTCCGAATATTTTGATGTCTGTTCAGGATGAGAAAGTTTCTGTATATCTGTGTGTGTGTATATATATATGGAAAGTTTCCACATCCCTCCATTCCAGCTCACGGCTCTAACACAGGGAGAAAATTTCTAAGAATTCCCGCCCTCCCCGCCCCTGTAAACCCGTGCCCCAAATTAATCTTTCAAATTCCCCAAGAAGCACCCAAACTGTTACCCCAGGAATAGCCGTTCTACACTAAGCAACCTCTAGCTCCATGTCTGAGAATGCCCAACACATAAATTGGACATTGCTAGAAACACTAGAGTGGGCTCCTCTGGTGGCCCACTGGTAGAGAATCTGCCCGCCAATTCACAAGACTCGGGTTCCATCCCTGAGTGGGGAAGATCCCCTGGAGGAGGAAATGGCAGCCCACTTCAGTGCTCTCGCCTGGAGAATCCCATGGGCAGAGGAGTCTGGCGGGCTACAGTCCATGGGGTCACAAAGAGCCGCACACAACGTGGCTGCTAGACAACAATAAACTCTGAAATCTAAGCACATGAAAACCAGCTGCTCTAATGTCAGTTTGTCTTGAGTCCACAAGTCTGTCCTCCCTAGATTCAGTCTCTTCCCCAAACAACCAGGGATTCAGATGAGACAGTGGTCCCCAGGTCTACCAAGCCTGAACCCTTTCCTTGTGTCACCAGCTGACCACGTGGGACCCTGAGGACAGAGCTAATGTCCTCACTGTGTGCACGACTCAGGGCCTGGAGGATGGACCTAAGACCAGAGGAGGTGCTGATGATGGACCCAGGCTTCCAGACAAGGGTTTCCTTCTCACTCCAAGGTCCACAGCTCACTCACCTGGTGCCAGGAATGGCTCCCCACAGAGTTCTTTGACCTGCGGAATTGCCCGAACCCATGCCTCCTGGAAGCCCCCATCCAGAACCTCGGGATTACTCATGCTGGTCTTGAAGTAACCGTGCTTGATCCTAGCCACCTTTACCCCAAAGGTGGTAGGGAGCTCCCTGCTCGAGGTCAAGAGGCAGAGAGGCAAGGCATTCAGAATCTCAGGAAACAAACAGAAAACAATAGAGTCTCAGTTCAGAGTGGAGCGGGATAAGCTTGAAAGTTTGCGGAGTTGTGAAGTGTAGCAGCCAGGGAGAGAAAATTGATGATGATGGTACTGTTTTTATATAGAGCTTGAATAATTTGTGAAATAGTTTATTTATAGGGGCTTATCAACTCTGTGTGTGTGTTAGTTGCTCAGTCGTGTCTGACCCTTTGCAATTCCGTGGACTGTAGCCCGCCAGGCTTCTCTGTCCATGGAATTCTCCAGGCAAGAATATTGGAGTGGGTTGCCATTCTCTTCTCCAGGGGATCTTCCTGACCCAGGGATTGAACCTGGGTCTCCTGCATTGCAGATGGATTCTTTATGGGCTGAGCCACCAGGGAAGTCCCTTATCAATTCTAAATCCTACCAACAGTGATGCAAGGCACCACTTATAAGCGATCTCCTCCTATTCTCTGCACATGTATTCAATTATCAGTTTGCCGGTATCACCTCCTTCATACTCCTCAGCTCCCTCTCCCCCCTTTCCTGCTCTACCCACTACCTGGCCGTCTGCCAGCTGCGTTATTGCAACTGTCCCCTAAGGAGCCCCTCCCTGCCTGTGGTCTCGGCTCCCCCACATTCAAAGCCACGCCTTGCTCTAGAGGCTGATTTGGCTATTTTAACTCTCCTGATTAAATCTCTTCTGTGGGGTTCCGTTGCCATCAGAAAGATGGTCCCCAGCCTTTCCAGGGCCTACATCTTTCTACAAGCCCACCCATGCCCACCTGCCCCTGGTGGATCCCACAGCTTAGGCCGCCCACAGTCACACATTGAGCTAGGCATACGCTGACACCACTCCCGCATCCTGAAGCCTTCCTGCCCTACTTTGCCTGGTTGCCAGGGTCTCAAGTTCACTTCTTCAGTCCTCAGTTCAGACCCTTATCTCCTGAACCCTCACCTCATTTCACTGGCTACCAAAGCTACCTACCTTTGCTAACTTAGTCACAAGCAGCAAAAAAGATGATAATGGCATTACTGTATCTTTTTCCTTTCTCAGCAGTCAGACACTTTAGGCAAAGAGCCAAATCTTGAACCGGGAACACTTTTTGAGGACTCAGAAGTGCCCAAGAAGTATCTGTTGATTCGCATTAAGTGTTCCATGCTCCCCTTCGAGGGCTCCCTGAAGCTGAATATTGCAGGGGTTATGGACATGGGCTCTGCAGCCAAGTAATCCAGGTTCCAGTTGTGCCTCAGATACTTTCTGAGTGTGGGCCCACATCAAAGGTGGCGAGTGGTTGAAGCAAACTCTGTAGTCCTGGAGCCCATTCTGACATCCGAAACTTAGAAAGGTGCTTCCCAATGAAACCTACACAGAGCAAGAGAGAGGGGTTGGAAGGTCCGTGAAGAAAGGAAACCCCTGTAAAAGTTGACACCCACCCAGAGGCACAGAAGTGGGGAACAAGGGAGGGTCTCCGTGCCAAGCCAATACCTGAGGGACTCTGAGAAGGCCTCCATGCTGTTCTTGAACGTGAAGGAGCCTCCAGCCAAGAGGCTCAACTGGTCCATGATGCTGGAAGCATTGACCACATGGCCCCCTGCCTTCGGCACCAAGGACAGCTGGCTCAGGGTCACCTCGATCACCCCCAGCACATTGACCTCTAGCAACTACGCAAAGCCCTGTTTGGTCAGCCACTCATTGGGTGCGCTGAGTGTGCGAATGCTAGCATTATTCCCCAGACCTCAGAGTCCTGGGAAGAGTGAGGGCAACAGTGTGCTGGGCCCAGGAGAGAGGGCACGGCCGTGGTGCCAAGTCACCTTCCAGCTGAGATTTTTAACTGAGTCAGCAACAACGGGCCAGGAGGTGGAAGGGACCAGCGTTCAGCAGAGGAAAAGAGGGTGTGGCGGCTGCAGGACTGCCAGGGCTTGCATGTTCTTTGAGCTCTTGGAAGGCAGGGAAGGTCCTACTCTTTTTTCTGCCCATCCGTAGGCAATAAGCCCCTTTATTAAGGTCACAGACAGAGTTTGGGAAAATAGAGTGATGCTCACAAATATCAGAGGAGAGAGACGGACTGGGAGAGAGGAATGGTAAGAAACAGAAATGAAGGGGAAACTAGAGAAGAGAAAAAGGAAATGAATGAAAAAAGAGATGCAAAAAAACCCCAAAAACTATGAATAATCACTTTCTGCAAGCTGGTTGGGAAAGACACAGTTGAAAACCCCAGATGGGAGAATTTAGAGAGCAGGCCTGCACTGCACATCAGGAGACGAGCTTTGAAACAACTGCACCAATTCCTAGGCAGTATCAAGGCTTTGAAAATCAAAACACCTTGGGGATCTTCCCAGTAAATGAACAAACACAAATAAATCTGAATGGTATCTCTGTTCCCCACATGCTCCTTCACCCACTCGGAGGCCGCAGCGATGCTCTCTGTCTTGGTGACGTCCAGGATCACCGTCTGCAGCCTGTCTGATGTCTGGTTCCTCAGCTGCTCGGCCCCCTGCTCCATCAGACACGCAGCCAGGACCCTCAAGCCTCGCAGGTCCAGCTGCTGGGCCAGGAGGTTCCCAAAGCCTGAGTCACAGCCTGTGATGAAGACGAACTTGTCCTGGAGGTGGCTCACCACCTGCCTCTCCCGGTACCAGCGCAGGAGGTAGTAGAGGCCCCCGAGGACCGCCAGGTGCAGCCACATGGCTTTGCAGAGGACAGTGTCTAAAGGCTCCAGTTGAACTAGACTTCCAGCACACTCTGCCATGGAGCACTCAGATATCCTCCTGTTCATACTGGAGTCCCTTCTGATCTAGATTTTATAGTTCAAACTGTCTGTGCTCATGTCAGCTCCACTCAGTAAATGCTTGCTTCTGTTACATTCCAAATGATTCAAGTCAATGCATCTTTTAAAAAAAAAAGTATTTATTTTTTTATTTGGCTATGGCAGGTCTTAGTTGCAGCATGCAGGATCTCCGTTGCATTGTGTGAACTCTTTCAGTGAGAACGTGGACCTGTAGATGTGCCTGGTGGCCTTCAGTAGCTGTGGCCCCCAGGCTTAGTTGTTCCACAGCATGTGGGATCTTAATTCCCCAACCAGGGATTTAACTTGCATCCCCTGCACTGCAAGGCAGATCCTTAACCACTGAAACACCAGGGAAATCCGAAGTCAATGCTTTTTTAAGTATGTAATATTAAAACATACTGTTCAATGGCATAAAATTCCCCAAGGTCTCTATAAGCTCATTTTTATAATCAGGAAGGTGAACTAAGAGGACTAGAAGATACCTCCCACTTCAGTTGCATTCAGTCAAGAAATCTGTATGACTTTGTACAAATGCCTTCTCCGCTCAGTCCATACTCAGACCATCATGAGGGGAGAGGACACACAGTCAGTGTGTCTGGAAGCACTGGGACATCAGGG
>CM035294.1:52077538-52096005 GCA_020226075.1 Hydropotes inermis | reverse complement strand
GGAGGTGGCTCACCACCTGCCTCTCCCGGTACCAGCGCAGGAGGTAGTAGAGGCCCCCGAGGACCGCCAGGTGCAGCCACATGGCTTTTACGGGACAGACACACACAGCCTGGGGTGAATAGAGTCTGGTCAGTGCTCAGACAGGAGGAATTAAGAATATGCACCAGGCTGGTTGGCCTGGAGGCTCAGACTCTCTGGCATGGACTTCTCAAGACGCTCCTGCTCCCCATCTTCAGTGAATGTGACTGACTAAGATCCCAGGGCTTGCTTTTGGTGCTCTCGACCCACTCCTCATCGACACCGTTGCATTCCCCACACAGAACCTTAAGGATGACAATTCTTCTCCCAGCCCCACTTTCCTGCTCCTCCCACTTCTCCCTGCTTCACCTCTGCCTCAGTCCTCACACACCCACACACACATTAGATGCTCTGCATCCCAGATTTCATGGCTCACAAGCAAATTGTTCCCTTTTTCTTACTGAAGCCTGTGACCTGGGTCCCCCAGGCTATTTTACATTACAGGAGGCTTTTTCTAATGAAGAGTCGTATGATGGGATACACTTGGAATCAAGACACACATGACTTCAAAGCCCAGCTCTGCCGCCAACTAGCTACGTGACCTTGGCAGGTGCTTAGCCTCTGACCAGGTTTCCTCTCTGGCTCAGCTCACAGACGTCCCTCCTGAAAGACTAAGTCCCCTCAGCCTCTCTACGATTAGAAGGAGAAGGCAAAAGGGAATAAGGTCTCTCCTGATACAGTGGCTCTCTGGACCAGAAAGGTGTTCAGAAGAGCAGTGGGCGTGTCTGAGGCAAAGAGGGGACCCGAAGGGAGTGAGGGGACACGGGCGATGGTGAGACTCTCGCAGATGCTGGGACCGGGTTGGAAGGACTCACTCAAAGCTGCTCTAAGAGGTGTTCCCCGCCAGTCGGTGCCCTGGGCATCTCCCCACCACCCACGTTTATCACAGCTTTGACAACGAAACAGATGCCCCCGGAGCCCATCCCGGCAGCCAGGAAACAGAGAGAAGGACAGATGCAGCCTCTAGTGGTCGCTGCCACCTGCAGGGTGCTGACTGCCTCCTGAAGGGAGTTGTCCCTCTGGTGGGAGTCGGCAGCGGTAATGGAAAGGATGGCCCTGCAGAAAGCAGCCTCTGCCTGCTTCCTGGGTGACCAGCAGGACCCTCCTACAGGAGCTCCCCAAAGGGTGAGGAAGGAGAAAGCCAGGATGGAGGACGGTGCCCTGGAAACCATCAGGAAGCCAGGGGGACATGCAAGTCTTATACACAAACTAACCCTGCTAAGGGTTAAGGCGGTGGTTTCTCCACTTGGAAGAAAAAGGAGATTTTCTTCTTTGACCATGAATTCCTACGGGTCCATGCAACAGCCCCATCCCAGTCCTCACACCATCATCTTCCCTTTTCCATATGAAAGTCATACGATGACTTGTGGGGTTTCAGGCGCTTCAAACTCCTGCTCCAGGAGGGTACAATGACAGGCAGGTCGGGAGAGAGCAGTAAGAGGCAGGAGCTGGGGTGTCACTCACCTGGGATCTGCAGGGCCCAGAACAAGAAATCTCTGAGGCAGTTCTGTCAGGGAGACTCACTGACAACAATCTCTGCATCTTATGTCCTCGGAGGGGTAGCTGGGCCAGATTCCAGGGCCGAACCTCTGACCCACATGTAACCCAGTGCTGACGCACGTACCCCTTGGCGTAGCCCCAGAGCATCTCAGGAGGCACCACTGTCAAGCTAAGGCCTGTTCTACACGCGGGACAGGTCCTCTGAGCTGGTGGAGGTGGAGGGAACAAGTGGAGGAGCAGGAAGGGGTAGGGAGTGAGGGCAGACTGCACAAGCTTGTTCCCAGGCCCGCTGTTGAAGTGGAGATTCTAAAATGTGGAGACAGGTCAGTGTGTTTCGGTGATTGGAGGGGTTGGGGAGTCAGTGACCCCATGCAACTCACAAAAGCCAGGACAGCCCAGGGAAAGAGTGACCGCACCTTCCCTCTGGCACTCCTGTGAATCTTCATAGCATGGTTCCTGCCCCTGAATATGTCCATCAGACCAGACCCGGTTCCCTCCTCAAGGAAGGCGGCCTGGAAAAAGGAGGAATGGGGCTCTGCCGAGGGCCCAGCCTGAGAATGTGACCTGGTGTGCACTGCAATTTTTTTCCAATGCATTTGTTGTTCTGCCTTGCCCGTGAGTCACAGTCCCCAGAGTTGGCCATGGAACTTATCTCAATGCAGCCCTGCAACCCTCAACCCCTTGTAGGACCAGCAAGGAGGGTCAGGGTTGGTAACCTCACAGGTCCTCTGACATTCTGTAGAGGATTGCTGGAGATCAGTCCAGACCTCCTGAACACAAACCCTCAGGGCATAAAGTGAATTAGTGATGCTTGACTTGATTTCAGTTGGTTTGGTAGGTCGGGAGGTGTGTATGTGTGTAAATAAGTATATGAAAATCTGGGGTTTTCAGATCAAGCAAGAAGCTCTACGTTTGCATTGAGGAGGAGAACATGGATCGACCTTGAGGGGTTGGCACACTACAGCCTGAAGGATTCAGAGATCCTTGAGGATCCTCCTGCTCACGTTCATCTCTTCAGCAGTCCCCTCTCATGACACCAAACCATTAAAACAGGTTTGAGTTTCAGGGGTCCTGCAGCATCTGACCTCACTCTCTTTGCTTGAAAATCGCGATATTGTTCTATAATGTAAGGTTCCCCTAAACACGCCATAGTCTCAATTTTGAACAAAAAGAAATAAAAATTCAGTTTTTTAGTTGACTCTTGGAGAAGTCCCTCCCACTCCAATTTGCCCCCAGTGCAGATATCTGTATGACTTTGTACAAATGCCTTCTCCGCTCAGTCCATACTCAGACCATCATGAGAGGAGAGGACACACAGTCAGTGTGTCTGGAAGCACTGGGACATCAGGGAGATTCCTGCCCTGCACATAGTAGGTGCTCAGTAGGCGTCAGCAGAAGACATAAGACCGGGCTCCGGGTGTGACTCCCACGCTCCTCCGTTGGAGGGTGGGGGAAGGGGATCTGGGCTGGGGGACCCAGCAGGTGGCAAAGGATGGAGGGTAGTGACTCTATAGGAGGCTACAGACGGAAGACTGCAGGGCGGGCTCCTGTGAGAGGGGGGCCGCGTGTCCCAGGGGAGGGCTTGGGCCCTGCCTCTCCCTCACAGACCTCTCCTGTTTGTCCATCCTTGTGTTAACCTGGGACCCCCGGTCATGTGATAAGCCCCAGACAGACACATTAGCCCCTCGCTTCTGCGGACAAAGGGGTGACCTCACCTCCTTCTTCAGATCCTCCTCAGGTCGCCCCACGCACCCCTACACCTCCGCGAGGTCACCTGACTCTTCTCTCAGAGACGCACACCCAGCGCTGCCCAAGGCCGTGGTCAGTCACTGGGCCTGGGTAAAGTTTTCACCTTTTATTTTAAGGAAAATATCATCAACGGACATGCATGTTTTCAAGACAAAACAAGAATTGGTTTCTGTGTCCCCCGATTGGAGACACCGTTTTCCAGCCAAGATTGGCTGAGTCGTCACCTGGGCTCAGGCGGGTGTCAGGCGGGTGGTCATCCTCCACACACACCCCTGACTGCAAGGATCTTTAGGGAAGAAGGGCTTTCATCTCCCACGTGCATTGCAGTGGGAGCGCAGACTGGCCAGGTCCAAGGCACAGCTGGAAGAGGTGGGCAGGGGCAGAGGGTGGGGGCCTGGACCCTCCCAGCTGCTCAGCCCTCCCTTAAGTGTGGATTCCTTGAGCTCGCAGGAGGACAGTAAGGCTCAG
The DNA here is from genome assembly GCA_020226075.1 of Hydropotes inermis. Classification (NCBI taxonomy): domain Eukaryota; kingdom Metazoa; phylum Chordata; class Mammalia; order Artiodactyla; family Cervidae; genus Hydropotes; species Hydropotes inermis. The sequence goes on along the minus strand of CM035294.1, from coordinate 52,092,210 downwards.
AGCCTTGAGAGGCTGATGATGGAACAGGACACAGAGGAGAGCCACTGCTCTCAGCTTCTCACCACAAAGCTTGTTTCTTCCTGATATCCCTGAGTGCTAAGTAATGTCCCAAGAGGAGGCTGGGGAGGAGGTGGGAGTGAGGTGGGGTGGCGTCCTGGTGACACCCGTCCTGCAGAGCTCTGCTCTCCACTGTATCTCCCTCCCCCAACGCATCCTCTCCCCACTCTGTACGTGATACCCCCTACAATGCACCCCAGTCTTGGCTTACAGGGCCCTAGCAGGTTGGGGGTTATTCCAGCACACCATGAGATCCACCAGGAAGCTGGGCAGGTAGCTCATGGGGAGGTAGATCAACTTGGCGTCCCAGCCAGGTGAGTATCGGGTTCGGGGATGGCAGGCGGTCAGGGCGTGCTCCATGCAGTCTGTCACCAAGGACAGATCCTCGCAGCAGGTTGTCTCCAACAGGTCGCATGATTTCAAGACTGTCCAGAATGAGAAAGAATCCAGATATATTTTGACCTCCGTCATTTCTGACTTAGGGATCAACTTATGGAGCAATGTTCTTAAGAATCCCTAGACCACCTAACTTGAATCAACCTACATTCTCAGATGAGCGCCCCAATTCTTACCCCAGGAGCAATGGTTCCACACAAAGTCACCTCTAATTCCATTCCTGAGAATATCAGGACTACATAAACTGCAGGTGTCTATCAACAATAAATCTGAGGACATGAAAACCAGCTATTCTAATGCCAGCTTGCCATGACTACACAGGTTTTCCCCTCTCCAGCTTCAGTGTCCTCCCCAGATAATAAGCGGTTCAGGGAGACAGTGGTCCCCATGTCTACCAAGCCTGGAGACTTTGCCTACATCACCAGGTGATTACATGGAACCCTGGGGACAGAGCCCACGTCCCCACTGTGTGGGTGACTCAGAGCCTGGAGGATGGACACGATACTGAAGGAAGCGCTAATGACCGACCCAGGCTTCCAGACAGGCTTTGCCTCTCTCCCCAGGGTCCACAGCCCACTCACAGTTAGCCAAGAACTTCTCTCCATAGAGTTCCTTGATCTCTGGGCTGGCCTGATTCCAAGATGCCTGGAGACCCTGAGAAAGTGCCTTAGAGCTGGTCACAGTGGTCTTGAAATAACCAGGCTCGATCATAACCACCTTCACCCCAAAGTAGGAGAGCTCCCTCCTGCAAGCAAACAGGCAGAGGGGCAAGGATTTCAGAGGTCTTTCAACATCAACACAAAAACACACCCCAAATTAGTAAGAGACCAAGAAAGACTGCGGTGGGATAGCAGAAAACACTGGGAGGTTGTGAAGTACAGAAAGCCAAAGGGAGAAGTCTAATGATGCTGTTATTCTGAATAGAGTTTGAATATTTTTCCAAATATTTTGTACACATGTGCCTATACCTGTAAATCCTACAAATTGTGTTCCAAGGTACCACTTAAGTACCATCTCCTAATATTCCCCCCACATCTAATTGGTCACCAACCTTTTTCTATTTTTGTCTTCTCCATACTCCTCAATTTCCTCTCTTCCTCTCCTAACTGGTCTACTTCCTGGCCATCTATCATCTGGACTGTTGGAACTGTCCCCTGAATATCATCTCTTTACCTCAATACCCCCTTCCCCAACATTTGGAGCTATCTTCAGCCCTGCAGAAGGTAGGGTCTCTACTACTTATATGATTAATTGGTTCGCTTGATTAATTGCTTCCCTGAGGTTACACTGCCTACAAGGTTCCCCCTACCTAATATTATAGCAGCAATAAATGTGGCACATGCTGTAGCCAATTATATCAGTGACAATTCTGCCTCACATTCAGACTGTGGGATGGCATCCAGGCCAAAGTAAGTTCATTCAAACTCTACAGTCATGGAGCCCATCCTGACATCAAGAACTTAGGAAGGAGCTTGCCAAGGAGTGCCTGCCAAGGTAAGAGAGACAATTACAGAAAAAAGAGCTCCAGTCAGTGATGAAGGGAACACTGTGAAAGGCTCCCCCAGAAGCACAGAGGCAGGAGGACCAAGGTGGGCAGTCTGTCCCAGACCAGCACCTGAGGGAGTCCGAGAAGGCCTCCACGCCGTATTTGGACATGCAATAGCCTCCACCAAAGAGGGCCACCCGGCCCATGACGCTGGACACGTTGACCACACGGCCCCTCGCCTTCCGCACCAGGGGCAGCACACTCAGGGTCACATCAATCAGCCCCAACAGGTTCACGTCCAGAATCTTCATGAAGTCCTGTTTGGTCAGCCACTCGTTGGGTGCCGTGGGCATGGAGATGCCGGCATTATTCACCAGACCCCAGAGTCCTGGGAACAGTGAAGGCAAGAGGGCACCGCTGTGCTGGGCCCAGCAGTGAGGACCCCGTCATGGCGCCAAGTCTCCTTCCGACCCGGGAGGACGTTAGGAGAGAGGCCGCGGGGGAGCGGCTGGAGCAGAGACGACCATGCTCCTGGGGATCTGGGGAGACCAGACCCTGCGAGCGGTGGGAGGACAGAGGGCGCCTCCCTCCTGACGCCGTCTTCACAGCCCACCCCTGCCTGGCGACAAGGGGCCAGAGCTGACGAAGGCGGGCACTGAGCTTCAGAAGATGGAGTGAGTCTATAGTCTGGATCTGAGCATGGGACTGTGAGTCTTCACGATCCGTGTTGCCTTTGCAGACATTATAAATATTCCTCTGACTTTTCAGATTTTCTGAGTGTTCAACAGCTAGTATGAAAGAAAGAGAGGAAAGCAGAGAGAAATAATGAGGAATGGAGGGAAAGAGAGGAAGGGAGGAGAAAACATAAGAGACAAAGATAAAAAGGTGAATGAAGGTTAAAGGCAGATTGGTTGAGGAAAAGAGACCTGAAGTCCCAGGTTTGGGGGAACTGGCTATAGGCGTGGAGCTGACCTGTAGGGCCTGGCCTTGAAGCACCTGCATCAGTACTGAGTTACATTCCTACAAAAATTTGGGAATTCAGTGGGTAGGTTTGCAGGAGAAGCCATGTTTCCCCAAATCAGAAATACACCTTTTTCCCAGGAAAATCTACCCTCTCCCTTCCACAGGAGGCCACTCTGGCCCCAGTCCCCTCAGATCACCGGTTGCCCAGCTTCGTAGGAACCTGTCTGTGAGACACAAAGACACATCAAGAAATTAAAGGCTTATCAACTCACAGAACTCAGGGAAGAGCAGCAGGGTCAGGGCATTTGGGAGCAGGTGTTGGGGTGAACGACAGAATTAGTCCCTCCACCGCTCAGCGCCAAGCCTGCCCCTGTAGGAATGGGTATTCCTCATTGTTTGACCAAAAATCAAATTAGTACCCGTGGTTAGAGCTTAGGCAATTGGGTAGAGAGAAGTCTACCTAGACGTCATTTATGTTCAAGGCAGTGAATAAAATATGGGAACCAATTACATTCATACCATAAGGTAATCTTCATGAAGTAGAGCTATTCTAAAGAATACAATATTCTCAATCATTATTTATTATGTTTTTGAACGCATTTTTGTTACCTCTAAAATTGTTCACCTTCTTTCACTGGAAAATTAGGAAAGAGACTATGTCCAAAATGTAATATCATGTATGTCAAAATGTTATCAGCACTCATCTGTGGCTGGTAGGATTTGGGGTGATTTGGTTTTCGTCCACATACTTTTCCCACTGTCTACCATGTCATGTTTAAAATCTGTATTTAGATAAATTAAAGTTCTCTCCTTCTCCCATAAAACACAGGCACAACTGTAGTACCACAAAGAGACACATCACACATAGAGAAAAACAAAAAATTAAAAAAAAGAGAACGTGACCCCACAGTAGTTTTCAGGCCTTCCTTAGACAACTCCTGAAAGTTCATATCAGCACCGAAAATGGGTGACATTGAACCTCAAGTAGCCGGGCTATGGGTCACCAGCAAGAGCATGTCTAGGTGCTGAGAACACAGCCCAGCTCCAGCTCTGCCCACAGCCACCCATGCAGCCTTCCAGCCAGAGTCCACCTCTCCACCGCTCCCCGAGAAAGTCCATCCTGATTACCCTGGTCACACCGTAAGAGAGCCAGACTTTGGCTGAGAGAGGAGGGGACACCAGACAGGGAGTCTTCAAGGACACAGTCTCATCAGGGAAATCTCTCCCCCAAACGACAGAGCCTCAAGGTCAGGAGGTGGGGGTGTGGTGTGGCAGAGTTTTGACTGGTCACCTGGGAGAGGTGAAGAAGGCAGGTGGATTTCAAGTCACAGAAACAGCTTGGAATGTTCCCCAGAGAGCTGACAGCAGGACTTCCCTCACACAGAGAGAAGAAATAAACAAACAAGAAATCCGGGTGTTACCTCTGTCCCCCACACGCTCCTTCACCCACTCAGAGGCCGCAGCGACGCTCTCTGTCTTGGTGACGTCCAGGATCACCGTCTGCAGCCTGTCTGATGTCTGGTTCCTCAGCTGCTCGGCCCCCTGCTCCGTCAGACACCCAGCCAGGACCCTCAGGCCTCGCAGGTCCAGCTGCCTGGCCAGCAGGTTCCCGAAGCCCGAGTCACAGCCCGTGATGAAGACGAACTTGTCCCGGAGGTGGCTCACCACCTGCCTCTCCCGGTACCAGCGCAGGAGGTAGTAGAGGCCCCCGAGGACCGCCAGGTGCAGCCACATGGCTTTTACGGGACAGACACACAGCCTGGGGTGAATAGAGTCTGGCTAGTAAACGGGCAGGAGGAATTAGGAACACACAGGATTATGGTTGGCCAACCAGCTTCCATGCTTTCTGGCATGGAAAGATTTTCCAGTTTACCCTCTTCAGTCAGTATTACTGACTTGAACCCCAAAGCATACTCTTGTCGCTGGCCAAAATCTTGGCTCTCTCTGTCCACAGAAGCCGAATGAAAAATACAGACAGAGTTTAGAGGAAATAGAAACACGGCTTTCATTCTCAGCCAGTGGAGAGGGGAACACAGTAGGCTCATGTCTCAAGTACTGTGCCCTCCCATCCCACTCCATGAGGAGTGTACTGCTGCTAAGGCACTTCAGTCATGTCAGACTCTGTGCGACCCCATAGACGGCAGCCCACCAGGCTCCCCCGTCCCTGGGATTCTCCAGGCAAGAACACTGGAGTGGGTTGCCATTTCCTTCTCCAATGCATGAAAGTGAAAAGTGAAAGTGAAGTTGCTCAGTTGTGTCTGACTCTTTGTGACCCCGTGGACTGCAGCCCACCAGGCTCTCCGCCCATAGGATTCTCCAGGCAAGAGCACTGGAGTGGGGTGCCATTGTCTTCTCCGATGAGGAGTGTAGGGGCTTACATAAGGCAAAGGGCTCACAGTCAGGAGTCACTGATGAGGAACAAAGGTGATAGGATCTTGATTTCCTCCTCTTCAATTATTTCAAAGATAGTCATAAAGTAGCGTCAGCAACCCAGTAATTGAGTCTGGCAGTTTGGCGGCTCTGCGGCCTTCTTTCTGATATGGAACTACAGGGGGAAGGATGTTTTAAGGGTAAACAGCAAGTAGGAGATGTATTTAGCATAGAGTCAAAGGAGAACATGTGAACTGTAGCTCCTAATGAGTCAGGGGGCAGAAAAGCAAACTTAGTTACAGACATAGAGGGTTAGAAACAGTTAAAGTGAAAAAAAAAAAGCTAGGAATGTTGAGGCCTGCTCACTGTTCTCTTTATCTTCTTTGTTGTCAGGAAAGGAAGAGAGAAAAACCCATTCCTCTTTTTTCCCCTCTCACGACAACACTCTTTGGTACAGTTAGCCCATTTCTAACCTAAGCCATTATATTTTCCACCCAACTTCTTAAGGATGACAATAGTTTTCCCAACCACCTAAGCCTGGTCCTCCCTATCCTCCCGGTTTCCCTCTCCCCAATTCTCCCCTCTCCACCCCCTCCTCCATACATTAGAACCCTTACATCTCCGGTTTCATGGTTCACAACTATCTATATACGAAAAGAATACAATCAATCTGATTTCGGTATTGACCATCTGGTGATGTCCATGGGTAGAGTCGTCTCTTGTGTTGCTGGAAGAGGGTGTTTGCTGTGACCAGTGCGTTCTCTTGGCAAAGCTCTGTTAGCGTTTGTCCTGCTTCATTGTGTAGTCCAAGGCCAGATTTGCCTGTCACTCCATGTATCTCTCGAATTTCTACTTTTGCATTCCTCTCTCCTGTGATGAAAAGCACGTCTTTTTTGGGTGTTCGTTCTAGAAGGTCCTGTAGGTCTTCATAGAACCATTCAAGTTCACCTTCTTCAGCATTTCTAGCTGGGGCATAGACTTGAATTACTGTGATATCGGATGGTTTGCCTTGGAAACGAACAGAGTCCATTCTGTCGTTTTTGAGATTGCACCCAAGCACTGCATTTCAGACTCTTGTGTTGACTATCAGGGTGGGGCCATGCCCAGTAAGAAGCCTCCTGCTGGGAAAGACTGACTGAGGGGAAGCTGGGTCATGTTCTGATGGGGGGGCCAGGCCCAGTAAATCTGCCATCCACTTTTCCGTTGATGGGTGGGGCTCCGTTCTTTCCCTTTTGTTTGACCTGAGACCGAAGTGTGGTGATGTAATGAAGTTAATGGTGACCTCCTTCTAAAGGTCCCACGCCCACACTGCTGCAGTCAGCAGCCTCGACGCTGCAGCAGGCCAGCGCCGACCCACACCTCCGCCGGACACTTGCAGACCAATCTGGGTCAGTCTCTTGTGGGGTCACTGCTCCTCTCTCCTGGGTCCTGGTGCGCACAAGGTTTTGTTTGTGCCCTCCAATCTGTGTCCCCAGTCCTGTGTATGTTCTGGTGGCACTATATAATCGTTAGATCTGGGCTTATAGAAAATAAGTCTCAAGTGACCAAGACAAAACATTGCAGAAAAAAATTTTTGTCCTTTTTTCCTTCCTGAGAGCCCTGGACTCCTTATCAATCTACCTAAGAATTAATGCTCTCACCATGACACTAAAGACATCAACCACATGGCCCTTCACCTTCTGCACCAGGGGCGGAAGACTCAGGGTCATGTCAGTCATCCCCAGCAGGTTCATGTCCAAAATCTTCACAAAGTCCTATTTGCTCAACCGCTGGTTGGGTGCAGTTGGCGTGGAGATGCTGGCAACATTCACCAGACCCCAGAGTCCTGGGAAGAGAGAGGGTGCGAGGGATACACTGTGCTGGGCCAGGAGAGAGGACCCGTCTTGGTGCCAAGTCACCTTCCTATCCAGGGAGGACTTTAGGAGAGAGGCTGCAGAGTGGGCGGCTGGAGCAGAGACCCCCATGCTCCTGAGGGTTGGGGAGACCAGACCCTGAAAGCAATGGGAAGACAGGAGATGTGCCTCTGTCCTGACTCTGTCTTCAAGGCCCAGCCCTCTGCCTGGTGACAAGGGGCAAGAACCCCAGATAGGATGAAAGTGGGGGATGAAGATGAGGAAACCTAGTGAGTCCAAAATCTGGCACTCGGAGGGTGACGTTCTGGCTTTCCACAGTTCATGTTGTCTTTGCAGTCCTGATAAATATTCCCCTGCATTTTCAGATTATCTGACAACCTTCAGGACTGAGTGCACAACACCTAATATGAGGGAAAGAGAGGAAAACCTAGAGAGATGATGAAGATGGGAGAGGAAGAAAAGAAATCTTGGATAAAAGATAGAAACAAAAAGATGAGTAAAATCTGAGTGCAGATTGGTTTGGTAGAACAGACTTGACATCTCAGGTTTGGGGAACTTGTTGACAAGACTGGTGTTGAACTCTAGGTCTGGCCTTGAAATAGCCACATCAAAACTGAGCTTACACCTACAGGAATCTGGGGATTCAAGCGTAGTCTGTCAGGGGCACACACCTGCCTCTATTAACCTGCCTCTCCCAGAATCAATTTACACTTTGACCCAGAAAAATCTACCCTCTCCTCCCACCCACAGGAGGCCACTCTGCCCCTTTACCCACAGTTCACAGGTCACCAGATTCATGGAACCTGTTTGCGAAACACAAAGACAATACCAAGAGCTTAAAGACTAATCAACTAACAGAATTCAGAGCCAAGATCAAAGTCATGGGAGTTGGATACAAGCTGTTGGAATTATTAACACACAAATTTAGTCCATGTGCTGCACCGTTCCAAGCCTGCACTTGGAGGAATGTATATCCTCCCACCATATCTGACCAATGATCAAATTAAGTCATGTGATTAGAGTGTAGCAAAGTGGGTAGAAAGTTTACCAAGACATCATTTATGCTGAATACAGTAAATAACATGTGGGAACCAATTCCATTCATGCCATGATGTACCTGTGACTAAGCAGTGCTATTCTAAAGTGTATAACATTCTTAATCATTATTTATTTTGTTTTGAAGAAACTTCTGTTCTGTGTAAAATTGTTTGCCTTCTCGATGGAAAATTAGACTAAATTTACAGGCAAAATGTAACATGGATGTACAAAAGGTTATCAGTTCATATCTCTGGGTGGTGTGATTGGTGTGACCGTAGTTTTTAATCTGTGTACTTTTCCTATTTTCCACAATAAGCATGTTTTACATGTATTCTAGAATGAAGAAAACTATAGTTCTTTCTTACTCTCTCATGTTATGGCAGCACTGTGGTAAAACACACACACACACACAAAGAGCAAAACAAAAAGAGAGAGAAAGTGACCCCGTCGTAGTTTTCTGGCCTCCTTCAGTGAGGGCCAGAGGCACAGTGTCATCACTGAAATTGGGTGACACTGACCCCTGAGCAGGATGACTACGGGTCACCAGCAAGGTCATGTTCAAGTGCTGAGAACACTGCCCAGCTCCAGCCTTGCCCCCAGCCAGCCATGGCCCTTCCGACCAGAATCTCCTCCAGGAAGTCCACCCTGATCACCCTGTTCACTCAACTTCAAGAAACTCAGACCTTCTGCTGGGTGGGGGGGGGGACACCAGACAGGAAGTCCGCAAGGCACATTCCCATCAGGGAAAGCTCTCCCCCAAACTACAGAGCCTCTAGGTCAGGAGGTGAGGGTGGGGGAGGGAAGAGGCTCATCTGGCCAGCTGAGTGAGGTGAAGAAGGCAGGTAGGACCCCACGCCCTGAGAAAACCTTGGAATCTTCTGCCGGGAGCTGTCACATGGACTCCGCTTCACAGAGACAGGAACCATCTGTCCCACACACACTCCTTCACCCACGGGGCTGCTGCAGCATTGCTCTCTGTCTTTGTGATGTGGCGGATCCCCTTCTCTGGTCTGTCTGATGTCTGGTTCCTCAGCTGCTCAGCCCCAGACTCCATCAAACACGCACTCCAGGACCCTCAGGCCTTGCAGGTCCAGCTGCCTGGCCAGCAGGTTCCCGAAGCCCAAGCCACAGCCCGTGATGAAGATGAACTTGTCCTGGAGTTGGCTCACCATCTGCCTCACCTGGTACCAGGTCAGTCACATGGCTTTGCAGGGGACAGACAGCCAGAGGCTGCAGTGAAGCTAGAATCTGGCTGGTGTTCAGACAGAAGGATTTAAGAACACATGATATTGGGTAGCCCTTCAAGCTCCAGGCCATCTGGCATGGAGTCCTCAGGCTTACCTTGTTCATTTTCTTTGGTGACTATTAATAATTATTAATAATTCTGGCCCCAATACTTGTTTTTATCTTTTCAATGCACTTGACCCATTTCTACCAGATACCTTTGCACTTGCAAAACAACCCTTTAAGGATGACAGTAGTTTATACAACCTCATTTTCCTGGTTTTCCTACTCCTCTTTATTTCATTCCAGCCACAACTCCCCTCCCCACCCCTACTCCCACACATACAGAACCCTTACGTCCCAGATTTCATGGATCACAACCATCTTCTTACATTTATTTTATTTACCTATCAGACCTGGATCTCCTAGTTCTTATAAAAGGAACACAGTGAAATCCAGTCACCTGACTTCAAACCCAGCTCTGCTGCCGTCTAGCTGTGGGACATTAGGTAGCTGGCTTAGCCTCTGGCCTGGCTTCCTCCTCTGGCTCAGCTCACAGAATTTCCCTCCTGAAAGGCTGAGTCCCCTCAGCCTCTCTAGGATTGGAAGGAGAAGGCAAAGGAGAATAAGGTCTCTCCTGTTAACAGCGGTTCTTTGGACCAGAAATGTGTTCAGAAGAGCAGTGGGAGTGTCTGAGGCAAAGAGGGGCCACGAAGGGGGTGACGGGACACAGGCGATGAGGAGACTCTCCCGGATGCTGGGACGGGTGTGTGCGGGACTCACACAGAGCTGCTCCCACAGTTTGAGAGGGTGACAGGCCGGAGGGCAAGGGGTCCCCAAACGGAGGAAATAGGCTGCAAGTGTCAGACATCTTTTCTCTCTTTCCTAAGTGGCAGGAGGAAGCAAGCTAGTGTTATATTTTTTCCCCTTCTCTATGCACATTTAAGAAGAGGTTTCTCTTGAAACTCTGTGTCGCCATAATGACACCTGCTTCCACCTGAACATCACTTTTTTCAAACCTTGAGCTAACCAATGCATTTTTCTTATGGAAATGTTTGTTTTAAGCTATGTTAATGTGCTATGTGTAAATAAATGGGGAAATAAATGAAAAAAAAAGGAAAAAGTGTGCTATGTGTTTACCCTGGACTGTGTCTTCAAGTCGGTTCCCCCTAAAGGCTCAGAACCCACTTGACAAACCAGTATGTCATACCCATACCTTGTTCTCCTAATCTATGTTAATGAAACTATATATTTGTATGGAAATTGCCTTTCTTCAAGATTACTGTCAGCCATTTTTTGCCCTTGGATGACTCACCTGGTGCCATTCTCTGAGTTTTGAGACATTTCCTTTCTTTAATTAGCAGACTGCTATTATCTACTTAACATCTAGCTAAAGACTAGCAGCAGGGCACTCTTTCTGCCGCCTTCTGATGTCTATGTCAGAAGCTTTCACTATCTCTTTTATACTCTAATAAAACTTTATTACACAAAAGCTCTGAGCGATCAAGTCTCGTCTCTGGCCCGGGATTGAATTCTTCTCCTCCAGAGGCCGAGAATCTTGGTGTCTTTCGTGGTTCAGCAGCAACCTTTCAAATTGTTCCCCTTTTACCCCAAGAAGATGTCTTGCTCACGGACATGGGTGCCTGGACCCATTGGCTCCTCCCCCTCTGCGCTCAGACCCCGCCCAACCCAGCACCACAGCCAGAGTCCTGACCAGTCAGACACTGAGAAAAGGCGGTCGGAACTCCGAGAAACATTAGCTGGAATGCTAACTCTTCCAAGCAGTGATATCTGTAAACCACAATGATGGAAAGAAATTAGCTCAGTTTGTATGAGGGTGAGGGTGGAGAGACTGAGGGAGCTGACCACTCAGGAGACTGAAGGAAGGTCCCGAGACTGGAGCCCAGAACTGCTGTGCATGGAGGAGTTCGCTGGGAGGCGGAGGATACCATCCAGGAGCGGGGCTGGGCCACGAGGGGTGCGGAGCCGGTGAGAGGGGCAGGGACAGAGGAGCCGGGGTCAGCGCCCTGGGCACCTCCTCACCGTCCACGTTTACTACAGCTCTGACTGCCAGGTGGGAAAGACGACAGGTCCTGGGTGGAAGGAGAGGCTTCCCCGAGGACACAGAAGCTCAGACGCCCCTGGAGCCCACCCCAGCAGCGAAGCACAGAGGAAGACAGATTCAGCCTTTAGTGGCCACCGTCTCCTGCAGGGAGCTGCCGGTCATCCTGAAAGCGGTTGCCCTTCAGGTGGCAGTCGGCAGCAGTGATGGAAAGGATGGTCCTGCAGAAATCAGCCTCTGCCTGCTTCTAGGTAACCAGCAGGACCCTCCTACAGGGGGTCCCCAAAGGGCGGTGAGGAAGAAGGCCAGGATGGAGGATGGTCCCCTGGAAACGATCAGGAAGCCAGGGCGACATGAAAGTAACCCTGCTACGGGAGAAGGCTGTGGTTTCTTACTTGGAGATTTTTTTTCTCAGTGGCCTCCAAAGCATCAACTGCACATTCCCTTGGGGCCACGCAGCAGAGTGGTGCCAGCCTCAGGGCATCTGTTCTGTGAGTCCTGAAAGTTACAGCCTGGCTTTGGGACCTGTCAGGAGCTCCATGCTACATTCCAAGTGGGGAAGACCACAGGAAGATCGGGAGAGACCCGAGACAAGGGGCTGGGGTGACTCACTCACCTGGGGGCTGCAGAGCCCACAGGAAGACATCTCTCAGGGCCCAGCCCATCAGGGAGATTCACTGACTAAAGTCTCTGCACCTTTGACCCTGGGAGGTGCAGCTGGGCCACATTCCAAGGCAGCAACTGCCAAGATTGCACGCTCGGGAGCAGCGTGCCGCCCCCTGGTGGCGCTCTCCCAGTTTCAGGAGGTCCACAGTCAAGACAGGGCAGTCCACACCCATCCCCTGCTCTCCTCCCAGGACGAGCGAGCCCTCTGAAGAGAGAGGCTTAGGAAACAACGTGGGGCTGGAAGGGGCCACGAGTGAGGACTAACTGTGTGACCTCGTTCCCAGCCCTACCTGCCTGCTGTCTGCCTACGGGAGAGAGCACTCAAAATAGACAGACTAACCCTGTCTACACGTCCTAAGGGTCTGATTCTGGGAGGAGATGGTGTTTGCGGTGGGGAGCCACTGAACCTGTTCCCCAAAACCACCAGCACTGCCAAGGGGAGGCGGAGAGAGACTGACTTGTGGCTGCTGCGTGGAGTCTGGCACGGGTTCCAGCCCCTGATCACGTCCTTCAGACCAGACCTGGCTCTGCCCCCAAGGAAGGCAGCCTGGAAGGAGGAGGACTGGGAATCCGCTGAGCGTCCAGCCTGAAGACTCAGCTGGTGTGCACTGCACTTCTTTGTCAATGCATTTGATGTTCAGCCTTGTCTGGGTTAGAGCCCACCACAGATCTGGGTTAGATCTGGGTGACACAGATCCAGCAGCTGGCCACGGAACCCATCTCAGTGCAGCCCTGCGTGCCCCAACCCCTGGTGGACCAGCAAGGAGGGTCAGGGCTTTATAACCTCACAAGCCCTCTGACATTCTGGAAAGGATTCCAGGGGGTGATTTCAAACCTCCTGAACACACACCCCCAAGGCATAAAGTGAACCAAAGATGCTTCATTTGATTTCATTTGGTTTGCTGAGACTGGTACTATTCGTGTGTGTCATAAGTAATAATCTGAAAATCAAGCACCTTCAGTTTAACCATGAAGCCCTAGCAAGCATTCTCGTAGGTGAACTTTTCAAATGAAATTTTACAGGAAAAATAATTAATGGAAATTCTTGTTTCCAAGATGGATCAAAACCTGGTTTCTGTGTCCAAACCTGCCAAGGCCACTGAACTGGCACCCAGGCTATTGGATCAGGCTGGTGGACACCCTCCACGGTCAATAGACACCTTCAGGGGAGAGCGGCTTTTATCCCCCTGCCCATGATTTCCGTCCTGGGGAAGAGGGAGATAGGACATGGGAAAGATTCCTCTGGAACGATGGGCAGAGCCAAAGCACAGGGGACTGAAGCCCCCAGTGTCTCATGTCCTCGCCACGGTATGGCTTTTCACAGCCGATGTGGGTCATAACACACAAGGGACAAAATGGAAACATGATCAGCTGACACCAGCTCCTCGGGGACAATTTGTCTCTTTCTTCCTACTTTCCACGAGTCCTTAAGCAATGACCCAGGCAAAGCTTGGGGATTGGGTGGGGAGTGAGGTGGAATGTGTGTTCTGGCTCCATGAGAATTCCCCTGTCCACTCTATTTCCCTCCCTCCTTGTGTCCTCTCCCCACCCACGACCCAACTCCTGCCTACCATGCACCCCACTCTTGGGTTACAGGGCCTTAGCAGGCAAAGGGGAACACCAGCACACCATGAGACCCACCAGGACGCTGGGCAGGTAGCTCATGGGGAGACAGAGCAACTTGGCATCCCAGCCAGCTGACTTTCTGCTGCGGGGATGGCAGGTGGTCAGGGCGTGTTCCATGCAGTTGGTCACCAAGGACAGATTTCCAGCCCACGGCGCCTTCAGAAAATCCATTGCCTTCATGACTGTCCAGAAGGAGACACCATCCTCATTATTCTCATTTTCCAGCCCTCCCACTTCCAGATCAACTTGACTTCCCAATAGCTCTGTTCTTTTCCAAAATCATGGTCTATATCATATCAGTAGATTTCACTGCAATATGTCCTAGCATTTAGCAAAAATACGCTTCCACACTAAGTTAGTGCCCTCTAGTACATTTCCAAGAAATATGTATACTACATACTGGAGATCTCTACCCACCCTAGAAATAGAGGCACCCGAAAAAAGGTGGTACTAACATGAGTTTGCCATGATTCCAGGGGTGTATCCCTCTGTGGCATCAGTCTCCTTTCCAAATTAAAAGGGTTTCCGACGAGAAACTGTTCTCTAGATCTACCAAGCCTCGATCCTTCATTTCTATCACCAGTTGACCAAAGAGATACCTTGGGGATGAGCTTATATCTCCACTGTGCATGTAACTCAGAGCATGGAGGTTGGAACTGAGACTGGAGGAGGTACTAATGATGCATTTCTGAATATTTTTCCAAAGCCCACAGCTTACTCACAGTCAGCAAGAAAGTTGTCTCCATAGAGTTCCTGGATCTCTGGGCTGGCATGATCCCATGATGCCTGGACGTTTCCATTAAACACCTCATCTTGGGTCATATAGATCAGGAAGTAACCGGGCTCAATCATAGCCACCTTCACTCCGAAGTAGCAGAGCTCCTGTCTGTGGACAGGACGAGGGGCAAGGACTTGAGAGGTTGTGCAAGCA
>CM035294.1:52028026-52052538 GCA_020226075.1 Hydropotes inermis | reverse complement strand
AGGAGGTAGTAGAGGCCCCCGAGGACCGCCAGGTGCAGCCACATGGCTTTTATGGGACAGACACAGCCTGGGGTGAATAGAGTCTGGCTAGTAAATGGGCAGGAGGAATTAGGAACATGCATGATGATGCTTGGCCAACCAGGTTCCAGGCTCTCTGGCATGGAGTTACCAAGATTTTCCTGTTCACTGTCTTCAGTAAGTATGACTGACTCTGACCTCAGCGCATGCTCTTTGGTATGCTTACATCATTTCTAATGGATGTCACTGCATTTTAAACACAAACCCTTAAGGATGACAGTACTTTTCCCAGCCTCACTTTCCGAATCCTCCCTGTTCCCTTGGCCCACCCCTCCACTCTCCACCCTCACACTTACCCCCACAGATTAGAACCCTTACATCCAGGCTTCATGGTTCACAGCTAAATTCTTCCCTTTTTCATACTGAAGGCTATGACCTGGGTCTTCCAGATCTAGTGGAGATTCTTACAAGGGAATACATCTTATAAGGGAAGACACACGTGCTTTCGAACCCAGTTCTGCTGCCAACTAGCTGCGTGACCTTGGCAGCTGGCTCGGCCTCTGACCTGGGTTCCTCCTCTGGCTCAGCTCCCAGAAGTCCCTCCTGAAAGACTAAGTCCCCGCAGCCTCTCCAGGATTAGAAGGAGAAGGCAAAGGAGAATAAGGTCTCAGCTGGTTGCCTGGACCAGAAAGGTGTTCAGAAGAGCAGTGGGGGCGTCTGAGGCAAAGAGAGGGGACACGAAGGGAATGAGGGGACACGGGCGATGGTGAGACCCTCCCAGATGCTGGAAGGTCACAGACAGCTGCTGGAACAGGTGTTCCCCTTTCACTGTGTGCAGACGCCCTGCCCGCAGCTCTGGGTGCCCGGCGCTGCTGGCCTCTCCCTTCGGTGCTCAAACCCTGCCCTGCCCGGCGACACACACAGAACTCAGACCACGCAGACACTGAGAAGAGACTGATTTGAACCGTGGCATCATTAACTGGGATGCTAACTTCCCTCCAGGCGGGGAGGGCTGCAGAGCCAATCATTGGAAAGCAGTTAGTTCACTTTGTGTGAGGGTGACGGTGGGGAGGAGGAGCGAGCTGCCCACTCCGGAGACTGAAGGAAGGGCCTGAGACTGGACCCCAGAGCAGCTGGGCCTGGAGCGGCTTTCTCCATGGGGGCGAGGATACCATCCAGGAACAGGGCTGGAATTCTGAGTGGGGCGCCTCTGTCCTGGCACCCCTGCAGCCTCTGATGGATGGGGCTCCAGTCCCTGTTCAAGTCCCCAACGGGACCTGTTCCACTCCTCAGGGGAAAAACCATCACCCTCAGGAGGCCAGTGAGGCATGCTGCGGCTCCCAGGGTCTCTTGAGGAGAAAGACTTCTTTGTCGATGTGGTTCTCCCTCACGGTGACTGGCTCCCAAGTTGTAACCCTACAAGAAGCATGCATGGGTGGTTTGTGTTTCAGAAAGTCCTGGCAGAAACCAGAGTCCCACCCAGTCCACCATTCCCTGACTTCTGGAGAGGATTCCTGGAGGTGGGCCAAACCTCTTGAACATCTTTTCCTTCGGGCTTCAGCAGTCTTTGGGGGAAGAGAAATGACAGGCATCAAATAGTTCCAGGTGAAGCCGGAAGCAACGGTTTAGTGTTCCTGAACCTAGGGGGACTGTGCTTGTCCTGGGTGCTAGACAACTGCTGCCTCGGAGCCCCGGAGAGCAAGGGTTGAGGCTCATCATCTTCTATTTCCAGAACCTGGCAGTGTTTGGCATCTGACAGAAATGAATGAACCTTTACCACGACATCCTCTTCCTCTCTCCTTTTCCCCCTGCATTTCTGACCTTGTCTGATAAGATGAAATCCCCCAAAGCCTCCATCTCCCTCATGTTTATTATAAATGAGGGAATGCAGAAGGCCTCAGCAGTACCTCTCCACTCAAGCTCTGCAGGAGTCTAAGCATCCTTATGTTGTCTTCAAAAGCGTGAAACTTTAGGAAGGTCAGGTCTCAGGAAGCCTCGGGGAATTTGAGGGGAATTTCTGTCCAGCACACATTAGGTCCTCAAAACGAGTTACTAGGGGGCTTGCCTGGTGGATCAGACGGTTAAGAATCTACCTGCAATGCAGGAGACCCAGGTTGGATCCCTAGGTTGGGAAGATCCTCTGGAGAAGGGAATGGCTACCCACTCCAGTATTCTTGCCTGGAGAATTCCATGGACAGAGGAGCCTGGCAGGTTACAGTCCATGGGGTCTCAAAGAGTCAGACAGGACTGAGCAACTAACACATACACACAAGTTAACAGAAACTGAATAA
Organism: Hydropotes inermis; assembly: GCA_020226075.1. NCBI lineage: Eukaryota > Metazoa > Chordata > Mammalia > Artiodactyla > Cervidae > Hydropotes > Hydropotes inermis. The sequence goes on along the minus strand of CM035294.1, from coordinate 52,050,229 downwards.
ATATGCCATCAGCCAGGGATTGTCAGAACACCTACAGAGACCCCAGGAAGGTGCTTCGGGTCAGGAGGTGGGGGAATCTGAGGGAGGAAGAGAAGCAAGGGTCAGGATGGACAAGTGAATGCGGGGAATGCTGAGGCATTCCAGGAGTCTGCTGGGCGGGGCTGGTTTCCCTGGAGGAATGGTACCCGGGGCCCTGCTGGTCTCTGTCTGTCTCCAAGCTTCCTCTTCCTTAGACTAACGTGCATACCCCCACACACATTTTCTTGGGAAACCACGAGAGGAAACGGCTGTCCTTCATCTTGTGAAAGGATAAGGGCTGGGAGCAAAGGCAAGTCACTTCCCCTTTCTCACATCCTTCCACAGATCAAACCACTCTTCTCTCAGCCTCCATAAAGGGGGCTTCTCCCCGACTCAGGTAATGTCCCAGAACTCCCAGGGCTGAGTCCCCTCCTTGGAAGCGTCGGCCCTGCACCGCTGTTTTTTATTCTAGCCTTCATCCATGAGAAGGCTAGACCAAGGAATGACCACTCTTCCAGGGTGGTCATTGTTAACCTGGACATCATGGACCCCTTGGAGCATCCAAGGAAGGCTCCAAGCCCCATAGAAATGACTTCACACAACAGACAGGGTTTGGTATGCACTTTTCCCTGAGTTCACAGACCATCCAAAGCCATTAGGTGCCAGCATCCAGCTCAAAAATCCTTATAGTGAGAGTTTACTGAATTACTAGCAGCGTGACTCGGGCAAGTTGTTGAATCTCTCTTTGCCTCCGTTTGTCTACACAGAACCCACCTCTTTAAGTTGTGAGGATTAAATGAAGTGGTTGCAACTGGCAAATGAAAAGGCAGCAGCTGTGAGCTGTAACCGTTACCACAACTCTCCTTTGGCGAGTCTATGGCACTGAGGGCTCTTGACCCTCTGTGTAAGAAACACATTGTCGCAGGACAACTAAATAGAAGAGGATGGTGGTGTTGAGCCAGTTTGCTGCTGCTGCTGCTGCTGCTAAGTCGCTTCAGTTGTGTCTGACTCTGTGCGAGCCCACAGACGGCAGCCCACCAGGCTCCTCTGTCATGGGATTCTCCAGGCAAGAATACTGGAGTGGGTTGCCATTTCCTTCTCCGGTTGAGTCAATTTAGAGGGGGAAAAAATGGGTAGTGTTGGTGGGAACGTGGAGAGGTTCTCGGTCAATTCCATTAAAAAAGGATTTTCCAAGAAGTGGAAAAGGGGGCATGCTTATGCCAGACACTTTACATATACAATGTTATGTATCTCATACAATAATCCTGCAAGGAAGCACCGTCATCTTTGTTTATACATAAAAGTGTAGGCTCAGGAAGATAAAGTGACTTGCCCAAAGTCACACAGCTACTTACCGGTGGGACAAGGTGTCAAAGCTAGGTCTGGTCCCCAAGCTAGGGTTCTCTCTACCATCTCTAGAATGAGTGAGGGAGCAAGAGGAACTGAGCAGAGCCAGGATCCGGTCGCTGGGCCACATCCATCACTGGGGAGCCTGGGGAGCCCCTGACTTGACAAGGCTGCCTCCCTGGCATGGGGAAGCCACTGCAGGGAGGCAGAGCAACTTCCAAGCCGGCTCTTGCCTCCTGCACTCAGTGACCTTCAGGAAGCTCAGGTTGGGGAGGGAAGTGCAGTTGATGCCAAACTCCTCTGCCTTGACCTGTCCACAATCCACCTGGCCTCGCGCACAGTCGGGTCCTTGGCCACACAGGCCGGGCAAGCGGGGCGATTCCTGGGACAGCTCGCACTCGCCCCTTTCTCCAGTGTCCAGACACAAGCCCCTGGCTCCCTCCCGACCCTGATCTGTGCCTCCCGACAGCTCCTTCCTGGTACCTTCCTTCCTTTCTGATTGTTGATTACAATGTCTTGTCTCCGTATTTTTGAAAAAGGGGGGAGGGGAGGGAGGCGGTTGGGAGGGGAGAGAGGAAGAGCAAATTTCCAGGAATTGTTTGGTTGCCGCTGCTCTTCTTGCTTGGAGCGAAGCTGTGTGCTGCCCCCTCCTCCTGCCCGGCTGGAGAGAAGCCTGGGCTCCGCCGCTCCCTCTCCCCGCCTTCCAGTCTCTCTTTCCAGCTGCCTCCTCCCTCCTAAGAAAAACACCCACAAGAAAACCGCAGCGCCATCGCTTATTCCTTCCTGCGGGAGCAGCTTTCCCTCTGGGGCTCTGCCAGCAGGAACCACCACATTTCCTCTTGCTGAAATTACCACAGTTGGGTGATGGGATGGGGGAGGGGACTGGGGAGCAGCTGGAGGTGAGGAACCAAGGGGTGATGTCTGCATGTGGGAGGGGAGAGGTCCTTGACAGAAGATCGGAGACCTGGGAGTGAGCCACTCAAAGGCAATCCTGAGGGCAAAGGAAACGACCACAGATCAATATGTGTGGTCCACGTGGAGAGAACAGAAGCCAGAACTAAATAAAGTCCTTCTGGAGGATGTTCAGTCCAGTGGAGCCTCCATCTGTGCGGGTCAAAGGCACCGAGAAGGAAGTGAAAATTCTCAGAAGGTTCCTTACTGAAAAGAGGTAGCCCATAGGATAGAAACTGAGATCCTAAACAGAGAGAGTAGAACTGTCTGAAAAATAAAAGTAAATCTCGTACTAGGGACTTCCCTGGCAGTTCAGTGGTTAGAAATGGGCACTTTCACTGCCAGAGCCTGGGTTTTGATCCCTGGTCAGGAAACAAAGATCCCACAAGCCACATCACATGGCGAATACACACACACACACGCCCCGCATTTTATGTTTTTTAATCATTTTCTTCCTGCCTTTTAAAAAATAGTTTATTTATTTACTTATTGCTTCCCAGGTGGTGCCAGGGGTAAAGAATCTAGTTGTTAATGCAGGAGACATAGAGACTCAGGTTCGATCCCTGAGTCGGGAAGATCCCCTGGAGTAGGACATAGCGATCTGTTCCAGTGTTCTTGCTTGGAAAATTCCATGGACAGAGGAGCCTGGAGGGCTAGGCTATGGGGTCGCAAGGAGTCGGACATGATGGAGAGAACGTACTTATTTATTTGTTTGTTTCTGGCTGTGCTGGGTCTTCGTTCCTTCTCTGGCTTTTCTCTAGTTGCAGAGAGCGAGGCCCACTCTCCAGCTGCGGCGCGCAGACGTCTCCCGGCGGTGGCCGGCCTCGTTGCGGAGCACGGGCTCTTGGACACCCGGGGTCCAGCAGTTGCGGTTCGCGGGCTCTGGCGCACAGGCTCAGCAGTTGTGGTGCTTGGGCTTAGCTGCTCCACGGCGTGTGGGATCGTGAGAGACCAGGGATCGAACCCGTGTTCCTGCATTGGCGGCGGGCGGATTCTTTACCACTGAGCACCAGGGAAGCCCCCCAAACGCCACTCTGCATCGTCACAGCTCATCGTGACAGATTTCTGGACCTGGGAGTGATCTGATATGTGCGTGGACGTGTAACACAGTAACAAATATATATTTCGGCGGCGGCAGAGGTATGGGATGCGCCGCAGGAAGTGAATGGTTTTACCCAGAAGGCCTTGCACGGCCTCCCTCCTCCCAGGCCATTGCATTCATTTTGGCGGCCTTCTGCTGTATGCTGGCTGGCGCTGCTGCTAACTCCGCGTCATCTTCTTCGCCATTTAATCATAGCACTGGCTGAGAGGAAGACTGATTACAAGAATCCTGTAGACCAGTGTAATACCCCAACTCCTCTTGTCCTTCCAGAGTACCTCATCCATGCTTTTTTTTTTTTTCATGCTTTCTTCTGCGTCTTGTTTCTTTATGCAGCAGAGTGGTTTACACTGGGTCTCAATATGCCCCTCTTGGCATATCATATTTGGAAGTATATAAGTAGACCAATGATGAGTGGACCAGGACTCTATGATCCTACAACCATCATGAATGCAGATATTCTAGCATATCGTCAGAAAGAAGGATGGTGCAAATTAGCTTTTTATCTTCTAACCTTTTTTTTACTACCTGTGTGGGATGGCCTATGTTTTGGTGAGCTCTTAGAACAACACTCAGAAGAATTGGTCCAGTTAAGTGCATGCAAAAAACCACCAACGAATGGATTCTATCCAGCAAGATCCTGTTTTCAAGAGTGGCCTATGGAATCTGATCAGTTACTTAAAAAAATGATTCCTTAGTTTATAAACGTTTCCACATTTTTTTGCTTTTGGAAAGACTGTTTTCATATGTTATACTTAGATGAAGAATTTAAATGGAATTACATATAAATTAATATAAAATGATGCCTCTGGTGTTGACAGGTTGGAACTTGCCCTCCTTAAGGAACAGCCATAATCCCTTGAATGATTGCATTAATTATTGACTGTCCTTAGTCCATTGGAAGCTTTTGTTTATAGGCGCTTATACCAGTCCATCCTAAAGGAGATCAGTCCTGGGTGTTCATTGGAAGGACTGATGCTGAAGCTGAAACTCCAATACTTTGGCCACCTCATTTGAAGAGTTGACTCATTGGAAAAGACCCTGATGCTGGGAGGGATTGGGGGCAGGAGGAGAAGGGGATGACAGAAGATGAGATGGCTGGATGGCACCACGGAATCAATGGACATGAGTTTGAGTAAACTCCGGGAGTTAGTGATGGACAGGGAGGCCTGGCGTGCGTGCTGCGATTCATGGGGTCGCAAAGAGTCAGACACAACTGAGCGAACTGAACTGAACTGAAGGCTTATTTTGGTTTTATTGAAATGCCATTTAATTATAAATTAGCTGTAGATATCAGGTGCTTCTGATGAGCTGAAAATATGTATCTGACCTATGGGATACTTCATGGGTTTCCTTATCTATCATATAGGTGATTATATATGGATGCATCAAAAAAAAAAAAAGAGTGGGAATTTTTTTTTCCCTTTGGACTTGAAATACTATCCCTGTATACTGCATGAATTAGAGATTTTCTCATATTTCCACCAGAGTAATATACTTGCTTTAATTCTTAAGTATAAGTGAACATGATACAAAAATATATGCTGACTTACTTGTGAAGAATGCATTTAGCTATTTTAAATGTGTTTTAATTTGTGAGACTTTACTTATTAAGAAATTGGTTACCATACTTAATGTTATATTATGGTGACAAAGGTATTCTTAAGAATTTGTAAGTGCTTTAGATTTTCAAACCTGAATGAGAGAACATTGTGTAACCATCCAGCTGTTCCTTTAGTGCAATACAATAAAACTCTGAAATTAAAAAGAAAAAAAGAAATATATATTTTGTCTCTGCGTCCAGTTCCTCACACAGAGCTCCTAAAACCTTTGTAATTTCCTGAGAGATGAGAGCATCTTACACAGAATTCCCAGATTCCTTGGAAATTCCTGGGTGATAGGAATGTCTTTGTTCTAATGAGGTGACTCCTGGCCAGCTCCTGAATGGCTTCAGGATGGGGGTGCCCACCAGAAAGACCAAGCCTTGATTAGAAGCTTAGAACTTTCAGCCTCACTCCCACCATCCTCTGGAGAGAAGAATGGTGTTTGAGGCTAAATTACTAATCAGTCATGCCTATGTGACGATGCCTCCATAAAAATTCCTAAACTATGGGGTTCAAAGAGCTTCCTGTTTGGAGAACAACACATCCAAGTGCCAGGAGGATGGTGTATTTCAGGTCCATGGGGACAGACCTCACCCTGTGTACCTCTTTTTCTGGCTCTTGATTTATAGCCTTTACAATAAAACAGTAAACACAAGTAAATATTTTCCTGAGTTTTGTGAGTCATTCCACCAAATTATGAAAACTGGCAGGAGGGGGTTGTGGGAACCCCCAACTTTGTAGTCACATTGGATAGAAGTGTGGGTACCTAGAGGAACCCATTGCTTGCAACTGAACTAAGGGCAATCTTGTGAGCCCTTAAACCTGTGGAGTCTGACACTAATTCCAGGCAGTTGGTGTCAGAATTGAATTAAATTACAGAATAGCCAGTCGGAGAGTTGGAAAACCAGTTGGTGTTGGGGGGGAAACTCTACACATTTGGTGTCAGAAGTGTTGTGAGTAGAGAAACAGTTTGTCTAGAGAAATCTGTAAGAAAACTGAAAGGTTTAAAATATCCTTTTTCATGGAGATGGTTGGTGGTGATGGTGGCATTAAGTACATGCGGATGCACAGATGGCCAATAAACACATGAAAAAATGGTCACCATCACTCATTATTAGAGAAATGCAAATCAAAACTACAATGAGGTATTACCTCACACTGGTCAGAAAACCATCATCAAAAAATCTACAAACAATAAACGTTGGAGAGGATGTGGAGAAAAGGGAACCCTCTTGCACTGTTGGTGGGAATGCAATCTGATACAGCCACTATGAAGAATGGTATGGAGGTTATTTTTAAAAACTAGGAATAAAACTACTACATGACCCAACAGTGGTAAAGAATCTGCCTGCCAATGCAGGAGACACAGGAGATGTGGGTTCAATCCCTGGGTCAGGAAGATCCCCTAGAGGAGGAAATGGCAACCCACTCCAAAATTCTTGCCTGGAAAATTCCATGGACAGAGGAGCCTGGTGGGCTGCAGTCCACGGGGTCACAAAGAGTCAGACACGATTAAGTACTAAAATCCCAACATTGGGCATATACTGAGAAAGCCATAATTCCCACTATTGGAAATATACTGAGAAAACCACAATTCAAAAAGACACATGTACCTCAGAGTTCATTGCAGCATTATTTACAGTAGCCAGGACAGGGAAGCAACCAAGATGTCCATCAGCAATGAATGGATAAAGAAGTATTACTTAGCCAAAGAGTCAATTCCCCTCACTAGAGTCAATTCTAGTGAGGGGAATGAATCTATAGCCTGTTACACAGAGTGAAGTAAGTCAGAAAGAGAAAAACAAATATTGTATATTAATGTGTATTTATGGAATCTAGAAAAATGGTACTGATGACCCTATTTGCAGGGCAGGAATAGAGATGCAGACATAGAGACTGGACTTGTGGACACAGCCGGGGGTGGGGGGAGGAGAGGGTGAGAGATTTGAGAGAGCAGCATTGAAACGGATGCATTCCTGTAGGTAAAACAGATCGCTAGCAGAAGTCGCTGTGTAACACAGGGGGCTCAGCCTGGTGTTCTGTGCCATCCTAGAGGGGTGGGACAAGGTGGGTGTGGGGGCAGGTTCAGGATGGAGGAGGCAGGTGTGTCTTTATGGTGACGATGGTTGCATCAGCACATATGGTCACATTATTGTGCAGCAGAAACCAACACAACACTACAAAGCAATTATCTCCCAATTAAAAGTCAGAAAAGAATTTTTAAAAGTACATGTGAATGTACTTAACTCTACTGAACTATATACTTTAAAATAACCACAATGGTAAAGTTGATGTTATGTTTATTTTACCACAATTAAGAAGGTCAATTAGCAGACTTATTAAAAAAAAAACATTCTTTGAATGGATAAACAAAATGCGCTATATCCACACAATGGAATACTACTTAGCCATAAAAAGAATGGATACAAGCTACAGCACAGATGGATCTCAAAAATGTTATGCTAAGTGACATAAATTAATGAAGTTAGAACACTCCCTCACACCACACACACCCATATGCACATACAAGACTCAAAATGGCTTAAAGACAAGTATAAGACATGACATCATAAAATTCTTAGAAGAGAACATAGGCAAAACAGTTTCTGACATAAATTATAGCAATGTTTTCTTAGGTCAGTCTCCAATAAATACAGAAATAAAAATAGAATAGAAATAAACAAATGGAACCTAATCAAACTTATAAGCTTTGCACAGAAAGAGAAGCCAGAAACAAAATGAAAAGACAGCCTTGAGTGGGAGAAAGTATTCTTGCCAATGATGCAACCAACAGGGCCTAACTTCCAAAATATGAAAACAGTTCGTATAACTCAATAACAAAAAAATCAAAAAAATGAGCACAAGACTTAGACATTTCTCCAAAGAAGGCATACAAATGGTTGATAGGAACAGGAAAAGACGCTCAACATTGCTAGTCATCAGAGAAACGCAAATCAAATCTACAATGAGGTACCACCTCACACCAGTCAGAATGGCTGTTTTTTAAAAGTCTACAAATAATGAATTCTGGAGAGGATGTGGAAAAAAGGAACTCTTCTACACTCTCGGTGGGAAAGAAAGTTAGTGCAGCCACTACGGAAACCAGTATGAAGGTTCCCTAAAAAATTAAAATTAGAATTGCCATATGATCCCCTCCTGGGCATATCCAGAGAAACTTCTTTCAAAAAAGATGTATTCACTCCAATGTTCATAGTGGCACTATTTATAATAGCCAAAACATGGAAACAACCTAAATGTCCATCAACAGATAAATGGATAAAGAAAATGTGGAATACTAGTCAACCATAAAGACGAAGGAAATAATACCATCTGCAGCAACAAGGGTAAATCTGGGGATTATCAGACTAAGTCAGAGAAAGACAAACACCATATGATATCACTCAGATTGGACTCTAAAATATGACACAAATAACTTTATTTACAAAACAGACACACTCACAGACATAGAAAACAAATGTATGGTTACCGAAGGGGAAAGGTGGGGGGGGGGATAAATTAGGAGTTCGGGATTAGCAGATACAAACTATCATGTGTAAAATAGATAAGCAATAAGGTCTTACTGTATAGCATAGGAACTATATTCAATATCCTATAATAAACTATATAACCACTGGTGGTTCCCTGCAGGCGGAATGGGCTGGATCTCTGGTCGGGGAACCAAGGCTCTCTGTGCGGCATGGACCAAAAAGGAAGAATATGTATATATATAACTGAATCACTTTGCTATATACCAGAAACTAACATAACATTGGAAATCACTCATACTTCAATTTTAAAAATCTTTTAATATTATGCTAAGTGAAAAAGAGAAGACACAAAGGTCATACATTGTATGATTCAACTGATATTAATTATCTTTAATACATAAATGGCTTGCCAGGTGATGCTAGTCATACAGAATCCACCTGACAATGCAGGAGATGCAAGAGACCTGGGTCGATCACTGGGTCGGGAAGGTCCCCTGGAGGAGGAAATGGCAACCCACGCCAGTATACTTGCCTGCAAAATTCCATGGACAGAGGAGCCTGGTGGGCTACAGACCATGAGGTCACAAAGAGTCGGACACAACTGAGCAACCGGGCACAATACATCAAACCAGAGAGAAAGCAGAACAGTGGGCGCCAGCACTGAAGAGAGGGCAGACTTGGGAGTGCAGGCTTAACGGATGTGACAAAACTTTCTTCTGGGGTGATGAAAATATTTTGGAATTACATAGAGATAGTGGTTGCACAACAATGTGAATACTTAATGCCACTGAATTGCAAGCTTTAAAATATTAATATTGTCATAGGGATTTCACCTGGATTAATTTATGTATGTCCAATCCTCTCCAGCCAACACACCCGGGCCCCACAAAGCATGGGCTCTGCTCTCATGTCGATGCCGCTGTGTGGCTTGTGTGAGACAGGCAACATCTCTGGATAAGGAAGCCCATCCTCCCTCCCTACAAGGGTTCCTGGGGGATCAAATGGCTAACTGAGATGAAAAAGCTCAGCTGACACAAGATGCTCACCAAGAACACACGCCCGCCCGGGGCTCCGAGCCTTCCCCTCGGCTTGGAGGGAGAAAGAAGCCTGGTGTCTTATCTTCTCTCTCTCCTCCACACTTGGCTGGAGCAGTATGGAGCTTGGGGGCTGGAGAATGCTGTTCACCTGCCCCTCCCCATCCAGGAGTCTCCCTGAAGCTCAGCACAGTCTCCTCCACATTCAGTCTTACCTCTCCCTCCAGTCTCACCTCAGGTCACAGAATGAAGGCTGGGGGAATGGCAGGGTGGCCATTCAGCAGAAGGGCCAGAGTGACCACATCTGGATAATTTTCAGATTTACTTTAGCCCTCCTACCCCCATCCAGCTCTACTTCAGTAGGAGTCAAGACAGACAGGGGAGAGTGGGATTCCAATCCAGTTTATCAGTGGAAAATATATACCCATATAAAGCTTTAGCATGTCACTGTGATGGCCGTTGAATTCTCACAAGCACCCTCATCAGTAGCTGCGATTGTTGTCCCATTCTGCAGAGGAGAGCACTGAGGCTTAAAGAGGTTAAGTTCACCCAGCCACAGGAGTCTGGATTTTAATGTCTGCAGCCTGACTCCTCCCTGTCACCGCCACACTGGAACTTTTGCTGTGACTTCCCCTCTGACTGGATTGGGAGAAGGCAGGAAAAACCCCGACCCTCTCCCACAGAGCCTCAGCCAGTGATACTGCTTCCCGGATGAGAAGGGCGGCCCTGAAACCTGCAGCAGAGCCAGCTCCGCGGCCACAGTCCCTCCAGCCTCCCTGCCGCTCCCCACCGGCCCAGACCCGCCGGCCCTCCCCGACCGGAGGTGCTCTCCACAGGGAAGCTCAGGTGAGGGGCGCCGCTCTCGGGGAAGCAGGGCGTGGGGCCTGGAGGTGACTGGTTTTCCTGCATGGCCCACAGACGTCCCCCGGGATGGGGCGGAGGGCTGTGCGCGCGCGCGCGCGTGTGTGTGTGTGTCCCACACGCAAGGCCCAAATGGCGAGACACAGCAGGCGCCCCTGAGGAAGGCCCGCACAAAAGGGCCAAGCAGTGAAGCTCCGGCAGAGCAGCGGAGACGGAGCCCACCTCGGGGACTGGTTCCCGGGAAGAAAGCGGTTGGGCTCCGGCCTCTGCCAGCACGGAGACCCCTTAACAGAATATCTCTGTTCGTGCGTCCAAGCCAGCAGCGCGTTGCGTGCTATGTATTCACGGTTCGAACGCCACACTTGCCTTTCTTCCTCCTCAGGCTCAGGATCTTTCCCCAAACCCTCCCGGCCCCCGGGGCCTGTGAGCTGGGGCGCGAGGCTGCGGTCGAGGCCGCCCGCCTCGCTCCTCCAGCCGTGCCTTCTCCCCATCAGGCACTTGCCAGCCCTCATGTCGGCCACGTCGGGGCCCAGCCTGGCGCCCAGCGGGGACGCGGACGAGATCTACAACTGGACGGAGGCGCTGCTCTTCTTCAACCACAGCCTGCCCGAGTGCCACGTGGAGCTCAACGAGAACACGAAGCGCGTGGCGCTCTTCGTGGCCTACCTGACCCTCTTCGTGGTCGGGCTGGTGGAGAACCTGCTGGTGATCTGCGCCACGTGGCGCGGCGCGGCCGGCGCGGGGCCGCTGCGCCTCTACGTCCTCAACATGGCCATCGCCGACCTGGGCCTCGCCCTGTCCCTGCCCGCGTGGATGCTGGAGGTGGCGCTGGACTACACCTGGCTGTGGGGCGGCTTCTCCTGCCGCTTCACCCACTTCTTCTACTACGCCAACATGTACAGCAGCGTCTTCTTCCTGGCGTGCCTCAGCGTGGACCGCTACCTCGGCCTCGCGCGCGCCTCCGCCTGCGGGCCGCGCCGCCAGCCCCGCGCGCGCCGCGCCGTGTGCGCCGGCGTCTGGGTCCTCTCGGCCCTCGCCCCGCTGCCCGAGGTGGCGCACATCCGCCTGGTGGGCGGCTTCCAGCCCATGTGCGTCTTCACGGCGCCGCTGGAGACGCACGGCGCGTGGGCCGCGGCGGTGGCGCTGTCCAGCACCGTGCTGGGCTTCCTGCTGCCGCTGCCGCTCATCGCCGTCTTCGGCGCGCTGACGGCGCACCGGCTGCGGCGCGCGGGCCGGCGGCAGGGCGCGCTGCTGGGCGCCTACGTGGCGGTCTTCGCGGGCTGCTGGCTGCCCTACCACGTGGCCCGGCTCCTGCTCAGCCTGCACGGCGCGCGCCTCGCGCTGCACTGCCGGCTGGCCCGCCTGCTCTACTTCTTCTACGACGTCGTCGACTGCTTCTCCATGCTCCACTGCGTGCTCAACCCCGTCCTCTACAGCTTCCTCAGCCCCAGCTTCCGCGGCCGGCTGCTCGACGCCGTGGTCCGCTACCTCCCCAAGGCCCGGGCCAGGGAGGGCAGGCCGGCCTCCTCCTCCCCCTGCTCCTCCTCCACGGAGCATTCCATCATCATCACCACGGAGGGCGGCCCGCCCCCGCACCGCGCCAGCCTGAACTGCCAGGCAGCCCCCACCCCACCCGCCCCGGCTGCGGGGGAGCCCGGCGAGCTGCAGCACTGAAGTGGAGAGCTGGAAGTAGGGGAGAGGGCTGGGGGGGCGGGGAGGGGGAGGGTCAGAGCGCTCGTGGCCGACGTTGAGTTTGTCTTCAAATACTGCGGTGGGGGCGGGGAGGGAGGCAGGCGGGGAAGACCGCAGCCCCTTGGCGTTGTGCTGTTTGAAACCGTTGTCCTTGTGCTGAAGGGAGAGACGCGGGGGGGGAAGCTGAAATAAAGAATAGAGACACGACTCTGACTCTCTGAGCAGGTCTGCACTGCAAGCTGGGACTGGGAATGGAGCTGAGGCCAAAGAGATGCTCAGCAAAAACCACCCCGGCCGGAAAGAGTGAGCTCCACAGGAACTGCACACAGCCTTCCTTCTGTGCTTGCACTGTTGGCCTCCCAGCGCATCATGCAGGCGGCAGGGACAAGAGGCCAGAGGCCAAGGAGCCAGGGGGCCGCAGCAGGCTGTTTCCCAGCAGAGCATCCTCAAGGCGACGATAAATGGAGCGGGTGGGGACCGCAGGGGCGGGTGAGGCCGAGGCCTGAGGCAGGCGCCCCGCAGCTGGGCCGCTGGGCGGACTCTCCTCCCCCACCGTTCAGGAAAGGGCTTGCTGACACGCTCCTCCTCATCCCCCCGTCCCCTCCCCCTACAAGCAGAGGAGCTGTCCCGAAGTCCATGCCCCTCTGCCCCCAGCTCCGGGTCTAGCACGTTTCCAGACTTCTGCCCCCAGTCCCTCCCGTTCTCTCTGGATCCCAGGAAAGTATCAAGGGACAACCCTTGATACGGGGGCAGACTTCAGGATGGGCAGCAGCAGGCACTCACGGGGGGCGCTGACCCTCAGTCCTGCCCCTGCAGGGTGTGGGAAGCGGAAATCCTCTGGTTCTGTCACAGGGCAGAAGCCTGGAGTCTCCTAAGCCAGTTTTCACCCTCAGCCTTCTTTCTTCCTGGCCAAGTCTCCTCATAACCTTCCTGTCCAGAAACTTGTATTCACACTTGTCCTATAGACAGGATCGGAAGTCCTCTTGCGAACGTGGAGGTCTTCTGGAAAGGGCTCTGTATACCAGTGGGGAACCACGACCTTGTCCATGAAGCGCTCTGGCTGAAGTAAAGCATCAGAGAAGGCCCCAGCCCACCAGTCCCGAGCCGCCCGCCTCTGCACCCTGCCCGTGGAGAATTGAGGGGCTCGTGGACACAATCACTGAGACCTTCTGTCCTGCTCAAGTGCTCAGTTATGTCTGGAATGTTTAATTTGGAATGGCTAGTCACTGACCTGCAGGGCCTCCCCTCGGCTCTTGGAAATCTGAGACGCATTAAGCAGATTCACCAGATGCATTAAACATGTGCTCCAGCACTGTAGGAACCCATTTGTCAGGAACACCAAGGGAAGTCCATTTAACTCCCTCTGCTCACTGGACCCAAACCTGAAAACGGGTCTTTTTATTTAGAGGGTCCCATGCTAAAAGCTGCTGCTTGTTGGCACAGGGCTGAAGCCTTTTTCAACTAGGGGAGTCCAGGAACCTAACAATGCAAAGACTGTATTATAAAGACTTTCCTCCCGAGCCCACATAAAAACCCAGCCCAGACCCAATGCCTTTATCACCGCCGTCCCCAAATCAGGCTCCAGAAGTTCCCTCAAGGAAACCCAGATCTACATCTGTTACATTCTAGGTTACCTGCGGCCACTTTCTCAACATCTTCTCTCACAGATTCCACTTCGGCTACCAGTGATCTGATAACTCAGGTCCTTCCTCAGGCCCCGAGAAGCAAGCACGGGGCAACGGCAGCAGGCCCCCGTCTGTGTGCACTGCGGGCTGATGGGGGCCGGGTCCCACCAGTGTGCCCCGAGACCAAGGGGACCGCGTCACGTCCTAACTCCAGAGGCCTGTCTCCTCTCTGTAGAGGGACGTTGGTTACCAATCTCATGAAATTAGGCCAAACCTCTGCCCCTCTCTGAATCTGCCTTTCTCCATTCCGACACTCCATGTCATGGTGAATGGCACCAGCAAGACAATTTGTGACCAACCCTCTGGGCCAACAGAAGACTTCCCTTTCTGAAAAGGTTGGATCATCAAGTTAATTTTCCACTAAAAACAGATCAAGTCAACCCTGGGGAATTCCAGCTACAGGAAAGGAAATGTGCTACCTGAAAGAACTCTGGCATCCGCTGAGCAGAATATTGCTACTGAGAGGATGATGGCCCAGATACTCTGAACTGTGAGGGATGAGCAGACCACAGTAAATAGGAAAAGAACTACCATTTCAAATTTCCTTGTTTTTTTATTCTAAATAAAAACCACACTTTGTGCTGAACAATGGAATATAAAAGAATCAGATGTACAACGATTTTAGACATCTACTATTTGAGAAAAGAAGTTTACAAAATATACAAAACTTTACAGCAATAGATAGTAAACACTTAAATATTAGGAGGTCAGTACTTATTAATTTAATGGAAGGAGTTAAATGTCAACAACTCTTCTGTTTCATAAGAGATATAGCTAGTAGAGGTGGGAGGGGAGGGTGGATTGGACAGGGGAAAGGTGTTAAAAGAAACATCCAAAGTAGAGGTTGCATTTTCATTGGGATATTAAGTTTACCATGAGTAAGCACATTGAAACAAACGCTGTGTGCCCTGCTTCCTGATTTGGTCAGTGCAGGATTTAGGGAAAAGGACACACGAGGATTCCCAGATGGGCACATTTCTGCACACAGCCCACTTCCATGCCAACAAAATCATGTCTGTATGTAAAGAAGTGTGAATTCACTTCCAAAGTCTGGGGGCCGGGGGTGGGGGGGCGGTGATAGGGCATAGCAGGTGGTCAGACGAGGAATGTTCACCAGCAGCAAAACCTGCCTGGGGAGAAGGTCGTTAAACTCAGAGGTCTCCTAGAGACAAAAGGGTGCCCATAGACCAGAAGAATGTCAAAAAGAATTTTTCCCTATTTCCTGACCCCCACCCCCACCTCCTTTCTTCCCAACTAGCCATGAACCAGAGACTCCATGGAGCCTGAAACTTGAGGACCAAACACCAGGCACGGCAGAGCTTCCCGACAGGTCCCGAAGCATCAGTGAGTCACGGCCAAGCAGAGGAGCGCCCCAACGCTGACCCCTTCCTCTGGCCTCGGCAGCTGTTTATAGTGGGCCATTAGGATAACAGGGGCTTCCCTGGCGGTTCACATGGTAAAGAATCTGCCTGCAGTGCAGGAGACCTGGGTTGGATCCCTGGGTCGGGAAGATCCCCTTGAGTTGGGAATGGCTAGCCAAACCAGTATCCTTGCCTGGAGAATTTCATGGACAGAGGAGCCTGGTGGGCTATAGTCCATGGGGTTGCAAACAGTCGGAACGACTGAGCGACTAACACAAGAACATTGGAGTATCACCCTTTCCCTTAGGAAAAAGGTGAGAATGGCCTTGTGTTTGCTTTAATGCTCTAGTTGCCACAAAATTCTTAATAGTTTTTAAACAAAGGGCTCTATAAATTATGTAACCTTTTAGTCCTGAGTACTGAACCAGAAAAAGAGGGAGGATGAAAAAGAAAAGATATGCAAGGATCAAACAGAACGACCTTGGAACAATACAGCAGAAGACAGTGCTAAACTGGGCTCCAGGGCAGAGAGGGCAACACAACCCAATGAACAGACAATTGAAAATATTTTAAATTCAGAATAAAATTAATACCTTCCACCAGGTATCCTAGAGTGCCCTTTGCCACAATATAGTGTTTCAAGTAAAACAGTGCGGAAAAGACTGGCTGGTGGCAGAGGAAGCAAACGTGACTCCAGAGGAAGAGCTGAGATGTGAATAAGGGGGACACATGGGGGACAGTGTTTGGTCAATGAGCCTCATGAGCTACTGACCCTGCTACATGTCTGACTGCAGCCAACCATGTCACCCTGGTCAACCACTTGGCCTCAGGAGGATCAGGGGGCGCAGTCTTTCATTTAGTGTTTTAGGGGTAAAGTTTCAAGGATTTGCTTTTTGGTTTACTGGCAAAAAGGGAAAAGTTCACAGTTTCAGGTTAAGTATACAGACTACCCAGCATCAGTGATAACCCTCTGTTAAGGAAAAGGGTTTCTCCAGCACACTGATCCATTCTCAGCTACCCAGCTGGCTTCCAGGGAGTGGGCCCACTCTCAAATCTGGCCATTCAAAACTCAGTCCTCACCCACAATCTGGGAGAAACCACTCAGGCTTGAAAAGCTGAGAAAATCGTTGACTGGTCTTTTACACACTTCCCTTCTTAAAGGACTAATAGGAAGAAAGGAAGCAGTCAGTCAGGGATGAAAAGTCTCAGCACTGCTTTCTAACGAGAATGTCCCAAGGGAACATTTAACTCATTGGATTCTGACAGTGAAAGCTGGCCACTGGGCAAGTCCCTTCAAGTAATGGTCACCTCACTGGAGAGCTATGCATACAAAACTCCAAGGCTTTATCAGTTAGGGCTGGGGGGAGATCCGGGGGCAAATCCAAAAGGGACAGGGCTTTGGTTCACTTTCATGTGTTACTATAACTTACCAACTTCAGGAAGAATGAGAAAATATGCAAACAGGGCCTTCATGTGATCTTATCCCCTCAATCCAGTCCCCAACCGACTCAACCACAGGATGGAAAGGGGATAAAACGTCCAAGGATTTAACAAGACTCAACTTTCTAGCATTTACATCCATTTCCTAAAGGGCTCCCTGGGTTTACTCTGCAAGAGACTTATCTGGAGAGAGAAGCATTTGCTTGTTTAAAGGCTTGACCTGTTCTCCCCTAGTTCAAGCCCGTTCCCCAAATATCTGGCCAGGACTGTCCCCTGGAATATGGCTACTTGCTGGGGAGAAGCTCATTTTCCTGAAGTCTCTTAGCCAACAGAGATGCTGGGTAATATGTATACAAAAACAAAAATAAATAAATATTAATGTCCAAAAAGGCTTTGTGAGTTAATTAAAACTACTTGCTTGTAAAACAGCCCGGGGTGCTGCTGAGTCCCAAGAGGGCCAGGGGCAGGGCCGAGGCCAGGGACCCCCAGAGCTCGCCTGAGCAGGTGAGGTAGTATGGGCTTCGGAGGTGCCACCTTGTGAGATGCGAGATCTGAGGGCTCTCGCCCTCAAGCCTTCTTTGGGCAAGATCCCCTCAAAAGGCAACTAAGAACAGTCAACCAGCAACCCCGACTGGGAGATCCATTACCCAGTCACCTGGAGAGGGCCTGAACCAGCTGTCAGCCAAGAGCGCCCTCTGGTGGCCATGCAACGACAGACAAGGATAAATCCAGCAGGTCAAAGCCGCCAAAGCTGCCAAAACTCTGGCCCAGTTAGCAGAGTAAACAACAGGTTCCCTGACTGGGGCAGACAGAAAGTACATCCAGCTACTTGGGTCCCTTTAATACTGAGGGGCTCACAGTCCACCCCTCCACCTCACGGGGTCTTCCAGTCTACACTACAGGCCAAACACACTTCTCGGTGGGAGACTGGATGCAAATTAAGGCAAGGCTGCTGATTCAGAGACATCCCCACCCCTCCTCCAGGAAACTCAGGGTCGAGGGAGGCAGCCAGACAAGTGATGACTACATCAAAGTAGCTCCCTGTCTTTTTTGCCCACAGGGAAAGCCTGACATCCTGGGCCACCACTCCATAAGATCACATTTCTTTGGAATTGAGGGGAAAAGAGAAATCTCCCTTCCTGTCCGTCCCAGGCTGCTGCTTTCGGCAGCACTGCAGGACACCTCTTAGCGGCTGGCAAGGATTCATCCCAAAGCTTTCAGACCTAAACAGAAAGCTTTCTCCCCGGTTTGGATCTAGCTGCCAAGAGATTTTACCATCCAATCAGTAGATTCGAGCCCTGGAACAAGCAGGCCCCTCATCCCTGACAGCGTGCCCCGCTGAGGGCTGGGACCAGCACCCAAGGGGGAGCTGCCTTGTCTTTTCTGAATGACCACATTCCCAAAATCTCTCTCCTAGCTGGCTGTCCCGGATGGAGGTCCGGCACTAATACCCACAGTGAAAACCTCTCTCCACCTCCTGTTCAGTGAGGCTGTTGGTTGGATTCTTAGCAGCATAAAACCTATCAGTAAACTAAAACTCAAGAGGCTGGGGAAGGGAATCTAGCTGCACCAACTGCCTGATGAGATCCCAAAACCAGCCTCCAAAGAATCAAAGACACAGCCCTCCACGGACAAGAACAGGTAAGGAGGTAAGCACGACAGGGCCGCTGCTTCTCAGAAACAGTTAGTGTTCATGTGCTATATATTCTTTTGTCTTCTTTAGACACAGGACAGAACAGAATTCCTAGCAAGGCAAAACTGTAACTTCAGGTGGGGCAGGACCAACAGCCACTAGGAAACCAGTGTCCTGGCTGCTGCCTGGGAGCTCCCCCAGCTCTGCGGGGACCCAGTCAGCTGTCTGGGTTCTTGTCTGCTTCTTTGGAATGGATGATGTACATGAAGGTCTGCTCGATGGTGAAGTCAGGGGGGAGGCTGCCCTTGTGCACGCCGACGTGCTTGCTCATGAGGTTGAGCGTGGAGCTGTAGTGGCCGCAGACCGTGCAGCGGTACATGAGTGCCCCCGCGTGCGTCTTCAGGTGGCACTTGATGGTCGAGCGGCCGCGGAAGAACTTGTGGCACACCTTGCACTGGTACGGCTTCTCGCCCGTGTGGATCCGCCGATGGTAGTTGAACTCACTCGTGTGGGCAAATCTTTTGCCGCACACCTTGCAGCTATACTTGCTGTTCCCAGGTTGACCCTGCAGTGCCAGTTCCTCACTCAGGAACTCCTCTGCCGGCAGCTTCCGCTTCTGGAGAGCCGGGTTCTGGAGCCCAAAGCCGGGCCGTGTGTCAAGGCCACTGTTGCACTTGTGCTGGCTGACGTGGTAGCGATAGGCAGCCTCCGACTTGAAGCTCTGGCTGCACAAGTGGCAGTGGAAGAGGGCATCTTCCAGGCTTTGGTGCACAGCCATGTGCTTCTCCAGGAGATGCCAGTCCACAAAGCTGTTTGCACACACGGAGCAAGAGAAGACAGAGATGCCTAGGTGGGCAAGTGTGTGCCACATGAGGCTGCAGAGGTTGAGGTGGCGCTGGTCACAGACGCTGCAGGCCTGGCCCTTCAGGTTCAGATGGTCAAGAATATGGCCCCGGACCACGTGGAAATCTTTGGCCAATGCCTTCCCACAGGCAGCACATTTCAGCTCTGCAGAGACCGCCCCTGCAAAGAGACCCAGCTTCCCAGGCAAGGGGTCGTTGGGGTGGACAATGGTGTTGTTCTCAAATATTCCATCCCGTCGGTGGAGGGTCAGTTGCCACTGGGTAAAGAACTTAGTTTCACACATGTCGCAGGAGAAGAGGAAAATCCCGATGTGGGAGAGAACATGGGTGACCCGGGAGTTCCGGTCCTGGAAATGGGTCTCACAGACCTTGCAGTTGCCAGTCAGCAGGTCCACATGGTCCCGAGCATGTTGTCGGATCAGTTGAATGTTGGGCTCTAGAACCTTCTTGCATACCTGGCAGGGCATGGCCTTATTCTCTCGGTTTTCACTCTCTCCAAAAGTTAGCTCATCCTCACTGTCGTCACTCAATTCAATCACCTCCTCAGCTGTGCCAATCTCCTCTGTGGGGTCTTCAAACTGCAGGTCGTCATCCCCCAGGTCCTCCAGTTGGAGCTCATCCATCTGCCCAAAGCTCGGGTCTTTGGAATGGTCGCTGTTGCTCAGACAGGAGTTGGTCCCAGTGGTAATGTCTACTGCACTGTCAGGGGTGAAGAAGCTGTTCTTACCAAAGTCTCCATTGCTCTGAACTTTGTATGGCTGGCAGGAGCTGGTGCTGGTTTGGATGCCCGTGCTGACAGTGCCCAGGACTGGCTGGGCCACCATGCTGGGGACGGATGTGAAGGGAGCAGGGGCATCGTGGTCTTCTGACTTTGATGGCAGAGGCTGCAGGCTGTGGTTAGTGTCACTGGTAACATTTCTCTCCTCCTCTTTATAGCTTCCTCCAGCATCACTAGGTAACACATAGTTTCTATCAGGACCAAAGTGCTCCCCGCCACCCCGGAGTTCTCCAAGGGGATGGGGGTGTTCTGCTGAGCTACAGCTTGGGGTACCAGAGTGGTTCTCGCTGGTGCTGGTCAGGGGCTTGGCCACGGCAGTGCTCTCCAGGTCAGGAAAGGTGGAGTGACAGGCCTGGAGGAGATCCTCCATACCCAGACGCTCCGCAACCTCGTAGATGACCCCGACGTTGATCAGGTCCGTGAAGAGTTCTGACGTGTAGACAAAGCTCAGAATCTTCTCGAAGTTGGCAGGGGTGATGAAGTCCACCACGTAGGTCCTGGCAGCATCAAGCCCAGTATTGAGGAAGAGGTTCTGGAAGTAGCCAGCTGCGCAAGCCAGCACAGCTTTGTGGGCCGGGAAGGAACGGCTCCCCACCACGATGGTGACATCGCACATGGTCTCCGAGAGCCGGCACTTGTTGAGTTCTTTCAGCAGGTTGTTGGGATGGTTGGTGCTTTGCAGTTTGATCCTCATACCCATCTTAGCAGCTCCAGTGAAGTTGCCTCTTTGTCAGCACGGCTAATCTGCGGACAGCAAGAGGGAAAGGTGGATGGCCGAACACATCCTTGTAGGTGAAGAGCTCTGTGGGACAGAATGCCACCGTCTGCATGTTTTCAAGCCCCAGGGAGAGAGCAGGTGTGAATGGACATACACTTGCTCCATTCTGCTGGAGGGGACAATGACGGCACAAGTGATGGGACAGTGACCTTTCTCCCTGCACATCCCCCAAGACAGACTGATCACGAAAAAATCCAAAAATATTGGACAAAACCTGACAAACTGGCCTGTAAGAGAAGCTGGAGGCCTGACTGGACAGAAGCTAGTACTTTAAAGCCAAGTCCAAAGCGTCCTCTTGATACCTTCTTATATTTCATTACCAGAGCAACTGGTTCAAGCTTTTCTCATATTAATTTCCTAATTTCTCCCTGAATACAAGCTTTCCTATCTCACTGAGTATATTCTCTTCCCTTACTAGGCCAAATGCCATACACATACTTGAACACAATGATCAAGCTCCATTAGCTACTGGGGGAAAGATAAGGATGCTTTATCCTTTCCTTTCCTTTCACTGCTGTGTTCTTTCAAGCCCTAAAATAAATCACTTGCTTATTCTTGAGTTCCCATCTTTCCCTATCCAAGCTACCTGCCTCCTCACCCAGGGCCATTCAGATACTGCTCTATCACATTCTCTGTAGCTTGTGGATGAAGCCAGAGAAGTAAAGTAAAGAAGAACACAAGCATGGTATTTAAAATTACCTAAACAGTCTTCAGGTCTTTTCCCCCCCACCCTTTTCAGGAGCTAGGCTTATGTTGACCAGAACTGAGAGATTTACCTGATGCCTGGGGATAGGGTTTGGAATAAGAAGCTATCCAATTACACAGGTAACTCCTAAAGTACCATTTTCCCCCACTTTTTGAGTCCTGCAGGCCAGAAAAAAAGCCAAACTCTTGCCCTCTCCTGCCTCACGACTCGCCCTGTGCACACAGCCCCTTCCTCCACCTCACCACACGGGACTCACTCCCAACTTTCTCTGGGGCCCAGGCAGCCTCTGAGCTTTGTTGGGTGTCGGCGGAGGCTCTCCGGGGCCCTGGCGGCCGCACATCAACGGCCAGCGGGTCGGGGCACCGGGAAGCCCGCGCGGCGGTGGGAGGGGACGGACTCAGAACTTCGGAGAAGGGACCCCAACAACCGCGCGGCGCCACGGTCTCCCTCCTGGAGGGCCGAATTCGGGAGGAAGGGCCTTGGACCCGGCTGGGGCACTCCATCTGGGGGGCATCGAGCACCTCGATCCCTCCCCCAAACAGCCGGGAACTCCTCGGGGCGACCTCGGGCGGGGGCGAGGAGGTGGCGGCGGGGCGCCAGGCCGGCCGGGGGTCGAAGGGGTCGGCGGCGCGGCCGGCGGGGGTCGGTGCGCGGCGGGGGAGGATGGACCCGGCGAGAGCGAGAGAAAGGCCGGGCCGAGGGTCGGCCCTCGGCCAGGGCAGCCCCCGGCCTGGCCGCGCTTACCCGGCTCCGCGGGGCCCGAGCACCATCGCCGCCGCCGCCTCACACAAAGGCCCCGGCCCGCCGTGCCCGGCCCGACGAGGAGGCGGCGCCGCCGGCCGCGGCCAGACTCTCCATCCGCCGC